>JH719965.1:0-318757 GCA_000231845.2 Tetrahymena malaccensis 436
CCCCAACCCCAACCCCAACCCCAACCCCAAATTCAAAAATAAAATTTAAAAAATTATATACTTTAAATATCAGCATTAAAAAAATCACAAAGAAATAAAATCTCATTAAAAATTATACAGGGAAACAAGAATTAAAGAGAATAAAAACTTCAAAAAAGAACACAGATAAACAAAATTTGAAATAATTTATTATTAAAATGAATTTATATTAAAAAGATGTTAATTAATTAAGTGTTATTAATTGATATAATGGATAGAATTTATTCAACATATATATTTAATTGATTCAGCTTATTTTGATTTTGTTTCTGTAAATTTAATTTTAAGAAACTTAAGTCTCTTTAGAGTTTTATTCAGCTCGGGTAGCTCAGTTGGTTAGAGCGTGGGTCTAATAAACCCAAGGTCGAGGGTTCAAGCCCCTCCCGGAGCATTTTTTTAAATTATTATTTATTTTTGATGAATTTATTATAATCAAAGATATTTTTTAATTAATCAATAAAAATATCTGTTTAGTAAATATTTAATATATTTTTTTTAATTGTTTACAATTTATTTTTTGATTTTTTAAGGAATAATTCTTTATTTAATTTTTTTTTTTGTTCATATCATAGTTAAACTCTTTTGAAAATACAACAAAAAAAAAAATTTTTTAATTTGATGATAGAGTGAATTAAATTACTAAATAAATAAATTTTAAATATATATAAGTTAATTATTGTAATTATATAAGTAGATACTAGAGTTAAGTTAAAATACTAAAATTCTTATAATTCTTTAATACTTGGTTTTTTTTTGTTTAGGATGTAGTTAATTATTTAGTGTATGATGTGAATATTTTCTTCATATAAATAGTTTGTTAAGCAGATTTAGCCAGAGTTCTAGGAATGTTAGATATTATTTTGATTAGATTATTATTTTATATTTCCTTTTGTAGGTATTTGAGAAAATTCTTGAGATTGGTTTAAATAAATAAATAAAAAGATTTGACCATTCATTGATTTAGTTCTATGAGGTTTTAAATAAATTATATGTGGAATTATTTGTTATCGTTTATATTTTTATGAATGCAAACAGTTGGTGATCGACGGCAACCAGAGTTTTATGAAAGGTCTCTCAGAATTTGAGAGTTGTTGTTAGAATTTTATTATTCCTATTATTCATCTTCTTCATTTTTATAAATAGTTTTTGTGCTATCATTTAAGCTTTATTATTATGCATCATCGTCTTCATCGTCACCTTGGTTTGCACTCAAATCCATTCTCAAACTTTAAGAACTATTTAAATATTTTAGTATGTTTTCAGTTTTGCGATTTAATTTTTTGCCAGAAGATTAACGACTTTTAGGTTTATTTCTTTTGTTGTAACCGCAGTCATCATCTGTAGATCTTTACATGATTGGGATAATATTTTTGGGGGAACTTTTTTAGAAGCTTTTGGTATAACTTTTTTGCTGTAATTTACTTTAATTACTAAAGCTTTCATCGTCATTGTCACTGTCAGAATAGCTCTCACTATCACTTCCACTATTGTAGCACTTACACTAGCTTCTGCTTCCAGATAATAATTATTGCTATTATGATTATAGTTCATTTTTTCTTTTATTAGAGCTTTCTTATTTCCTTTATTAGGCTGATTCATCTAAAAACTCTTCTTCATCTGAATCACAAAAAAGATTTTGTTCTATTCCACTAGACATTTCACTAGATTCGATAATTTATTCAACCTCTCGTTTGAATTTACGCTGAGTTGCTTTGTATTCTTCAAGGTTATAAATATAAACATTAGGCTACACAGTTTTGTTTTTATTAATACAATTCATAGCTTACTAAATTACATTCTAATAATTGGTATCACTTTAATCTAATTCGTTCTATGAATCTTTGTTTTGATTTTAACAGTTACTTCTTTGAGCTTCAATCTATGAACGTAATAAACTCTCTTCTCCTCTTTCGTTGGAACATCTATAAACTGGGAAAGAACCTCTCATATTATTAGGAGGTGAAGGGAAGAGTAACATTATCGAAGAATAATCAGAATCTGATTGATCTATAGATTTACGTTTTATACTGCGAACTTCTGAAAAAGACCCCATATTTATATTTTAATTTTTGGTAGCTCCTAAAGAATACTCACAAAAGCTTAAAGGAAAAGATATCTCATTATCTTAATAGGATTTCTCTTAATCATCACTTTACTCCTAATTATTAAAATAGCTACATGAAATATTTAATATTTAAGTAAAAAATTTAATTTTACATAATGAGCTTTTATGGTATTGCTGGAGTTAGAGGAATATTTTTGATTTTAGCTGTGCTCGTTGTGCTTTTATCTTAAGAGTTCTAGCTTTTCCTATTTAAATAGAACAAATTTATTAATTAACTAAAAGTATTTAGTTAGAGGCATTTAATTAAAATTTGAAATGAAGAAATGTAAATTAATAAAGGTTAAATTCTACTAACCAATTATCAAAAACTTTACTAGAAAAAAAGTATTATTTCGATATTCGCAAAGATAGTTGCAAAAAAAATATTAGCCTTTGATTTTTTTTAAATTGTTTAAAAATTTAATTAAAATATTTTGTGTTTGCATAGATTTTTATAATTTATGAATATTTTTTATTATTAAGTTAATTCTAATAAATTATAAATAAATCCATTTCCAAAGGTTGTAAAAAATTTTATTAATTCATTTAGTAAACCAATTGGCTTAACAAATTAACTAACACAAGCAAATTAAAATTTATATTTTTTCTTTAAAAGTTTGTTTGTTTGTTTGATTTTTTTTTCAAATGTGAAATTACATCAAGGGACTTCTGTGGTTTTGAATTGCCTATGTCTATGTATCCAAGGAAATCGCTCAGTGGATCAATTGAGAGAGAATCTTCTTGTTAAAGTAAATCTTAGAAATATTACTCTAATTAACTCTTTCTATGATTGAGAAATGAATCATCTTACACAACCCACCACTTTTTGGCTGGAAAAGAGGGCAGTTACACCCTCAAGTTTTTATACTTTTTAAGGAACTTTTAAATATTTTCGTTTAGCTCCGAGAGTTAGCTATAGCGAGCTTTAATCTTAAGTTAACTATTTTAATTCTAATCTATAACAAGTATATTGTAAAAAACAGTGCCATCTTCATTAACAAAATCAGTAATCTAGACTTTTATTTGCTAGAGTTAACTAGGGTATTAACTCTACTTCATTTTATTTCAATTACTAATAATCACCAATTTCAGATGGGCTTGTAAAGATTAGATGTTAGCTTGTTGAGAGTTTTAGTTTATTGTTGTACAAATTTTGTGGTTTTGCACTTAGAAGAATTTATATATAGATAATTTTTGACAACTAACTATGCTGTTTGATTATTAATTATATAAAAATAATAATTATTTTTGATTGTAATTCAATTATTCAATAAAAGGATTTGGGAAGAAGAGCTTAAGTGAATTTTAATAATCAGTAATTATTTTTTTTCTTAGTTTTTAATTAAATCCTAGATTCATTCTCAAATGAATTCGCTATCATATTTTTTCTTTGTGATGAAGACAGACACATTTAATTGCTAACTCTATTTTTTTTTTGTTAGAGAATTTGAAAAAAAAAATTATTAATATCGATTTTTTTCAAACTGCAATCAATTTTTTTTAGATTGGAAAATCAAAAAAAGTTTTCATTTACTAAATGAATAAATTTTGATTTATAATAAAAAATCTATGTTTTTATGACAATCTAAAAATCCTTGTGTAATCCAGATATTTTATCAAAAAAATTACTTTTACAATCAAGATCAATTGATCTCTACTTATTTAATGGACTAAATTAGTTCTCAAAAATAATTAATTTTAGTCTTTTCGAATTCATTAGTACTATCTAAATTTTATTCTAGAAACAATAATCTAGTAATCGCATTTCCATTTACAAAATTAGTATTATACCTATTATAATTTATTTGTGGTTTAAAATATTGACTGCAAAAGCAAATACCCAACAAAATAATATATTCTTAAGCACAATTCGAATAATCTATTAAATGAAAATTATGAAAGAGTGAGTGATATAAAAAGCAAATAAAAACTATTATTAAAAACTGAGGCATAGCATAAAATAAAAATTTTATTTAAATTAATTGTCAAAAAGATAAATAAAATAAAAAAATATTAACTTTAAAATCACTTAGTAAATTAAAAAAGAAGGGAACCTTGAGTAAATAAGTTGACTGATGATTTTATATTGCAAAAAAATTAGTAATGAATGACTTTTTGTTAATTGATTTAAATAAATTTTAGTAAGTAAAATAGAAAAAAAAAATTTGAATATAAAATTAAAAATTGATTTAGTAAGTAAGTATTGTATTATTTCTGCACCAAAGTGATCAATATAATTTAGTTTTGATTTTGTAATCAATTAATTATAAAAGAATATGATCTATAAATAGTTAATAATTCAATATTTTTAGCTAATTTCTTTGGTTATTCATTAATTCTTCTTTTTTTCTTCTTCTGCTGTTTATAATTTGCCATCTTCTTTAGAATAGCTAATTAGGACAATATGAGCTAAAAATCCAATCACGAGCAATGAAATCAAATACCCATCTTCAAGTTCCTTCCAATATTACCCTTATAATTTATCTAAATAAAACAGTTTTTATTATTTATCTATTTTCGATTAAAAAATACGCAAAACCAAAGCTGTTATGTATCCTACGCTAAAACCAAAGCAAACTCTGCTAATAAAGGTTGTCCTCTCCAATCTCAGCCTATTTTTACCAATTTTATTTTAATTTATTTTCCATAGATGCTTAATTACATAATTGTTTTAAAGAGTCCGATAAAAAATAGAATGCATATCGAAGGAACAAATATCTATTGTTTATTAGAAAAACATTAAATTAATTCAGACATATCAGATTTAATCTAGCTAGAAGTTTTGTTTATAGTGTATCAAATACGTAAAAAATAAATGAAATTAAAATCTTTTAATTATTAATCTTAGTTTTACCTCAATTCCTGACATATTTAGCATACTTTAAATTGCATACACAAAAAAGCCTATATTTCCACAACTAAATATGTCTAAATACTTAATTAGATAATCATAATTTTATAAAGTTTTAGCAATCAATATCAGCCATAATATCCAAAAAAATGATTCAAATTAGAAAATCTTTTTATAAAAATAGATAAAAATTATTATAAAAATGTATTAATTTATTTTTACAGAAGCCAAAAACCACCAATATAATCCAATAATAGTTATCTTAAACTTTTTTTTGGCATGACTCTTATTTTTTTCATTTAACTTTGAATCATTTTTCATTTGTGCAAGCGTAAAGTAAAGGCTGACCACACCATAATGAGCAAAAAGACCAATCAATAAATAATATCTGTTAGTAATCGCTGATTCAATCAAAAAAGTAAATAATTTTATATCTTAATTTTGTGGCCTGAATGGATGTTACTAAAGAGTATTGCTCTAATCCTCTTATAATATTTAAGATTCCATTTTATAAGTAAATAAGTAAAAATCAATATTATGAATCACTTCTATTAATTAATTAGTTTACTTTACTAATAACCAAAAATAATTAAATGATATATATACCTATGATATTTATATTTTCAAGAAATAAAACAATTAAATTATTTTCGTTAAGATTTAAAATTTTCAAATGAACTAGTAATTCTGATATATTTACTTCTAAAATATTTTTTTATTTTAAATTTATTGCACGACATCTATCCATGCGGTAATCGATTTATTAATTAATAACAACGAAAGTATAAAAACATTACAGCATAATATTTTTAATCAATTTAATAATTTATTTTTTTTTGAGTTACAATAATATGTATCACAATTCATATTAAATATATGAGTATTTATTAAATATTCTCTTTAAAAATAGTATAATTTCTTTAAATTTTTTCTAAATTTAGACAAATTTATTCAAAATTAATCTTATATTTTACCATCAATTTATCAACATAATAAATTTAATTTTGTAATCTAATAAATTATCTAAAAGACTAACTCAACTAAATTAATCTTTTAAATACTTTTTCTAGTATTTTAAAAATTAAGTTTTATTAGTTTGTATCTATTATATAGAGATTAAATGGTAATCTAAGCATAATAGGTAATCAAATTTTTTAATTTTAATTCTCAAAACCAAATTTTTTGTTTGTTTGTTAAAATAAATTGAGCTATTAATAGATACTAATTGATACATTTATAATGTTTAAATTTTACTTTAAAATCTTAATTATCATTAATAATTATTACCTTTAAACAATAATTTTATTAAAATATAATGATTTATATATATTATTTTAGATTTATCTTTATTTAAATCTTAAGAAATCATTTCTACATATTTTGTAATATTTGTTTAAGAAATTTAATTAAATCTATCTTTAGATCAAAACCAATAAAAGTAATTACCAATTAATTGTTATTAATTTTCAAATAATTAAAAATAAAATAATAATTAATTAACAATTTGGTAAATATTTATAATTTTTAGATATTTAAATATTTTTCTTATTTAAGAGTTTAATTTAATTCTTAAGAGTTTCATTCATACATGAATGAATTTTGAAATAATTTTATTTGAATTTTTTTAAATTAAACACATAAATAAAGATAATTTTATACACTTGAAGTTGCAAGAAATGAATTATTTAACATACTAATATAAATGAGCATGTAAAATACACATATTTTAATAGAGGTTTTATTATTTCCTTTGATGCAATATAAGTAGTAAGAATATACAAGTAAGTATTTTTTTGTCTCAGATTTTAGAGTTCTTAGTTACATTATGGAAGGCTTCAGCAACATAACCAACATTCTTGGTGTTTAAACCAGCAATACTGATTCTACCGGATCCGACCAAGTAAATGTGGTAGTCGTTGATTAAGCTTTCGACTTATTATTTATTGACACCCTAAATTTAAAAAAAAATAATAAATATAAAGTACTTTATTAATTTTTAAGTTATAATAAACATTTCATCTTCGTTTAAATGGTTTGTAAATAATTAAATATTTTTTTCTAATCAGTGAAAATATTATGAAAATAAAAAAATTAGTTAATTACAGTGTAAGCAAACATACCACGTTGGTTAGTGATATGGCTCCAGTCATGTTGAGAACCAACATCCTTTAAATTCTTAACTAATTGAACTCTCATTTAAGCAATTCTGTCAGCCATAATCTTAACTTCTCTGTACCAAAGTTGGAGGAGTTCAGGGTTAGTTAAGATGATTTCAGCGATTCTAGCACCATGGAGAGGAGGAGAAGAAATGTTAGGACGAATAACTTACTTTAATTAAGAAAGAACGTTTTATGTTTCGTTGGCATTTTGAGTCAAAACTGATAATGAACCAATTCTCTATCCATAAAGACCCATAGACTTAGCAAATGATTAGCCCAAAAGCATGTTAACATTAGAGTCAGCAAAGAGTCTGACAGCTTCTGAATCCTTTTAGCAGTCACCACTAGTGAAACCCTATTATTTTAATTATTTAATAAATATTTATTTTTAGCTCTCTAATCTTGAATTAATTGATGTTTGGCATAAATCTCAAAAATAAAAAAATTAATTTTCTAAATATTTTGAATAATTTTGGTGGATTTTTATTTCTGATAAAACAAATCAATCAGGAATTCTTATTATCGATTCTATTTTTAATTTAAATTTATTATTTATTTCTTAATAAGAAAGAATGAAAGTAATTTCAAACTAAAAAATATCTTTCATTCTCTCGCTCTTATTATTCTTTTAATTGATTCTATTAATTAAAAATTTTAAAACTTTTCTAAATCCTATTCACTTATTTTATTTTTAATTAATAAATTGTGCTAATTAATATTTATGAATGATCTAGACTAATTAATTTTTTGTTTTCCTTAGATTCATGTCCTTTATCTATTTAAAATAAAAAAATTTATTTTTTACTTGATAGGCCATATCCATGAAGGCAATGTGATTCTTCTTGAGGAAAACATCTCTGAGTTCTTTCCATTGACTGATTGAGAGATCACAGCCAGTTGGGTTGTGAGCGCAAGCATGTAAAATAAAAACTGATCCATTCTTAAAAGTTTTGGCTTCATCTAAAAGCTTAGAGAAGTTAACAGACTATTTTAATACAAAAATTCATTATTATTTGTTTGTTTTTTCACTACAAATTCTTATTGATATTTTAAATCTTAATTTACCTTGGTAGCAGGGTCGTAGTAGGTGTAAAATTCAACCTTAAAGCCGGCATCACGAGCAATATTGTTATGATTAGGCCAAGTAGGATTAGGAACATAGACAGTAGTTTCAGCAGGTAAGAATTTCTTTAAGAAATCGAAACCAGTTCTTAAGGCACCAGTTCCAGAAAGAACTTGAACACCAGCTAATCTGTCTTTGTTAGAATTGTAAAAAGCATCACCATAACCTAACTTCAAAGCAGCATGAGTGAAGACATCATTACCTTAGATAGGTAAATATTCGTTATCAAGATTCTTCTCGATGACAATTTATTGAGCCTAATTTTTGTAAAATGCTTAATTAACAAAAAGCCCTTGGCATAAATAGTGTGAATTTAAATTGAAAGTCTTTTCAGCTTTTCATTCACGAATTTTATATCAATTTTTAGACTTCTTTGACATTTAATTGTTTATTTTTTTTTTTAAAAATACTTTTAAATGTCATATAAAAGAAGAAATTGTATAAATGCAATATGTAATATATTTTTACTCTTTTAACACATTCTAAAACAACGGGCTTGCCATTATCATCTCTGTAAGCACCAACGGAAAGGTTAACCTTATTAGTAGCAGGGTCTTTCTTGAAGGCTTCAGCAACACCTAAATTAAAATAATAAGAAATAAATAAATAACTTGCTTAAGATGTAAGAGATATGGAGGTGCTGACTAAAAATTAAAATGCTTACCCAAAACTGGATCAGGAGGAGCCTTAGGAACGCCAGCCCAAAGGGAGAAGTGTCTAGTAAGAATTCTGGAGAGCATCTTTTTATTTTTCTATTTAAAGCTTTAATGTGTTTTTATTTAATTAATTATTTGTTTTTTTAAAAATAAATAAATTTTTTATTAAACAGATATGCAAAATTCGTTTTTAAGGTAAATAGATTAAAAGATTCTATTTTCTTATTGCGTATGTTTCATCACATTAGATTTTGCGTTAGATACGTCTCTTCTGCATTGATTCTTACTGAAACAGTAAAGGTCTAGTGTTTAAATATTTAATTTTTGTATAAATGTCGATTTCGTCATCATATTATCTACATCATTTACTTTAGTTATACATGAATTATATAGGTTTTTAAATCTTTATTTATAATTAAATTTTTCGATTACACAAAAATTATGTTTATTTATTAATCAAAATTTTAAATCTTAAAAGATATTTCCTATTCCTAAAAATAAATTAAAGGAGTTTTAACAGATACATTCCATTTAAATTTCTATCAATCAAATTATAAAAATATGTTTCTTACAAAAGACAAATTATTCAATTTTTGTTAAGTTAAAAAATCTTCAAAGAAATTATTTTCATATTCAATTGAATTAAATTTTATTTAAAATTATTTCAAAATATTTTTTTAAGAAAATATATTCTATTTAAGTATTTTAAAAAATAAAAATTTTAATCTAAACATCCTCATGATAATTTTATAAGCTAAAAAAATGTTAAGAAAAAATATATTTCTCTTAATTTATTTAAAATGTTTTATTAAAATTTTATAATTTCTTTATTTTATTAATCAAAAACTGTATGAAATAAAAATTGCTGAATTTATTAGATTAAATGTCAAAATTAACATTAAAAAAATATTAAAAATAAAATCCATAACTCTATTAAAATGTCAACAAAATAGTTGAGCTTAAATTACTATAAAAAATTTATTAGATAATAATCTTTCAAGAAATATCAAGCAATAAACTAAATCAACAAGCAAAATTTAATTTGTAATATTCTAATTAAAATTTCTAGCTAAAAGTTAAGTATTTGACTTTTATATTTTTTGAATGAACCTTATTGATTGATAGTATTTATCTCTAAAATTATAGTAAAAACCATAAACATTTCAAATTAAGTAAAAAAAAAACTTATAAAGTTATAAATAAAGACTAAATGAATAAAAAAACGATTGAAACCCTATTCTAAATATTCAGACTTTTCTTTTATTGCTTAGCTTTCGTAGTGTGTTATTTGTCAATAAAGTATTTGTTGATCAAGTAGTAAATAAATACCGATATCACTTTTAATAATAGTATTGGATTAGCTATTTACCAACTTTCCTTTTGGGTATTAACCACCATAGCAGAATAAATTACAGGTTAAATATTCTATTCTGTTATAGGTGTTAAAAATTTTCATTTTTTCAAATAGAAGATAAAAATTTTCACTATAATTTACATTCTTGTTCCTATTGCTCTAGCATTTTATTTAGTAATACTTTTTTTTGGCGATTAATTGAACATAGATGATGCATTCTAAGTAGATGAAAATAGTGCTAAAATACAAAAAATATTAACAATTATAGAATTTGTAATTAGCGCTTGTCTTCAAATCAATTTAATATATATCTACAGATATTTATCCTATCTATCTAATTAATAAAATAATTAACCACTTATTTACTAACCTCATAATTGAATATTTAGTTTAATTTATTAAAATATCTATCTTATAGGAGAAATTAAAGATTTTAGTATGTACTTATATATAAATATTTAGAATGTTGAAATAAACTAAGAAAGAAAGAAATAGATAAATAAATAAATAAATTGATTATTTCTTTCTCGTTAAAATTCAAAATGAAAATAAAATATTAGATTGAAAATAATTATTCTCTTATTATTTTTAAAATAATTATTTTTAATTGTTCAATTGAAAATTACATGTTTTCTTTTGCCATTTTTAATTTAATCAAAATATTCTCCAGAAAATTAATTAAATAATTGTAAATTAATTAATAAATCTTTTAATACCTAAAGAAATACATAGATAGAAAGATAAATACAATTATTAGAAAAAGCAAAAATGATTAAAGATAAATTGAAATAAACGTATAGGCTGGTTTTTTATGGGTTCGCTTTTATAGATATTTATTTAAATATTAAGTTTGTTTTATTCAACAGTCCATACTATAGTCCTGAAGTTAGCTTAGAAGATAGAGCTGTCCTTATTTCTATATAAATTAGCTACTGGATATTTTCAATCATATCTGAGATAATTGCTTATTAAATGAATAATAGACGTATAGCTCTTAATAGATTCTAAAACTAAAAGTGCAAACTTCTACTCTATATTTTATTCTACTTTTTAGTTTTATCAGGTGTTGCGTTTCTTTGTGCTAATAGTAATTTACAGACAGTTGATTCATATAAAATAGTTTTTAAATCAATAAACGATGAAAAAGATAAGGATATTAATAATGGTATATATGGAACTGAAATAGCAATAAGTTTAGTATTATTTATAAATATATTATTTGGCTACGAAAAATTAAATAGCTAACTTCGATAACCATCAAGGCAGTAAAATAATTAATAATAACAATAATTGTAGTAACAAATATAGCAGCTACAGTAATAATTGAATAATTTAGATAATCTTTCTATCTCAGATTAGAGTGATTTATAAGAGAACTTACTTTAATAGGACTAATAGTAGCAATAATAATAACAACAACAACAACAACAACAATAATAATAATAACAATAATAACAATAATAAAATTAACAAAATAATTAGTTTGATATTAATGCAAGTATTGCTTAATAAGATGCAAGTTTTAGGTTTGATCCATAAAAAAATTGTAGTGTTTGCTTAGAATTGTGCTTACCAAACGAAAGAGTATTAAATCTACCTTGCAGACACGTTTTTCATAGTCAATGTGCTAGGGCTATACCTAGCAGAATATGTCCGCTTTGTAGAGGACGTTTTTGATTTAAAAATGAAAATTGCTCTCTAAAACTGAAAAAAATATTTTTATCAGTAAAAAAATAATATCATAATCTTAAAATATTACTATTATTAATTAATATATCAAAATAATAGATCACAAATTGAAAAATATTTAATCAAACACTAAATACGTTATTTACAAATAAGGCAAACAACAACAAAAAAACTCTTCAAACATAAGCTTCTATAACACCATCTTAATAAATCACGATAAGATGTTTAGAAGTGAGGTATACAGCTACTATTTAAGAGCTCCTTTCTAAATAATATTGAGCCTTTATTTTGTTAGTAGAGTGGCAGTAAATCTACAAAGATTGTCCACTTTTTCTAAAATCTTTTTGTATAAAAACAATATTATTTCTGCTATACTCATTTTAAAATGTTTCAAAATCTAAGGGGAGTTCGTATTAGGGTTTTTTAACTATTATTGATTGATAGTCCTACGGCTATAGAAATCTAATCACGTTTATATAACTAAGTGAATATTACTGCTGATTTTCTACATTTAAAGAGTAAAATTAAAACGAGTTTGTTTCTTCTCCTTATGTAAGAATTTCATTTGTATTTATAAATAAAATTCTTCTTATAGACCTACCCTTATTTACTTCATGAATATTGACTTTTGATGATAAGTCATTGTTAGAGAAGGCTTTCTTTAGAGTTTTAACAAGTTACCCACTTTTCCAATTCCATATCATAACGAACCCACTTTTCCCTCCAACAGCAATCAGGTCATTAAGAATGTCTATGCACTGTATTGACATATCAACATTTATATTATCAATATTGCAATCTATTTTTGAAACAAATGATTTCTCTTTATAGTTGTATACTTTGAGCTATCCGTTTGAATAACCTATACTAATTATCTCTCCAAAGATAACAGGTTTAATGCAAGAAATTAAGCCCTAATAATCCATATTTATAAATATTTCAATCTAATTTTAATTATTTACATTAAGTAGTTACTTTGTTTTTTAATAGTATTATATTTTTTCCTTGTAAAGCATTAAAATCTACTATTTCTAAAAATTCTGAATATTTTTCATAAGCTACAACTTAGAAAGAGCTTATTTTTTCCAAAGAAAAATTCGATACAACTCGCTTAAGTTCAATAGAAGCAATTTATTTATTCTATTCTAAATTTATCAACCTTAAACTTCCATCTTCTTCCCCAACCACTACTTCATCTTCATTTAGCATGCAAAAGGACTTTTCTTGGATATTATCTGTTAATTTTTGTAGCAAAATATTAAATTTTTGAAATTTAGCTTTTTATGAGAGTAAAAAATTAGCATAACAAAATTACAAACAGTTTCAAGCTATATTTCAAACGCTTTTATTTTTTTAAAAGTCTAAAGAGTTAGTCTCTCTTATAATGTAGACTAAATTTACGAAATCGATTATTCTAGCTGCATTTATCTGTTTCTAACATTTTAACTTATCTAATCAAACCCTATCCTGTTGTTTACTAGATCAATAAACAACTCTTAATCTTCAATTGAAAGCTCACTAAAATTAGCCTATAACATTTTCTTTCCTTTTTAAAGTTGATTCTCTACCTTTGAGCACTCATCTTTGATAAGCAAACACATTTGCTCTTCATATCTTTAAAGTAAATTGTTTAATCTTTATTATATTTATTTTATAAGTTCCTTTGTTGATGAAATTAATTTCTCCTTAGGGTAATCTTAAAAAACACATCTATTAACTTTTTTAGGTATTTCCTCTATCATTTCTATTTAATGGTTATCATGCTCATTACTTAATTCACATTTACAGCAAATGTTCCTACTTTATTTTGAACATTTATCATCTATGCAAAAAAGAATTGCTTTACTTTTATGTTTTAAACAATTATAGCTCATGATATTATATTTTAGATACTAAATTAATAAATAATACAATTTCAAATTTTATGCAAATGTTTGTGTGTTTCTAAAAAAGGAAAAAAATAAATTACATTGAAATGTTAACATAAAAATTATTAAATTATAATATTTTTCAAAGAAACTAAATATTTTAAAAAGATTATAAATAATTTACACAACTATTCTTTAGCTAAAAATTCATTTTTTTTGTGAGTTAAGAATTTTGCAAAAATTAAAATTAGAATTAAATTAATTAGAAAATTGATAAAAAATTGTTAAAAATTAACTTAAATATCTATGGTAGTATTTTAACACTTATATAAATTTAAGAATAAAATAAATATTAAAAATAAAAATTTTAAATATATTTAAATTAATTTATAAACAATATGCACATAATAATAAGCTCGTAAATAATAATTGGTAATAATGTAAAAATACTTGTATCCTTTAATAGTGAAATCTAATTACTATTAAGATAATTCAAAAAAATTAGAATAAAATCTCTTTAATTTGATTATCTCTTTGAAAAAATTATTTTAAAGGTTTTTTATTGAGTTTTTATTGGAATAACTTTATATTTTTTAGAATAGAAGTTAGTTAATTATTATAAAATTTAAAGTAAAATTAAATAAAATTAATTAATTACGTATTTAAAGTAAAATAAAAAAAAAATTATTTATTTTGAAAGAAGTAATTATTAATTTGAATAAAAATTATGTTTAATTAGATGAATTTTCTCATTTAAAAAATATTTTTAAAATAGAAATATATACTTTTTAAAAGTTATCTTAGTCTTCATATGTTTAATTTATATCTCTTAAGTTTAAATATATTGCAATTTTTAATTATGGAAATTTTATTAACTATAAATTATCTTGAAGTTAACTTTATAGCTTAAAGCAGATAAAATCGATGAAATTCTAACAATTTGTTATGACTCTAAAGTAGAAGTAAATAAATAAAAGCAAAGAATTTTGGCTATTATATATGCTTTAATTTTATTAACTAATTATTGATTTTTTTTGAAATATTTGGTAATATAATTAATTTTTTCTTTCCTTTTCTCATACTGGTTGATAAATTACTAATTTTACATTAAATATCCAACTAACATTTCAAGATAAGCACATAATCTGCTTTATCTAGATGGAAGAAGACATTTCTTTATATTTGTCTGGTGCCACAAATAGGCGATAGCTTTTTGAAGATAGAGATTCTACTATAAGATTTAAAAATAAATAAAATGAAGATATAATAGATGTGACTTTTGAAAAGATAAGCATTCTAGGAGAGGAGTAAGAAAGACTCCCAACTCAAAAAAAAGTGGAGAATTAGAATTCAAAGATAAAAGAGGAAGCAAATGATTATTCATCAACTCTCAAATGTCAATAAGAAAAAAAAAATTAACATGGAGGTGAAATGTCTACCTCTCTTTAATTCATTTATTAGCAAGAAGAAAATAAAAATACCGCTTATAAATACTAAAAAAAAAATTCATCTTCTCCAAATCTCAATTAAGTTTGGAGGAAATAATTTTTTAGCTTATTCTATATGATAATATACGTAATAAGACTAATTAAGCAACAAAAATGTAAATTGAATCCATAAATGTTTAACAAATTAGCTGTAGATATTATAGCTGATAAAGCTTTTGATAAAAGTGTTATTACCAACGAAAAAGATAAATAAAAAGTAAATAATACTAAAGCTGTTATTAATAGGAAAAAGTGTAAATTTTTTAACCTGATTAAGATTGTAAACAAAATTTACTCTTGCGTTTTAACATCCATCACATATACGAATGAAAAGTTTATCAAATTTATGATATATGTCGACTAAAAAATAATACCTTGGGATCCATACAGTGCTTTTATTATATTTTGGGAAAGAATACAATTAGTTTGCCTGATTTATGCATTTTTTTATATACCATTCAGGACTAATGTTCAGCAAATAAGTATGCATGAAGATTTACAGTATTAAAATTTAATTAATTAATTATTCTTAATGCTAAAATAACATTTTTTTATAAATATAGTAATAAGCTCTACTTGATCTTTGTTGCTGATATCATTATAAAGATAAATACTTAGTTTTTCTATGAAGGAGAAATAATTAAGACTCATCAAGCTATTTTACTTAACTATATTAAAAAAAGATTGTTCATTGACATACTAGCTTTATACACTCTCCTCTTTCCAAATTTATATTTTTTTACTTAATAGGAATATATTTTTCTAATCCTTAAAGTTAGTTCGGTTCTCGAACTAATTGATAAATTTAAAGAAAATATATTTAGTATTGTCAAGCAGGAGATTTTTAATTTATTTACTTTGATTACTCTTGATATATTAGTTGGTCATATAGTAGCTTGTTAATGGGTAGCACTAGGTTAATGGTAAAAGCTAAACAATATGGATAATTGGATAGATCTTTCTGGATTATAAAATGTAAGTATTATGAGTATTTACATAAAAAGCCTCTATTTTAGCATAGTAACTATGAATACAGTGGGATATGGAGATTTTACACCCAAAACCGATTTAGAGAGAGTAAATTTATTTTATTCGATTTTTTTTTAATTAATTTTAAGTTTATTTATTTAGCAATAAGTTCTTCAAAAATTATTTTATTTACTGAGTTGATAATTAAAAATAACTAATATTTTTTTTATTAGCTTTTTAATTTATAATGAGTTAATTAAAAAACAAATTTTGCAGTATTAAAATATTTAAATATATTGAACTCTTTAATATTTATTATATACCTGATGCTTTCAATACGAATTTTATGCTTTTATTTTTGTTACTTTTCTAGCTCGAACTTAAGTAAAAAATTAGATGAGAATTTAAACAAAAACCTATTGTATTGTTGGCACTTTTAAGTTATATTTTAATAAGAAAAATAAATTTGATAAAATAATTTTGAGGAAATAAACTTAATTCATATATTTATTATATTTTTATAACGTTATTTTTTTGAAACTAATACAGATTATAGATGTAGTGATCATTTTGATTGGTTGTGTGCTTTTTGGATACAGCATCGGTAAAATTGGTACTATTTTACAATCTATAACTAAAAACAGAGAGAATTTAATTTAATCAATGGGAGGTGTTAATTTATACATGAGATAGAATAATATTGAACTAGATCTACAAAATAAGATTAGAAAATATTTGGAATATATTTATATAAAAAGAGACTAAGAAATATAATCTAATGAGTTTATTAATCAGCTTTCAAATAACCTATAACGGGAAATTTTGATTAAAGTTTAAGGAGGAGCACTAAAAAAAATAGACATTTTTACGAAAAATTTTAGTAATGAGTTTATTGAAGAGCTTTCTTTAAAAGTAAAGCAAATTTACTTTTGCTCTGATGAAATTATTCATGATGAATGTCAACATATAGCGAATCCTTCCATTTATATTCTTAATTAGGGCAGAGTAGAGATTAATTTTAGAGAAACAACTTGCAGAACTCTTAAGGAGAAAGGAGAATATTTTGGGCAAGTTGAATTCTTTAAAATGGAATATTAGTCTTGTTACACGATAAAAAGTTTAGGAATGTCTTCTCTTTTCTAAGTTAGCTTATTAGATTTTTTGAGCCTTTTAGAAAAATATCCAATAGAAAAAGAAAATTTTTACAAAATATCACACTCAGTTAAATTTTATCAGAGCTTTTAACACATATCTACGGCCTGTAGAATATGTTGTAGCATTTCTCATATTGAGCAGGATTGTAATTATATATAATATAAGCCTAATCATTTTAAATTAGTAAGATAATTACATTAGACATAACAAAGAGAAAAGTATTCATAAAGAAAATTAAGTAAATATAACTCAATCACGAACTAGAAATATGTAATTAAATATTTAAAAACTAAATTTTTTTTAAAAATATTTTTTAAAGGTTGAGAAAAACTTTGTAGCTTTTAATTACTCTTTTATAAATTTAAATTCAACTTATATTTTATTGATTTTAGGTGGAAAACGCTTTATACTCAACAGACAACGATGACGAAAGTGAAGATTTTAGTTAAACACCGCCATTAAATACTGGGAATGGAATTCAAAATTAATAAATAAATAATTTAGATGGAAAAAATGATTAATAAAATGATTCTATTTTTAGTAATACTTTTGATTAATAAAATAGTTTAAATGAAGAAAATTAAACTGATTTAAATAATGAATGTGTGACTTTAATGCAAAAAAAATTAAGTCAATAATAAAAAGAACAAAATTAGAGCTCTAATAGAGGATAGATTATATAAGTTTATGTTTAACAACCTTCTAAAGAAATAGAACTCGGAAATAAATTAAATGTTAAGTCAAAACCAATATCACAATCTGATTTGCAAGAAATTTAGAGCTTAAGCAGGAAAAGTATTGCAAGTATTTCATCTAAAAAAAAAAGAGGTAGTTTAAGCTTAGCAATAGATCAATTTTAATCGAAATCCTTAATAGACTAAAGAGTATAAACAACAAGCATTGGTAATATAGAAAACTAATAAAAAGAAATAAATAGTTCTGTTAATATTAAAAATGAATAAATGTAAAATAAAATAAAACTTAATGGGGCATCAATACCACAAATTGATTAAATAAAAGATTTCAGAAATGTCTCAAAATCTCAAGATTACATAGTCAGTTCGGATTAAAATTTACCGATTTCTGATCTTTAATAAAAAGCCTTTTCATAAATTTAAATATAAGAATAGAATTCATAGTTTTTAGATGATAAGATAAATGAAAAAACTGATCAAAATAATTTTAATTAATAGGGATAGAATTTTAAAACCAACACATCTGAAACAACTATGGTCTAGTCGTAGTTGTAATAATAAATAAAGCCAAGATAGATAGAAATTAAGAAAGATTATTAAGAATAAAATTAAATAGAAATTAAGTAACCAAATCATAGAAGGAGATCTCTTCCTTTTTTGCAATTGGGTCCTCCCCTTAAATAGAAATAAAATGAAATCATTTTAAATAATTAAAGTATTTCAAATATCCAAAATGAAACCTTTTAAGATAACTAGATAATTAACTATCATAATAATCCTTCTTTTATGAACCTAAACAGTTAGTTGGCCAATCACTTTGATTCTTTGAAAACATAATTAATGGAATTTATGCAGTAAAACACACTACAAACATAATTAGTCCAATTACAATAATAGTAATAACTCTTGTAACTAAATCCAAGAAAGCAGTAATTTTATTCTTAGAGCTTTGGTTCAAAATTATATTTTAAGGATGCAACCACTGAATAAAACAATTATGGCATACAAAATATGCCAAATAAGTTAGAAAGCTAGCTCGATGATATAGGAAAGGATTATAAAATATATTTCCCACAAAATAATAAGTCAAATGTAATTAGTCTTATTAATTTAAGAAAATAAAAAACGGGGGGATTAAATAAGAGTAATAAATTCAAGCATAGAAATACCCAGAAAAATATTAAACAAAAAAAAAGTGAATTTATGAATTAAAAGTGATAAATTTAAATATCCTCTATTAAACATATTAGCATTTAAACTTGAGTTAAGTTTTACCAACTTTTAAATGATAGCTATGGGAAATTAAATTTATATTTAATTTAACTAAATAAATAAATAAAAATATATCAAATTATTTTATATATTAAAAAATTAAGCTTAAAATTAATTACAGCTTCTGACTGACTTTGGCTTTTTAGTATTATTAGTTTATTTCTACAACACTTACAACACTGAGAAATCATAATTAATTTTATAGGATTCTAAAATAATATAAATAATTTTAATAGGGTAATTAATGTAAATTAGAGGGCTATGTCTCTCATTCTGCTTATTTTCAAATAAAATAATTAACAGCTTTCCTAATTTTATAGTAAATATATTATTGCAATTCAAATTCATAATAATACTTCAGAAAAAATTAGTTTTTCAAAAAATCTCAAACAAAAACTCAAATATTAGAATTAATTGTTTTGATATCTTGAAAACAGAAAAAATCTATCTATCTACCAATAAATATTTGGTTTCAGGAATATATTGCTTATTTTAAAAGTCATAATAATAATATTTAACTCAAACAAAAAATAATTATTATTCGATTTATACAAATTTTGATCTTTTTTTGTTTATAGAATTTATGTTAATAATTGTAATTAGATTTAGTTTAATAATTCCAAATTAAATTTTCATTTAAAACATATCCTCTGAAAATAACTTCTAAATGATTTGATTTATATTAACTCTATAATTTAACTTTCAAGTATTAAAAAAAAAGATTTATTAGAATTTAAAACTAATTGATTAAATGTAAGTCATTTAAAAATAGAAGAGTTTATTTCTTTATTATTGAATTGCTTTGTGCAACAAATCAAATAAATAAAAATATGTATTTAAAAAAAGCTAAGATCAATCAATATAAAATTTTAATAAGTTGTATTTTTATCAAGACCTTACTTATTAGGGAAAAGTTACATATTTAATTTATATGAAGAAACAATAGATTTTTGATATAAATAAAATTGACAAAAGTGTTATTTTGCACTACAAAAAGGAGTTCAGTCTTAAAACTTTATAAAATGTTAGATTATTTAATTGAATGATGTAAAGATCAAGAAATTTAAGTAAAAAAAATCTCAAATTGTCAGGAATCAATCTTTAATAAATAAATACAATTTTGTTTTAAATGAGTATTTGATAAAGCTATTATCTATAATAAATATTTTTTTAGCAAATAATGTTTGATAGCCTTTTGACTTAATAGATTAAAGAAAGATACTTACTTATTATATATAATTGTACAAATAATATATATGCCTTAAGAAAAAACTTTTAATCGATTTAAATTAAGAAAAAGTTGACTGAATCAATATATAAATTTCACATTATGATTTTATTAAATTCTTTTTTTCACAATTAACACAAATAGTAAATAGATAGCTCTTTGCATTTAAAATTTTGTTTCATTTCTATTAAAATTAAATAACAAAGATAATATATTTATTTATATATTTATTCATTCATTCACAAAAATTAAGATAATAAGAAGATTTTATGGAGGTATTAAGTGTTACAGATTAGATAGGTGGCATGAATTTTAATAGGCCAATGACAGCAGCATCTACTAAGAATAAGAAAACCTTAGGATCAACATGCCCTATTATAATCAAGCATGAATTTCCTAATGAATAGAAACACTATATCGATAATGTTGGATAGGAAATGAGCTCAACAAAAAAGCGTTTCATATATGATCGCCCAAACACAGCCAAAATTTAATAGAATAACATAGCATAGCAAAATGGATTTTAGGGTATGAAGAGAAGTTAGTCAGGTTAGGGCTTATAGCTTAATCAAAATACTGTCAAAAGAAGTTCTTTAAGTGCAATTTCACAATCTTCATACTAGATCAACTCAGCTGATTTGTACAATAAACTCCTTGAAGGTTAAAGAATCAAGAAAGAAGATAGATTTGTGATAAAACCTGCAAGAAAACTAAATACTTTCTAAATACACTCTGCTTTGTTCAAGATCAAAAAGCAAAAGGAAGAACTGGACTTCAAAATACGCGAATTAGAAGACATAAAATCAAATTTTAATGAGATGGACTTCTATTTAATTGCAAATGCAGGTGCAGTAGATTATATGTTCAATGCTGGGGCACTTTCTTAGACGAATATTTAAATAAATAAAATGAATTCCTAAGATACAAGAATTTTAGAATAAAACTCTGAAAATTAGATTCCATCTCTTGCTAATATTAACACTCAAAGTGAAAGCAGCATTAAAAAGTCTTCATAAATTATAAATAAAATAAGTTAAACTAAAAAACCCAATCCTGCACAGTTTTTTTAAAAATAAGTTAGGCCATAGACTTCTATTCCAAAATCTAAATTACCAGCCAATCAAAATAACAATAATAACAACAATATTTTAAGAGCAGCAACTGCAAAAGCTAACTCTAGAGATTAAATAGAGATGCTCAGAGGAGAGTCAAGAGACGAAAGTCACGACAAAGGCATTGATCTTGAAATTTTAGGTAATTGCATGAAAATATTCTAAGAAGAGGAACGTGTTTAAGTACAAGAGTGGGGAAAGGATTTAGATAATTCAGACTAAGTCAAGCAAACTATTGATAAAATGGGATAAACACTTCCCACAATAAATAGGTTGTTAAGTCCTAAAAGTGCCACTGTTCCACTGAACCCAGGTTATGGAGAAATAAAAGAAGAGGAGGAATAAGAAGATTTGCAATTTTAACCATTTGAATCACTTTAGAAATAATTTTAAGAATAAAACTATTAATAATTCATAATGCCAGATAACCATTAAACAAATAATATTACATCCAATTCTCCTTATTCAAATCTAGAAAATTAAAATCAATTAAAGATTGGAGATCAGTAATATTTACACCAAGATGGAAATCATCAAAATTTCAATTAAAATGGTAATTACACTGATATGAATTCAGTGTAAAAAGTAACAGAAGGAACTTTACAAAATGAGTTTAATGCAACAAATTATAATAAAAACAATAAAATGAAACAATCAAAAAGAATTCACAGTGCCACATCATAGCATGGATTATTTAGACCTCAATCTTCCTCAGTTAACTCTAACTGGTTTTCATAATAATTTAATTAACAAAATAGACCTTATACTGCTATGTCAAGCAACAAAAACAAAGGCAGTCATCATGCTATGATGAGTTATGGACCCGTTTAGGTAATAAAGGAATAAATAACAAGAAACTATGATCACTTAGAGGTATTGGCTGAATCGAAAAGTTAAGAAATAATCAAAAAATAAAAAGAAATAGAAAAAATAGGCTTACAAAAAGATTGGTAAAATCTTCAAGTTCAAGGCACTCGTCTTCCAATTAATATTGACACATATATTGATTTATAGTTTAAAACTAAACAGGCTTTAGCCAATATGAATATCGTATAACAGGTAGACTTGAATGGTAATGCAAATTAGTAATATTTTTAGAACACTCTACCTTTTACAGAAAGCCATTTTTTTAGTGCTCCAAAGTAAATTTAAGGAAAAACATCATTACAAAATAGAGCTGAAACACCCTAAGGCTAGTTTATTTAATAGTAAAATAATTTGTAAATACAGCCATAATAGCTTTAGTAAGTCATTAACTATTAGAATTTTTAGTAGTTGCATTCTGTTTCTTCAAATTAAACATCTAATAGAGCTGCTATTGACTTAAATGAAATGCAAAAAGATTAAAGTATTAAGTTCTTAAGACCAGGTACAGCAAAGCCAGGTTCATCCTAATCATCTCGTTTGTCACAATAGAATAAAATAAATAATAATATCCAAAATATAAATGTTCCTTTTGCAGAAAGTGTAGCTGTTAAGTTTAATCAGCAAAATAATAATTTACATACAAACGATAATCTTTAAGGTGTATAATTTGCAAATGCTAATATAAATTTTAATATACAAAACTCAAGTTAATATCAGTAGCAATTAAACTAACAATTAATATCTGAAAATATAAATAACTTGTAGATGGCCCAGTCAAATGTATATGAATTACCTGTTGTGGTATCTGATTCGAGTGGCAAACAATCTCAAAATACTGTTTAATCTCTATAATAGCCACCTAATTTATAATAATACTAAGTTTTAGGATAGTAAGAATTTTAATTTTAATAAATTGAAAATTAAAACTCAAATTAAGAAGCTTAAAATCCTGATGATTTAACAGTTTAGAAAAGAAACCGTCCTTAAACAGCTATGAAAAAATGATGCCTTGTATTCAAGTGAAAAATTTTACTCTTTTATATTAAAATTAAACCATAAATAATAATTAAACTATTTGAGTAATATTTATTTGTTAAATAGGTTAATATTAGTTAATTAGGAGTATAAAGTTCATTTTAATTCTTTATTTTAATAATTTCCTATACCTTCCTCTTAAATATCAAATCAGCATAAAATTATTTTTACAAATTTGATAAACAAAGAAAATAAATATTTCTTCATTTTTCACTTCTAATAATAGTCAAATTTTTAGGTTTATTTGATAATTAGCTACTTTTTACATTTATTCACTTAAGATAGTTTAGGAAACATTCAGTGGAATTTCATTTTGATTGTAGGAGTATATAAAATATACAATTTAGTAGAGAAAACTATGTTAAATTTTTATTTAAAAAAAATAAAATTAATTTTTTCAAATAAAATAGAAAAAATTAAAGAATTTATGAATGAAATTTGCTATTTTTACAGTAAATAAGTAGAATTTATTGGTTTTGTTAATTTCAACTAAGAAAATATTAAATACTATTTATTTTGTTTTATTTGTATCTATCTTTTTAATAAACATCTTTTTAACAACAAAATTTTATTTATTCTAAAATTTTACTAAAAGCAATAAATATCTTAGATTTTTCAATTTAAATGAAGCAATTAAAACGAGTTGTTGTAACAGGTATTGGAGCTGTTTCTCCCTTAGGATTAAACGCTAGTTCTTCTTGGGAATCTTTAATAGCTGGAAAATCAGGCATAATTTCTACATCTGAATATGTAAAAAAAATACAATAAAAAGATCCTACAAATAAACTTGCGAATCCTGAGTATTGGCCTCTAGATACATATGTCGCTGCAGTGCCAGACGGTTTTGATAATCAAAAGAAATGGAAGGTTGCTTTTTCAACTAATAATACTAATTCTTATGCTATGGCAGCTGCAAGTGAAGCTATTGAAGATAGTGGAATTTAAACATTGCTTTAAAATAATGAGTAATTGTAAAATTAAGCTGGTGTAAATATTGGAGTCATGAGCTCTAATATTAGTAAATTGACAGAAATAGTTAGAGAAACTGAGAAAAAAGGTTTTTCAAATTTGAATCGCTTGACAATCCTTTAAATTCTTACAAATATGGCTAGTGCAAATGTTAGCTTAAAATATTAATTAAAAGGTAATCAAATAATTTTTAATCATCAAAATATATAGATAGTATCAAGAAAATTCTTGAATCATATAAAATTATTAAAATATAAAAGGACCTTCAGGAACTGCTTCTACTGCTTGTGCTACTGGTGCTAGTGCTATTGGTGATGCATTTAGAAATATTCAATTTGGAGATGCTAAAATAATGGTTGCAGGAGGTAGTGAAGATTCGTTATCTCCAACAAATGCATATGCATCAATGAAATTGTAAGCAATGACAACTAAAAAATATGATCAACCAGAATTTTCAAGTAGACCCTTTGATGCAGATAGATCTGGATTTGTTTTAGGTGAAGGTGCAGGAGTGTTAATACTTGAAGAACTTGAGCATGCTCTATCAAGAAATGCAAAGATATATGCAGAATTAGTATCTTATGGGTAATCATCAGATGGTTACCATTTAACAAGACCTATTGAAACTGGTGAGGGAGGACTTAGAGCTATGCAAAATGCTATTAATCATGCTTAAATTAGTCCAAAATAAATAAATCTTATAAATTGTCATGCAACGAGCACACCTGCAGGTGATTTAGCTGAAATTGTGGCCATCAATAAATTTTTTGAAAACAATTTAAATTCTATTAAAAATTGTTTAGTAACTGCTAACAAAGGAGCAATAGGGCATACCTTCGGAGCAGCAGGAGCTATAGAGAGTATTTTTACAATTTTATCAATCAAGCACGGCCTTTCTCCGCTTATCAAAAACTTACAAAACCCTATTTAAGAACCCTACATTAATCTGTCAAAAGAAACTGTATCTCATGACATAAAATATGCACTTAAAAACTCATTTGGTTTTGGAGGTGTAAACGTTTCCCTATTATATAAAAAGTTTGAATGAAAATTATATCAAATAAAAAATCCTTATTGTCAAAAAGGTATTTAAAAAGTAAATTTTCAAAAATTGCTTTTTAGTTTTAATCTGTTGATAATTTTAACTACATTAATAATATGTTAATTAATTTTTATTTAAATTAATATTAAATCAATTTACAAATCATAACATAAATATTTTCTATAGTTTTTTGTAATTTAAAAAGATAAAAAATTAATAATTTTTTAATTGTAGAAATTGAAAATTTAAAAAAATAAATGAAAATTAAATAAAACTAAAATTAAATGCTTTTAATACCTAAAAATGATTTAATATATATACTTTATCAATATAAATATAAATCTAAAACCAAATAAATGAAGTGCTTAAATAATAACTTAATTGCAATTGTTAAATGCATTACATCTAAATTAAATAAACAAGATCATTAATTTAAAAATTAAAATGAATGTTTCTCTGATTTTAGGTTGTAGTTAGATTTACATTTAAATATTAATTTTTTTATGTTACATTGTTTGCTAAAGTAATCATTAGAAATGTCCAAATTAAATAGATTTTTTTTTAAAAATAGTATTTTATCGAGCTTTCAGTATGATTAAAATAAAAAAAATGAATTTAGATAACTTTTCATAGTAAATTTTAAGGATATTTATGTTTTTGAAATAGAAAAATATGTTCCAAAGTAGAAAATAAAGTATTGTTGTGATTAATAATATAGATGTACTTTAAAATATTGGATTGTCAGTAATTAAACAAAATAATTTAAATTACTCTTTTGTAAATTAAAAATTTCAAAATTATTAAATATCTTTTATATTTACTAAACTAATTGTTAAAACTAAAAAGTAGAAGGTAATAAACTAATGAGAATCACAGTTTTGTTGGTAAGCTTGATTATTATGCTTATATAAGTTTCATTTACTCAATCTCAGTGTACTACTGTAAGCACTTATGTTTTACTGGTAAATACTCCTACAGATTAATAAACACCAGCAACAACAAAAAGTTATCAGCTAGTATTTTAAGATATAAATTTAAATCTTAAGTATACTCCTTCGAATGGTGTCTATACAATAGATACATCTAAACAAGGTGCTACACTTTATGTTAACTCAGGTGCTAGTAATACTAAGCAATATACTCTATAGCAAATCCTAATAAGAGGGATCCCCATGTTCTAAATAAATAAGACTTATTATGATTTGGAAATGCAATTATATTTTACTGGAGCTGATAATATAGTTTTATCAATTTTCTTTGACCCAGTTCTAAAAGTTTCTTCTTTAAATAATTCGCAATTTTTCGAAAGTATGAGTCCTTTGATTATTGGTGATCAGTAGATTATCAACTTAAGCAGTACTTTGCAAAACGATTTTAATAGCAAAACATTTGCTGTCTATGAAAGCTTAGGAATAACTTACCTATCATAGACATATACTTGGTTATTTTCTACTCAACTTTTAAAAATAGATTATTAAACTTTTGAGCTCTTCCGTTAAGCCATTAACGACCCTTATGTTACTAAGTTTTATGATTAAGTAGATTATACACTTGGAACTTGTACTTTACCTTAATCATAAATATACACTATGACAATTTATAGCTCACTGTTAATAGTATCAATGGTATAATTTATGTTTTACTTATTTCTATGATAAGGAGATCACTTCAAAAAAAAGTGAAATAGCAATTATCCATCTTAAATACTAAATAATTAAAATATTTTCAAAGCTAAGTTTTTATTTGTTAGTTTATAAGTAAGAAAATTTATTTTTTTAAACATATATGTATTGCTTAATTGATTTTTGCAATCAAGTTAACTCTTTTAAATTAAATTTCGATAGATATTACTACTTTTTTAACATAAAATAGAATCACTAACTCATTGATTAAAATCCTAAAAGTAAGGAAAAAGATTTAAGATGAGCTTAGATTTTAAAATTTGACTTTGACTATTCTTCTTTCTTACATAAAAATAAATATTTTACATAATTGTAGAAGTATAAGAGGGTTTTGGTTACAAATTATAGATAACGTTTTTACATTTAATTAAAAAAAGTCTATTTTTTAACTAAATTGTTCGTAAAAAAAATCTTTTCAAAAAAAGTATATTTATGGCTTATTGCTAAACTTTGTTTTGGAATGAAATTAACTTTGATAAATTAAACATAGATTAATACTAATTATTAATTTTTTATAAAAATAAAATCATTTTTTTATTTTAGATAATATTTTTATTCATAAACTAAAAATAAGTAAAAATTTGTAAAATAAATTGAGAATTTAGAAATAAGCTTTTATTTTCCTGTTTTTTACAAAAAGAAAAATAAATACTTTACATAAGTTTTGCAGTATGAGAGTTCTTTAGGTAATAAATCATAGAAAATATTGTTTTTAACTTAAAATAATTAGAAGTTATCAATCAACAGAAAAATATTTTGAATACAAAATGGATGATTAATCTTTTCAAACAAATACACATACTTCTTCTTATGGTTTTCTTGAAAGTTTTACTTATTTTAAAATACGAAAAAGAATCAATTAATTTCATACAAATTATAGAGATAAATCAATTTTAAAAATTTATAAAGATTGCTTTGACTTTAAATTTAGTGTTTACAGCATTTAAAAAAATGCAAACAAAGAATTAAAATATTTTTATATGCATAATTTGCTGCTTGCTTAATATAAATTGAATAAAATATCTCTTAGTAAGAAAAATCTTTGAATCATTATTATTTTTTTTTAAGCTAATCTCTCATATCATCAAGTTCTTAGAGCAATCTCTTATTTAGAAGAGTTTCGTTTTCGTTCATAGCCTGCAATGCTGTCTTTTTAAGAACTGCATTGTCAGCCATTTATTCCTTTAGTGTTGAAGCATAGGTATTCATTACACCTTGCTTGTCTACCTTTTTCTTTTCTTCAAATTTAATGAATTCTTCATTATCCTTCTTCCAAATAACAGCTTGTTCATTAAATTATTCCTTTTCTTTGCGTTTACGTTCATCTTTTTCAGCCATTTATTTAAAGAGATAATCTTTCATAAAATGCTTTTAATCTTATATTTTTTTCTTTTAATCAAGCTCCATTTGATCTAGCTTCTTTTCATGACGTTAGTGGTATCTTTCTCTTCTTCTTTCCATTTACCCAAGCTTATCTTCATTTTCTTATGCAACTTGCTCAAGAGCTAATTTTTAATAATGTTTCATTTTTTATTCACGCTCCTTTATATTTTTCTCTCTTTCTTGCTCTTACTCTGCTATTAAACGGCAGTAAGCATCCATCAATTAAATATTTTCTTATCTTTCTTGCTCTGCTTCCCTTCTAAGTCTTTCTTTTCTTTCTTCGTTTTCTTACAAAAGCTTTTTCATAACTTAAGCCTGGTGCTCCCTTTTGAAATTTTAGTATTATTGCTCAGCTTCAAGTTCTTCCCTAACTTTTTGCATCAAATAGGCATCGAGTTATTTTTATTATTTATCTTCTTATCTACGTCTTTACTTATTATCCTTAATTTATTTAGCACGAGTAGCCTTTTCCATATCTTTAATGAGCTACAATTGCATTTCCTTTTCTTTTTCTTTCTCATCGTATCTCTCCATTTGAATTTACATATTTTTAGTATAACCTTCTGATTCTTTCTTGTCATAGTCCTTTAGTCTGATTAAAAAATATTTTAGTTTTTAGCTAAATTAATTTTTTTATCTAATTACTTTTTCTTTTCATCAACTTATGCATCAAGATCTCTACGAATTTGTTTGATTTGTTCTTACTTTTTGATCTTCTTCATTTCTTCTTCTTTATCAAAGAGGAATCTATTATATTTGTATATAGCAGCCCATTCATTCTCTTCATCAAGAAAACCTAAATCATTTTCTGGTTTTTTAATTTGAGTTCCTTATAATTTTTTAGTCTTGCTTGCTTCGCTTTTTGCATCTCCGTTTATTTCCTGTTATTTATGTAAATATTAACTTGCTTTAATGAGTAACAAAAATATAAATTATTCTTAAAGAATAGATAGATGGCAAAATATTTTTAATATAATATTTTACTGTCAAAGATTTCTTCTAAGTATATTTATCAACAGCATCGAAATTAGAAGCACCTGACATTTTAGAAATACCTGATTTAACAGATTCTTCATCATCTTAACGAACAGGTGCTGCATTTTTGTTATTTGCGGTCTAAGCTTTAATATTTTCCTCTAAATTCTTGAGACCCTCAGCTGTTATATTCTAATTTTCATTCATATAATTAGCCACCTCGCCAAAAATCAAGTCTGTATTATTGATACCATATTTTTTTGACAATCTTTCTGCTACAGCTCTCTTTAATTCTTCTCTTTAAAATTGAGTTAAATTCTTACGAGACTTGGGCTCATCTTTAGTAGGTGGTTTTCTAGGATACATCATTTTGCTTTATAAATGTGTTCAAATATAATAATTATAATAGGATTTATTTATTTTTTTAGATATAAAAATCTTCTCTCCTAATGTTTATTAACTAATTTCCTTTATTTTATTGCTATTACTTCAATAATCAAATCATTAAATCAAGCTTATGCAATTCGAATAATAAATAAACATACAAGCAATGATTCTAACAGTATTAAAAAATCAATAATATTTTTATAACTTCTTTTTATTACATACATACATTTCTTTATTTTTGACATACATACATACAGGGGATCACTTTTTATAAATTATTTATTTAATGAGATATTCATTCATTCATTTAAGCTAGCTAATAAATAACATTCATTTTATTCATAATTTCAAAACTACAAATTCAATTCAATGATTGTAGTTTTAAATTAATAAATTAATATATACCACTAATCACTTATTGTTTCCATAATAATTTTATTTAACTCAGATAAATTTTTATGTTCAGTGACTTAATTCAATATTTAAGGATTATTTAAGTTCAATCTATGTAAATTTAATTCATTTTTTATAGCAAATATTTAAAAATTATATTTCATCTAAATTTATTTTATTTGCAATTGTTAAATTATTTTTTATTTTCATTTCATTCAATTAAAATTCTAAAAATAAAGAAAGTTTAAAATTGAATTAAAATTTACTTTATTAAATAATTTAATTGTTTTAATGCTAAAAAAATGGTAATTAGTTAATTTGTTTATGTGAATTATTTTGAAAAAACTATTTTTATTCACTCACTTTTTATTTTTTAAATTTACTTTGATTATTTTTTATAAAATTTTTTTATTCGATTTTTTAATTATTTAAAATATTTGATTTATTCATTTTGCTTTCTTATTTTTTAATTTTTGTTAAAATTACATGCCAATTTTTTAAAAATAAAAAGATTTCTTAAATAAGCTTAACCATCTTTCACATTTACTTACTCAGTAAGATAAAAAATGATTAAAAATTCTGAGATACTTTTTGCAAATTTAAATAGGTTGTTTAAAAACACTAAAACTTTTAACTTAAATTATTTATTCACATCATTTTTATCTTGCTTTCTATGCTTGTTTTGAATTTGTTTTTTTTTTTTTGATGATTTGCTATAAACAGAATTAAAGCTAAATTTATTTATTTGAATATAATTTATTGTGTAATAAAAATTCATTTTTATTTAGTTTTTTAAATTTAATAACTCTTAAAAAGAGCAAAATATTATATAGTTAATCTTGTTTTTATTATAAAAATTTAATACGTTTTAAAATGGTAAAATCAAATTTTACATTTAAATATATTCAAACGAGTATTTATTTGACTGGTTTATATTGAATTTAAAAGATTTAACAATTATCTTAAGAGTTAGTATAAATTCAAATTTTAGTAAAAAAATTAAATTGAAAAGGACCAACTTGAATTGATAAAAATATTTTCATAATAGTTTACCTTAAATGAGCGATATGTATAATTACTTAAATAAAATAATTATAAATGTTATTTAAGTCAAAGAATATGAATATTAGAGACCAAGATACACTTCTAGCTGAGCTAGAGAAAGAAAATAAAATTTTAGAAGAAGAATTAGAAATGATAATGAAACAAAATATGGGGGGGAGTAAGAGCCTCTCTAAGTCTAAAAGAAGCAATGCCTCTGAAGCAAAATAAAAGAATTTACAAAAAATAGATGAAGAAGAAATTTATGCATATTCTAATAGTGAGTATGAGAATGTTAATGACTCTATTGGTAAGTATCTTAATTGAATTTTGTTTTAATGGACATACATTTATATTAACTTTTACTTATTAGACGAAGAAGATATGAGCAATACTCTATTTAACTAGCATATTAATTAAAGAAACAAAAAATTTGCAAGTTAGCAGTTAACAGAGGAGATTCAGAGAAAATTGCCTTAGCCTATTCCTCATGACAGTATGAAAATGATTAATAGTTTATTTGAACATTAAGAAAATAAAGAGAGCTAGGTAATTTATTAAATAATTAATTACTTAGTTAGTTATTTAGCAAAGCATTTAAATTTAAAAATAATACTTAAATTTATAATAATCTGTATAATATTTAGATTAATTCTCCTAATTCTGGGTCTGCATTACTATACTCTCCCATATCATCAATGAAAAAAACAAAATCTGTTCCAAAAGGACTTACAATAAATACAGAGTATTCTTAGCAAATGTAAAGGGCTATTACTCCCTAAAATGCTAGAGTATCTTTTACAGAGAGAAATAATAGTAAAGATAGATTTGACTAAAGTGGTAGTGCATCACAAGCACAACCCTCTAATGAGTCGAATTTAAATGGGAAATTTAAAAATTTTGATAATTGCGAAAATATTATGGGTATGAGTAATAGAGCAGGAGGATTGAGTTATGATTTTTAAGAAGAAAATTAAAAAAATCTTTAGTAAAGCATATCAAAAGCATCAGGAAAATAATCTTAAAACTCTCCTAAAAAAGAGAAAATATAATCTCTTGAAATGAGACTTAGTGGAACATAAAAGGCAGTAAAGGAATTAGAAAAATAGATTAGATAAAAAGATCTTCAAATAAAGGAGCTGAATTTAGAAATATTAAAAAAAAATAAAGAAATTGAGAGACTTACAGTAAATTAAACTTAACGATTTCTTTCTTTTAAATTGTTTGTATTATAGTAAAATAGTAGCAGTTAGTAAATTTAGAACACACAATCTGCTAGGAATTTATAAGTCTAAACATCAATTTCTGATTATGTTAAGAAAGAGAAGTAGTTGGAAAAAAAAATTAAGGATTAAGAAACACAGATAAGTGACTTAAAAAAAAATTACTCAAGGGTTCAGGAAGTTAACTCTTCTCTCCTAATAAAAATAAAAGATTTAGAGAAAGACATTGAAATATATAAATAGCAAAAGGGAGGGTCTTCTATTCCTACTTTTGAAGGTTAAGTTACAAATGCTGGTCATTAAAACGAAAATACAGAGTAAAATTTTTATTCACACAAATAATAATTTTTTTTTAATTTTTATATTTTTAAAGATTAAGAAAAAAGATAAAATATTTAGAAAAGTGTTTAGAAGAAAAGGAAATCGATTACGACTATTTATAAAAATAGCACGAAGCTTTAATAGAATTATCAACTGAGCATCTATTAAAATCTGAAAATCTTTATGATGCTTATTCTAATATTTAATAAATTTTATAAGTTAAAAGGTGAAATTTTAAATATCTTTATTGTACATTTAGCATCTAAATTTATCATTTTTAATTTAAAATTATGTTTTAATATGAAATTATTAATTAAGGGCTCATTTTTATTGTATTTAAAATTATTATGTGTAAATTTATTTCATCTTAGATAATACAATTAATTTTCTAAATTTTTTTAAAATTAAATTATTAGAAATCAAAAGTAAATAAAATAGAAAAAAATTAAGAAAAATGTCGATTAATTTTTTACTTATAAAAAAACATTGACTTAATTTAGCTTTAATAGACATATTTTAATTTATTTTGCAAGAATATTAATTAATTACTATTAAATTGAATGAATACATTCGAAAATAACAAATGAATTTAGTATGACAAACAGAATGAAAATTTTAGAGATAAAAAGAAAAGACTCTTTAATTATTAAGAATTAACTAATTTGTTAGGCTTTGAGAAAGCAATGAATGACAAAAAGAAAAAGAGATAAGAATTTGTAATTTAATTAATAATTTGTTAATTAAAGAAAATTTCCTAAATTAGTACTTAAAGTATTAAGCAATAAAGAAAGTTAGTTAAATAGTTAGCCAATAACCATATCAATTAAGTAAAATTGCATAATAATAAAGAGGGATTATTCAATAAAACAGTCGATATTTAAACTGATAGAGAGATACACATACGATACAAAAAATTACAACCAGATTGAACTTTAGAACACTATAATATCTTTAAATACAGAACAGACATCCACCCATTTTTCATTCGCCATGGCTCAATCAATTAAAGAGTTAGAAGAATAGTTTTAATAATTTGAATAATCAATTGGAATTAATGATTAAAATTTTGCTAATAAATTCATCTTTTAGTAATTGAGGGAGAATTTGATTAAGGCTTCCACAGAATCAAATGATAAGTTGCAGAAATTTTTAGATTAGGCTCATACTAATTTGTACTTGGAAATTAGTTCAAAAATTTAGGCCGATTTAGATGGATTCACAAGAGAAGAATAAAATTTGCTTCACTTTTATGGCGCATCTATCATTTCTGATGCATGTTAATATCTTTAGCTTCCAATTACAACTTGTGTATCAGCTTAAACTATTTTCCACAGATTTTACACCAAGTAATTTATTTTATTTTGAATATATTAAAAATATTTTACATTGATCCTAAATATTAAAGAGAGATTTTAGTTCCATCAATGGTTAAATCTTTTTTTTAAAAAATAGGTGCTCATTCTTGAAGCATGATCTCAGAGATGTAGCAATGGGATCAGTTTTTATAGCTGGTAAAGCTTAAGAAACAATAAAAAAGCCAAGAGATTTGGCTTACGTCTTTGATCAAATATTTAAAGTAAATAATTAATTTAAATTAGACTGCTATCAACAAAGGAGATTCCTTCAGCAAAAAATCACTCTCCAAAGTCAAACTTATCATTAAAATTTTTTAAAACTTTTTGAAGGAAAAACAAAAAAAATTAGATCTTAGCTTATTTGCTTTATCTTAATGAAAATAAATTATTTTAATCATTTGAACTAATTAATAATATAATTATAGGGTAAATTTATTTTTATGATCTATCTATCATCATCATCATCTTGCTAAATTGAAAGTATTAATATATTAACACCTTCCCTAAAAACTTTAGGTGAAAATGTGGCTGGTGTTAATTAGATTGAATTTAAGATTTATTTCTTCATTAAATCACACAAAAAAACAACAATAACTATAACAACAACTAATCATTATTGTCACCATCAACCAATTAATTAATCTATTTTGTTTGAAACCCTAGCTCCTAAAATTATAGGCAAACTTCATACTGAATCGATATTAACAATAAACGAATTAAATTCCTATATTTTATTTTTTGGGCAATTAAGTTTAGAATTTTTTCATCACTCTTATACAAAGCACTCATTCATTATAAAATCGATTTTTTAGCATAATTAGTAAGTTGTCCACTAGAAAGCTATTAAAATAAAAGCAGAAAAAAAAAAACTCTTCCAAAAAATATAAAATTTTACACAATTTGTTTGTTGCTCAACTAATAAAAAAATATTTATTTAATTTAAAAAACAGTGCCCTTTTTAAATTGACTTAAAAACAGTCTGTATTTATGATAGCAAATCTAATGTATATTAAGAGTAAGAAATTTCATGTTTTTTATTTAAAAAAATAGATTGAAGATGGCATGCAACGCCCAGTTCCACTTTTAGATGATAAATCATTTAAGTTTAATCATTTAAAATAAGTGGTTTAAGACATGGAAAGAGAGATTTTAAAAGAATTAGGCTTTGAATTATATCAAATTACATGGAATGAACAACCTCATAGATTAATGTACTTCTATATTAATTTATTTAAACCAAATCCCAGTAATTAATCGAGTTCCTTTTAGAATTTGACTAGAACAGCATTCAACTACTTGAATGATAGTTACAAGACAAACATCTGTATTTTCTTTCCTTTCTAGATGATAGTAGCAAGCTGCATTTACCTAGCCTTTAGAAAGACAGGCACTGAAATGCCAAGAATTGCTTGGTGGACAATTATGGAAACTTCTCTGAGCAATCTTAAGCTAGGAGCGGGTAAAATCTAATATATTTATAATCAATTTAAATAACTTCCAAAATATGAGGACTGCTTCGAAATTCTTAATAAACTTGCAAAACAAAAGGAAATAGAGTTGAAAATCACTCTTAAGCATCATGAATTTACAGACAAATTAAACCAAAGTTCTGCATCTTCGAACCCTATGTTATCTGTTCATGAGGCAATAGCCAAATCAAAATTAAGGGGACAAAATGGATTGGCTCCAGGAGCATCATCTTAAGATAAATTGTAATCATCAGATTAGCTTGAAAAAAAGGAAAATTAGGATGAAAATACAGGAGTTACTAGTTTAAGAGATGTTACCAGCAGTAAAATTGATAAGCATAGCAAATTTTCTACCTCTGGTAGGTCAACATCAAAAGATAGGGATAGACGTAAAAGATCCAGAAGTACTTCACACAAAAAATCCCACAAAAGAAGATCAAGTCGCAGCAAAAGCCGCAACCGTAATAAAGATCGTAAGGATAAAGATAAAAAACACTCTTCTCGTCACAGTCGTAGTAGAGATCGTCGTGACAGAAGTAATTCCCATAAAGATAAAAAAAAGAGAAGTAAAAGTCGTGAACGTGAACGTGAGCGCGAGCGTGAACGCGAACGTGAACGTAGAAAAGAAAAATAAGAAGTTCAAAAGCCTTCTAGTTCTGAGCAATAATAAAATGATTAATAAAAATCTTAAGAAGAATAAAAAGTGAATGGTAATGGTGCCTCATCAAGTAGAAAAACTACTTCTGAAACACCAGATATTAAGTAAGAAAAACCTTCACCTTCTCATTCTAAAAAAGAAAAGAATTAAAGAGACCGTGATTCAGTATCTACAGTAAGAGACGTGAGAGAAGGTAGGGAAAAGGAAAAGGACAGAAAAGAAAGAAAAAAGAGTAGAAGCCGTAGTAGAAGTCATCACAAAAAATCTAAAAAGTATTATAACTCTCCTGATGACAGGGATAGTAAGAGAAAGCGTAGTAAGGATAGAAAAAAAGACTATAAAAAATCAAGAAGCAATAGCAAAGAAAGATAATCGAAATTCTCAGTTCCTGTTTAATCTACTCAAATTGCAGAATCAAATGCAAAAATTACACCTTCCCCTCCCTCTAAATAAGATAAATTTAGTACAGTTATAAATGAAAAAAGTAACGATTTTTCATCTGTATAAAATAAAATACTTCCACCTGATAACAAAAATGGTCATTCAGAAAATCAAGTAAACGGTAATCTAACCTTAGAATCAAAGGCTAGCTAAAAGTAAGAATTGTTTCATATTTAAAATAATAATAGCAAATTAGCTTTAATTAATAACATTAAATTACTAATAATAAAAAGATTTGATTAAGTAAAGCCTCAGGAATAAAACTCCTCTTTAGATGGAAAGAAAACATTAGATATTATTTAATAAATAAAATCTAAAATATAAGCAAAGGTGACTAATGATGATAGCTCAACTTAAAAAGTATCTAATTCTAACGTAACTTAGGAAGCTAATCAAACTTAAAAGGTACAAGCAAAGCCAACTTTAGATTTGAGTGCTAAGTTGAGTGAAAAGTTAAAATAGTATGACAGCAAGCTACTATCTTAATCATCGTCAACAGTAGCACCAAAACCTGCATCAAGTTAGCCATAGTTGTCAAAGTAATTGTCAAAAGAAAGTATAAATTCTAATGATGATGACAATAATGACAACGATGACTATCTTATGAAATTGAAAATGCTTCGTAAATAATTCTTACATTTTATTTAGATACAACAGTGAAAAAAAATTTATTATGTCTAAAAATTAGGTGAATAAAATAAGCAAAAGGCACAACAAGGAAATTAATGAAATGATCAAAAATAAATGATTAAAATATAGATTGATTGATAGAAGGACATATTTTTTATCAACATATTTATTTGGTCAACTCTAACAATCACTTGCTTAAAATAAATCTTACTTAAATAAATAAATCATAACACATATCTTTTCAATATCAACAACCAACACTTTAAACATTAATATAAATTTAAATAAACAAATAAACAATAAAAAACGAATAAAAATTAATAATAATTTTAAAATGTAGACAATAAAGATAAAACTTGAAATATAATCAACAATAATAAATTATTAATTAAAACTATAATTATCTAATTATATTTTATTAGTTCTTGTAAAGTTTTATCTTGGTTTATCGAGTATTAATTATATTTGGTTATCCAATAAATACATTTTAGAATTATTTATTTTAAACGTAATTTATTTCAAAGTAGCAGTCATAAATTATTCAAATAAAAATTTTCATTTTGCTTCATAACCTATTTTTTAATCAACTTTCTATCAAAGTAGCTTGTTAAATGTAATCTGTAAAATTATTTAATTAAGGATGAAACTTAAATTACGTATTTTAAGATAGCATTTCTATTTTTTTATTTATTTCTTTTTTTAGCTATTAGCTGGTAGATCTTTGCATTTTTAAGTCAAACCCATTGCTTTATGTAGAATCTTACATTTTTGAAACAATTATTTATCTAGATGTATTCGATCCTTGATTTTTATTTTCTTATACTTTATATCTTTCTACAGATTCCCTTTTCGTATTTTATTCTTCTTAAGCTGATTTAAGTGTTGATGTTGATATTTCGTTAAATTTTTTTTAATAAAAAGTTTAATTTTTTTATGTGCTTTTTAAAAAATTAGTACTTGTTTTCTAACCAGTTTACAAATTCAATTCGAAACGGTTATGAACGGCTGAAGAAGGCTGTAAAATATTATTTATATTTAATATGTTATTCAGCTATTAACTTTTAAGTAAATTCTAACTAGATTCTTTAGGATCACTATTTTATGAGGTTTGTTTCAATAACTTATTATTGTTATTGAGTAATTCTGTAAATTTACTTATATTTTAGATTTTATATTTTTAAGGGCTTTTTATAAGATAATTTTGCTCCTATTTTAGTTCACTTTATATTTTTTAGCTTTAGCTTAAATCATTTTTTGATTAAAAGAAACTTGACATTGACTTTTTATGTCTTGGATTGCTGCACATTTTAGTGTATCTTATTACAGTATTACGCTTCTCAGTTAGAAAAGTTTAAGTTTATCCAATATCTTTCCTTGTAGATGACATTCTACTTACATTTAATCTTAACGAAGGTGAGAGAGCTATTGTACTATTTTCAATTTCTTCATTTTTAGAACTGCTATTTTTAACTAATGAAATTATTTTTAAAGGAGAATTAGAAGAAACTACTTTATAATTACTATTTAATATTTTTGTTTATAAATCTTTCAGTTTATTTTCTTGTAAAGGAGAAATACTACCATTTATTTTAATGCTTGACTGAAAAGAATTTAAACTTGTTGATCTTTTCTGTAAATATATTTATTATTACTTTTCTGATTAAGTATTTAATTAAGTTTAATCATTTTATTGTATCAATCGTGAGCTACTAAAATTTATAGTACTTTAGTTACTGTTATCGGATATAGAATTTTAGCTAAATTTAGTTTAAGATTCTTTTAAATAGTTTATTTGGAATTCGGATATCAAGTTGGTTTCATCATCACATAACTGTTCTGTTTGTTTTCTTAACACTTCTTCTCTAAGTTTAGTAGCTTAAGGAGTAGATGGGAGAACATCTGCTGTTTCAGTCTCCTATTCTTAAATATTTATACTCTTTTAAGGGATATGTTCTTTTTTTAATAGTTCTTCAAAATAATCTTCTTAATAAGAAAATGGAGTTATAGTTGAAACATCTTTCACATTTGATTGGTAATTATTTTTATTACAAATCTCCTTTGTTAAATCTTTTAGCTCTTCAGTATTCTATCCAAAAGTCATCAATTTTTTATCAGAACTATCAAATAATTTTTCTTGAAGTTTTTCACTTTTAACAATTTTCCTAAAAATAGAAACAGGAGACTAATTATTTCTAAATCTATCGCTCATTGAGGAAAGATTTTCTTGCAAGAATTTTCGAGTAGTAGTTCGAAGAGAGCTGTCACTATTTTCTGAAAAGCTAGGAGTATTTAGTTGCAAAATATTCAATTTAAATGATTTTATACAATCACTTACCTAAAACTCATATTATTTAGTAGGTTTATCTTGGGATAAAAACTATCTGTTTGGATTTCTAATAATAATCATAAAAATAATTGAAAATGAATAGTTTTAAAAAAATTATTTTTAAAATTTAATCTAATTTATCAAGTTACAATATTTTATTTGTTATAAATAAATTACTACTTACTCAATTTTTATTTTTATTAATCCAAAACGTATGGATAAACACAATGTATTTTTAGAGAATTATACTTTTTATCAAAAAAAATGTTAAAGAAATTTTATTATTGGATTTATTTTTACATTCATAGATATTAATTTGATGATTTGATGTAAATTAATTTGAGTAATTGATGTAAAGTAAAATTGAGATAAGTGTGGGAAGTAATTTTTTAATTTACAATATTATTAAATTTATGTTTTAATATTTTACTTTTAAAGGTTTTTTTCTTTTTTTGATAAACTTGCAAGATATTCCAATTGTGATTTACACTGAGGCAGGTTAAAATATTTCCAAAAAATACCATTTGATAAATAAATTAATTTTGTCTTATTAGATGTACAAAGTACGTTTTATATTCTTCTAGAATATTTTTCAATTAATTCATAGTAACCAAAAAAATCACCTTCACCTAATTCTTTTATCTTTAAATTTAAGATAAATTAAAATGTATTCAAGTAATAAAAATTTACTGTTGTGAAGGAATCTTTAGATTAAGTTTTAGGACTGCTACTTCCAATTGTTAAATCATTAATTTCAGAGTTTTTAACAAATATCTAATTATAATTATTTTAAATACTTGAGTGTTTTTTTTTGGTAAGATTAAAGTAGATATTTACTTTGACAGATCCTTAAATAATAAAATAGAATCCCTTTGAAGGCTAGTTATAGCTATAAACAAAATCATTCTTACTCACCTCAATCTGATTTGATGCAAAAAATAATTGTTATATATGTTCCTCATTCAATGGCTTTAGTAGGTCAATCTTCTTCATTGCAGATATGTATTTTTGTATTCTAATCATTTCACCTAACTTTACATCCTAATTGAAGTCTTATTTATCTAAATAAGCTAAAACGCATCCTGCTGAGCCAGCATGAGCTTAGTAATTAGCTGATTGCTGATAGATTAAAGATTAAGATCCAATACTATCACCTATAAATAAGTATTTTATTTAATGATTATCCATTACTCCATAATTAACACTGACATATCCTTCAATAAGAATAAAGAAGCGATCAAGCAAAGTCCCTTTATTTTGGTTAAAAATTATTGTCAATAAAGTCTTATTATTTATTATTTACCTTTTGAAACAAATAAAGCGTTAGGAGGGATCACTAATATTTTGATTCTCTTGGCTATATTGCTAATCTGCTGCTTACTTAATCTTAAGAAATATGTGCTAAAAGGTGGTTTATTTAATACAGATTCTATAGTCTTTAGAAACTCCTCATCTCTGAATTAAGGATCAGTCTAAAGTATTCTTACTGATTCTTTTAAGGTTAATAAATAGTTATAGTTAGTTTAACTTTGATTCATTTTTTAGTGCAAGTATTTTGTATTAAAAAAAAATTAATTTACAATTTTTATTTGAATTATTATTATTAACTTTGTTTACTATGACAATAGTTAGATTTAATAAATTTGCAATTTTTTAAGATTTATGTAATGATTATTAAATAGTTTGATGGTTAAATATAAAGATTTAATTTTGGGATTATTCAATAAATTTTCAAATTAAATACTGTGTTTATACATTAAATATTTTATTGTTATTTTAGTAATATTAGAAGATCCAATAAATTATTTATGGCTCAAAATAACCTGCTTAATACAAATGATTCATATTTTTAGTGGCTAATTTACATTTTTAAGAAAAAAATTAATAGTCATATATTTCGTAATATTAATTATCTAAGTAAAATTTACTTGGCACTCACATATTTTTCAACACTTTTTATATATTTTTTATAAAATATTTACACAATAAATTTTAAATTTTAACTTATTTGAGGTGTAAACAGCTTATGAGATAAAATAATATTTAACTTTAAAGCGATAATTGAATGGAATTTAGGAGATTTAAAAAATGTTAACACAAATAAATAACTTTGTTGTTTACATTCTAATTCATAAAAATTAATCGACTAATTTTATATAAATTAAATTATCTAAAAACATTATTTGCATTCAAAGAATTTTGTAAATTAATTGAGAGATTTTAATTTTTTAAATTTACATTTTACAAAAATATTTTTCTAATGCTATTACATTGTTTATATTTTTCAAAATCAATAAATTATTTACTAAACAATTAATAAATTTTAATATTTTAAAATTATTATTAATATTTTATTAACTTTGCTTTTTAGTTTTAAAAAATCAAATTTATTATTAAATATTTTCCTGTTAAAATTTTTTTAAATATCCTAATTAATTTTATTATTAAAATATTTTATTTTACAAAAATATTTTTCTACTTACTGCAATTAATTACCTTTTTTGTTTTTTTCAAAATCAATAAACTATTTACTAAACAGTTAATAAATTAAAGTTTTTTAAAATTATTTATATTTTTACAATTTTGCTTTCTGGTTTTAAAAAATCAAGCTTATTATGAAATATTTTCCTATTAAAAATTTTTTAAATGTTAATAATTCTAAATAAAGATTAATTTTATTATTAAAGTATTTTTGTATCTATAATTCACTGCTTTATTACACATTAATTTTCAAAAATTTTGTAAAGTAAACATTTTTCACTTACTAATAATGTTGAAAATTATACAATTTTATTTTTCAAGTGTTGTAAATATCACATTTAATAGAATCCCTTTTAAATCTAGATTTGCTTCATGCTTCAGTTTTATAATCGCTTTATTCAAATTTTAGTATTAATTTGTTTGAACTATGATTTCTTTTTACTTTAAAAAAATTTGTTAAAATTGATAACAAATATTTATTGATCAATTATTAATATTTATTGAAAGTATTGCAGATTTTCTGTTTTTTGTAAATTTGAACTTTATTATAGATGGCATTTAATATCTTTCCTCAATAAAAAGAGATAAATAAATGAAATGCGATATTAAAAGAATAAATTTAATACTTGAGATGAAAATTATAAATTTGATTTATAATAACCAAAAAAAAAATTATGAATAAAAACTTACATGTAACAATTCTCAGAGTTTATTGATTTTGAATCATCTAAAATAAAGATAGATAATTAATGCAATCATAATTTGACCACTTTGGATTTTGCCTGATTGAATTTACACTTTTAGTAAACAATACATACATGCCTTTTTAAACCACCTTTAATACATATCAACAAAATTTTCATGAAGAAGTAAAAAATTATTGCTCCTCAATATAATAGTTTAATTGAATAACTTTTTATATATTTCAAAGTGTAATTTAGAGTAATGTTTGGTAAATTAATGGAGGATAAGTGAATAATTCAAGTGCGTCTATCTCTTTTTATTTGCATGAGAAATTTTGCATATTTTGATCTGTAATTAATTTGCTTTTAATTAATGTGACGTAATAGTAAATCGATTCTATTTATACTTAATTGAAACGTGCAAATTTTTTACTAATCATATTCTCAGATCTAGAATCTTTAGGAAAAGTAAAAAATAATCAATATGCGCATTAGGTAAACATTGATGGCCATTTAATGTAATTTAAGTAAAGCCATAATCCAATATTAATTTAAGCATATAAGTAAAATATAAGCAAAATTTTATTGACTTAAATTAATCTATGCAAATTTAACAAATGTAAAAAATAAAAATTTTTTGAAAGGCAAATTCCATTTATAGTTTTGCATAATAAAGGATAAAAATAAATTTTAAATATTCATGCTGAAATAAGGAATTTATTAAGTATTTTAAATCACAGGTGATCTAAATTTATACGCATTACTTTTTAGATTTTTTTTAATATAAATATTGATTGATAATAAAATGTAAAATTTCCTTTAAATTGACGATATTTTACGATGACGAAATTAATTTTGATGACTATCAATTTTCTTTATAAGATTTCTTATTAAAAATTAAAAAAGGTATTTTAAGGATTGTCTATGTGTGTGCGGTCTGACATTATTCAAATTACATATTTTTAATTAAGTTATCTAGTTAGTGCAAGAGAACTTTTATAATCGTCTCTCAACCATAACGATGTAAGGTACTAGTCTTATAGGTGGCATTTAGATATTGAATTTTTCTAGAATTTATCATTAAAAATAGCATTTAGCAGGCTGTTTAAATATTATGAAAAAATACAAGCCTTTAAACAACAGTGAAGTATTAACAAAATGACCAATAAGTTTTTGAATTTTTACTTATTAATTGGGTTGATTTTATTATTTCATGTTCTAAGTAAAAATATACGTCATTGTTTGATGAAATAAATTTTATATATTATTCAACTTTGAATTCCCATTAATAAATAGGTAAATTTATATCAAATTAAAAGCAACTTGAAATTATCGTCTTCAAAGTAGTGCTTTATTTCACTTTGTTTACATTCATCAATAACGATTCTAATGCAAAATAAATACAAATTAATTCAGAAGTATTAACTAACTTGAAATAAATTATTTGAATTTTTTCCTTTAATTCGAAATGTCATATTATCATAAGGCTAAATTATTTCTATTGTATTTATATTTAGATAAATTCAAAAATAAGAAAATTCTATTACCTTAAAAGATATAAGGATAAATAAAATACATCAGATGAAAAGATAATTAAATGAATTAAGTTATTCGGATTTTTGCAATAAAAAAAACTCTGATGGATGTAAATCCTTGTCAAAAATATCAGAAAATTCTATCAATAAACAAATATGTGAGATTAATCTTACATAACCTAAATAAAATACAAAAATAAGTTTTTGTTTGCATACTTTGAACATAGCATCCTTTTTGCTATTAAATTTAAAGTCAATTAAATAATATTAAAGGTAGGAATTTAGTTTAATCAACCTTTTTGCTCATTAATAAGTATCAGAATTAAAAAAGAAAAAAAAAATATAATTAATTAATAAACAAAAACAAAACAAAATTAAAACAAAAAAAGAAGTCGAATTGAGTTAATTAATTATTTAAAATAATTAAATAAAAAATGTAAATAGAAAATTCAGAAGACGTAGCAGGTAATAAAGAAATTAGACATATGCCATAGTTTGAACACTCAGAAAACCATACCAATTAAATGGTAACTGAAGACAATTAATTGAAATAAAAAGACTAAAATAATCAAGGAAAGGCTAACTAAGAGCAAGTAGCTGAAGAGGCTACTTCTAAAGAAGGCAAAAAGATGACTATTATTGATGCCCTTGAACGCGTTGGTAGCAAAAATAAATATTAAATCTTGTTCTTCCTCTTTTCAGGTTTTGTTTGGCTTTTTGGTGCAACAAGTATCCTTTCTCCAACTTTCACTTTCGAAAAACCTGCATATAACTGCCCTGATACTATTTCTGCAGATAAGTGCGAAAGCTGGGTATGTGATTAGGATAAACCAAGTGATTACTTCGCAACTCATCCAGAGTCCTTTGTTATGGCTTTTGACCCACCTTTGATTTGTGGAAGATAGTATATTGCTGATATGTCTGTTGCTTTTTGCTATGCTGGTAGTGCTATCGGTTTTATCGTATCACTCTACATCGCTGATAATAAAGGTCGTAAAATCGCTACAGTAATTTTCTGGATATTAGCAGCAGTCGGAGCATATATCTCCACTATTTTTGGATTTAATATAGGAGCTTCAGTTTTCGGGTTTGCTCTTTCTTAATTTGGTGCTAACTCAGCTATTAATATTGTATTTTGTATTATGAATGACCATTCTTTGGGTAAATTTAGAGAATACACAATGGCAGCATTGAATCCTTTTTACGGTGTTGGTGGATGTGTGTTAGTTCTTATGGCAGTAATCTCTCCAAAATTCCGCTTTATCATGTTATGCATAGCTGTTCCAATTACTATTTCTTGCATATATCTCTTCTTCTTTTATGACCCTCCTCTCTTCTTATATGAAAAGAGTAAATAATAGGCTGTTGACGTTTTGAATAAAATTGCTAAAATTAATAATCGTCCTACAGTTTAATATGATGAAATTGAAGATAAGGAAGTATAAATTTAGAGATCTAGAATATATGGACTCAAAGATCTATTCAAGTATCGCTCTCTACGTTATAACGCTATTTGTTCTGGTCTTATTTTGTTCTTTGTGTAAATTTCTTACTACGGTTCTAATTTAATTCTTTCTTAAATTGGCTTGGACACTAAATTAAATGCCTTAACAACTTCTATTGCTGATACTTGCGGTTATTTGGCTATTGTTCCAATTATTACCCGTATTAGAAGAAAAAGATGGAGTTTCTGTCCAGGTATAGTTTATAGTGTCATTTTTATTTGCTTCAATTAAATTACTGTACCTGATGATTGTGGTGACAACTGTTCTTAAAAGAAACTTCAAACTGCATTAGTTACAATCGCCCGTTTCTTCTTAACATTTGAATGGGGAGTCGCTTTTATCTATATTACTGAAATATTCCCTACCACAGTTAGAACTATTGGATTAGGGTTTGCTTCATTCGTAGGATACTTGGGTAGTGTTTTTTCAAGTTATTTCCTAACTTATTTGATCAATCAAGGAATTAATCCTTTACTTGGTATGGGAGTTGTAAGTATTATCAGTTTGGTCTTTTATTTCCCTATGACAGAAACATACGGAGTTCCTTAATAAGCCGAAATTAAAGAATTAGTCGAAGAAGAGAGATTAAAGTAAGAAAAGCAAAAAGAAGAAGATGGAAAAATATTTACAAAAAATTTGGAAAGTATTAAAAAAGACTCCTCCGAAGAATAAAAGGAGTTATAAAACATCACTCAAATTGGCAACAAATTATCTTCAGCACAAATTCCAACAGTTGCTGTTTTAAATTGATAAAAATTTTCTCTAAAACAAACATAAAACATTCATTTAAAAATCTTTAAACACAAAATATATCATAAATACTTTATTTATTTTATGCATGTCCTTTAAAATGTAATTTTCTTGAAAAAAATTTTCTTACCTTTTAAAAACTGCTTATTTAAATTATTAATTCATACAAATTTTTGTATTTTTTCCTAATAATTGATATTCATTTTCAAAAAAGACTTTGAAAATAAAAACTAAGTTTGTAAAAAATAATTTAAAATTATCCTAAATTTTTGATAATCAAGTACTTAAAAAAGTAATTAAAACATTTTTTTTAAAATTATTTTGATAAAGTAGAAATAAGAACAAATAAATATTTTAAATTAATCGAAATAAATAATAAGAATTACATCTAAGTAAATAAATAATTAATAAAAAATTATTTTTATATTTTTGATATGGAAATTGATCAAGTGAAATTTATTATTTTTAAAAATAAAAAAAAATATTTAATGAGTTAATTTTTTTTGAAGACATTTTAGTGAAAAGAAAAATTTTGATAATTGAAATTAAAAAAATAATTAAAACAATGAGTGTATTTTTGAAAGATTTTATTATTTTGATATGTATTAATTACAACTTAGGAAATAGTTTTAAAAAATAAGATTTTCACTAAAAAAGCCAATAAATGAATTTTTTATTGATTATATTTAAGATTTTAATTACTTTTTGAAAATAAATCTATTATTTATTTCAAACAGCGTGTTTTAGCATGAAAATTATAAGAATTGCATCTAAGTAAATAAATAATTAATAAAAAATTATTTATATATTATTGATATGGAAATTGATCAAGTGAAATTTAATATTTTTAAAAAGAAAAAAAAATATTTATTGAGTTAATTTTTTTTGAAGACATTTTAGTGAAAAGAAAAATTTTGATAATTGAAATTAAAAAAATAATTAAAACAATGAGTGTGTTTATGAAAGATTTTATTATTTTGATGTGTATTAACTATCTAAAATTTAGGAAATAGTTTTAAAAAAATAAGATTTTCACTAAAAAAGCCAATAAATGAATTATTTATTGAAAATATTTTAGATTTTAATTACTTTTTGAAAATAAATCTAATATTTATTTCAAACAGCGTGTTTTAGCCAGATTTTATTTTGCTCATGAAATAACTTAAATTTTAGAAGTAATAGTAAAATAAAATCAAGATTTTCAATTAATTAGCAATTATATAAGAAAAAGAATTTAATTTCTTCAATAATAAATATGACTAACTACTTTAAGTATTAGAACTTTAATTAAGATTTAGCAGCTGAAGAATAAGATAAGATTAAAAAGCTTAGTATTTAGGAGGCTCTTGAATAAGTAGGTAGTGAGCATACTTACTAAAAGAGATTTTTTTTATTTTCAGGGTTTGTATGGCTAATTGGTGCATCTTGTATTCTATCTCCAATATTTACTTATGAAAAACCCTCTTTTAGTTGCCCCTCAGAAATTAATAGTGATGAATGTGAAAATTGGGTATGTTAATAACCTGATCCAAGTAAATATTTTTCCTCATAACCTAAGTCTTTTATCATGTCATTTGACCCACCATTTTTATGCGACAGATAATATATAGCTGATTTATAAATAGCTATTAACTATGCAGGAAGTGCTTTGGGTTTTATTGCTTCACTTTATATAGCAGATAATATTGGCAGAAAATTTGCTACAATATTGTTTTGGATCTTAGCAGGAGTTGGTGCTCTTATTTCTTCAATATTCAGTGATGACCTGATTTTAAGTGTCTTTGGATTTGCTCTTTCGTAATTTGGTGCTAATTCTACCATTAATATAGTCTTTTGCATGATGAACGATCATTCTTTAGGTAAATTTAGATAATACTCTATGGCAGCTATAAGTCCGTTTTATGGTCTTGGTGGTTCTTTGCTGGTTTTATTAAATTATATATCAGCTGATTATAAAGTTATGATGTTTTTTATTGGAGTTCCCATCATGGTATCCTGTTTATATCTGTAAAAAATTTAAGACCCCCCTTTATTTCTTTATGAAAAAGATAAATTAAAGACAGTAGAAGTTTTAAATTACATCGCTCTCATTAATAAAAGAAATACTATTACTAGAGAACAGCTACAAGATAAATAAATTGAAATAAATAAAAAGAGAATTTATGGAATAAGAGATCTATTTGTTTTTCCTTCTCTGAGACTCAACTCTATTTTTTCAGGCTTAGTTCTTTTTTTTATTTAAATTTCCTATTACGGCTCTAATATGACTCTTTCATAATTTGGTTTGGATACAAAATCTAACGCTTTAGCTACTTCTATTGCTGATACAATAGGATATATAGCTATAATTCCTTTTGTCCCTCATTTTAAAAGAAAATATATATGCATTATTTCTGGTTTAATTTTCAGCATAATTATGATCTCTTTTGATTTTATATAAATACCTTAAGATTGCTCAGATGGTTGTTATTAAAAAACTCTTTAAGCTGTGTTAGTGGCTCTAGCCAGGTTTTTCTTGACTTTTGAGTGGGGCATTGCTTTTATTTTCTTTGCAGAGATGTTTCCAACTACTGTACGAACAGTTGGTTTGGGCTTTGCTTCTTTTGTAGGAGAATTTGGTAGCATTCTCTGTAGCTATTTTATTTCAACTTTGATAAAATAAGGAGTAAACCCACTTGTTGGAATTGGTGTAATAAGTTTACTGAGCTTATTATTATACTACCCTATTGGTGAGACTTTCAACAAGCCTACTTAAAATGAGATAAAAGAATTAGTTGAAATCGAATTGCAAAAAATAAAATAAGTTAATTGATTAAATAAAATATTTTTATTGATACATTAAATGATTTTGTGTTTATTTTAGGATTACTCTTACATTTAAAAATAATTGAATATTCAAAATTTTAATTTATTAGATATTCTATTTCATATTTTTATTAAATTTTCATTTTTATCATTTAATTATAAAAAACATCTAATATTTAATTTTTTTTGCTTTTATGTAATTGAGATAAAATATTTTGTGCTATTTTGATTCTTAATTATTTTTTTTTATATAACAATATTTATTTAGTCATAAAATTTATTTAATTCTAACATAAAGAGCAGTTAAAAATATTATAAATTTTAATTTAAATTACTGATTTTATGTAATATTTTGAAAATAAAATTAAATGCTCATAAATATATGTTGAAATAATCAATCATTAATTTATTTTATGAACTGACTTAAAATTTATTGTTTTTTTGAATTTCATTACATATATTTTATATAGCTTTCATATAATTTCAAATGTTAGAAAAATAATTTTTTGTTGTTTAGTCTATATTTTAAAATTCATATTTTCTTTTAAATTTATTTTGATGAAAATTTATTTTATTTAATGTAAATCTTATTAATTAAAACAAATAATGAAAGTAAATTAATTAACTTCATTTATAAATTTGGGAGAAGTCAGTAAAATATTTTCCATAAAATTTTAAATAAATTTTTGTTGAAATAAACACTTAAATTAATTAATTATAATTTTTATAAGAAAACAATTAAATGAATTGAATTTAAATTTTAAAAAAAATTAAAGTAATAATTAATTATATAATATTTTATAGAAAAACTCAATCAATTTACTAAACTAATATTAAAAAGAATTTTATAAAGCTTATAGTTTATTCTATTAATTCTTAGTATGTTAAAATTAAAATAATACTTAATCTTATTTCAAGAGATTTTTATTTATAGCCAAAAGCCATTTTAAAACATAATATCAATTTTTTTGCAATTAAAATAATCCTTATGTTTCTCTTTTTTTTCTTGGAGACTATACAGGCGATTTTCCTGAAATATCAGTAAAGTTTATGTTTTAATTGATTTATTCGATAATTTCTTACTTTTAATTCGATCCTAAACTATCTTTTAGCAAGAAAGGTTATTTAGAAACTGTGCGATTTCTTTAGTTAGGACTTCTAGGAACTTTATACTTCAGGAAGAGTGTTATTAATAGTTTAGCAAGCTAATACAACTATGTTACAAAAGCCCATAATTGATATATTATTAAGAATATCACGAATACATAAGCAAAATACACTGAGGCTGTTTACTGATAAAATGTTACAGAGAGACTAAGGAAGAGTAAGCATAGAATATTGATTATTTCTGATATAAATATATATCTTTGTAGCAATAAATTTAAGAAAGGGTTCATTTTATAGTGGTAAGTTAGGAATATTATACATAAAACTAAATAAATCCAAGGTACAACTACGCTACCATCTGTAACTACTATTAAAAGACAAACTATTAGTTTTCTAATTTCGAAAAATACCCAAAAGCTTTTTTAAAAAAAACTTGATGTTTCTATATCATAATAGAAGGCATTTATTGACCTCTGAATATGATATGGTAGCTCCATTTTTTTATTACAATAAATTAGGAAAGAAAAAATTGCTATATAAATAACAAGGAATATTGTTATGCAGAAAAAGTCAGCAACATTTAGACTTCCAGTCATAGATCCTTGCTAAAATTTAAAGAATGTACAAAGCAGAAGAAAGTTACTTGAGATCATAATCAATCTTATTATTACATTCCACTTGCAGTATAAATATAATAAATTTAAAAATTCGTTGTCTCTTGCTATTTTATAAAGAATTGGTAGGATCAAAAAACCTAAAGCCAAAGCACTCAGAGAATATTAGCAGTTTTAAACAAAATATGTATACAGATTTTGTGGCTGTAAACCTTGTGCAATAGCATCTGTTCTTCCTGTAAAATTTTATATTACATCTTCTTTAGGTGCCACAATTGGAATTAAATTAAACAAGTTCTCCATGTATAAAGTTTTTAAGTGCAAATTTCCAATACCTAAAGCTCTTGCATTCTTTAAAAACATCATATTTCCCATTATTTGTTGCATTTACAGCCAGTAAAAAAAGTAGTTGCCTAATCCTCCAAAAAACATCGCAAATCCGTTCATAGATGATTGAGTGATTTCTATTGATTTTACTGCATCATCAGAGTCTTGAGCAAATTTAACTTCCTAATCACAATTAGAATAACCTATTTAAATTATAAAATGTTAAAAATAGAAAATTAATTAAAAAATTTAATCAATTTGTATATTACAGTCCATATATCTTTTTATATCATCTTCACTTGTGATGCAAATACCTTATCGTAGTACATAGCCTTTAGGGCATTGTTGCAAACATTCTTTTCCAAGTATTACGTAGGATTTTATTTCACATTTTAAGCAAGTTTATTCATTACACTATGCACATTAACTAGAGCAAGGTAAGCATTAAGAACTATCATTTGAAAGATAAAATCCATCAGAACAAGAATTTACACATTAACCATTTTAAAGTAAAAATCCTTTTTTGCAAGCAGTGCATTGCTATATTGACTCACATTTTAAACAATTTGTTGGGCAAATTACGCATTTTCTATTGTCTTCGTTTTAATATTAATCTTGAGGACACTAAGCAAGACATTAAGTCCCATCATTAGAAAGGTACTAAGGAGAGGGACAAGATGTGCATTAATTAGCATTAATGCATGTGTAGCATAAACTCATACATTTTTCGCAAGTATTTGAAACACGCTGATTATATTCACCAGTAGGGCATTCAGTTAAGCACATTTTAGAGGCAGCTCTGTAAATGTAGCCATCACTACAAACAGTGCAATCTGTAGGAGCAGGTCCTACACACTAGCTGCATGATTTATCACATGCTAAACAACTTTTTGTTGCTAAATCAGAGTATGTATTCAAAGGACATTAAATTACGCATTTATTATCAGATGTTTTGTAGAGAGGAAATCCATTTATGTTATCAATACACGTTAAACACTAATTATCACCAGGTCCTGAACAAGTTTTGCAAGCATAGCTACAACTGTAACAAATTTTGTTTTATTAATCAGTATTTTAATTAGGAGGGCAAGTTTTATAGCAAGTTTTATATTTTGATTTTGGAAGAGAGGACTCGTAACTGATATAATCATATCCAGGATTACATTAAATACACAATTTTGGCCCCAGTCTGCAAGCTTAGCAAGAAGGATCACATTCGAGGCATAGATTATTATCAGCTTTAAAATATCCATCTGCACATTACACACAGTTTAGAGGACCTGCACCGAAGCAATTTTTACAAATAGAATCACAACTAAAACATTGAGAATATGACCCAATACTATATTAGTTAGGATAAGGGCACTAGGTACATTACTTTCCCCCTGAGTTACATGCATTGAGAATATAATTAGGGAAACATTAGGTACATTAACCATTGCTCTAGCAAATTTGACAACCTTCCTCACACTTATCACAGATACCTGTATTTTAATTCTTAACCGTACCGGGAGGGCATTTTATACAAACTCTGGTTGTAATATCTCCATATTAAATACCACTGCAAAATGATACACAGGGAGAACCAGGCTACTAAGAATCTAAGAAGAAGCCTAATTTACATAAGCTGCATTTGTTTTACTCTGTACATAATTCGCAATTTAAAGGGCAGTCTTAACAAATTGATTAAAATTAATTAAAAAACTAATTACTTGCACATAATTTACAAGTTCCACTCACTAATTAAGTGTATGAAGAGCACTTCGTACATTAATTATATCCTGCTCCTTAACATGCCAAACAATTATAATCTTAACAATTTAAACATCTCATTTAAGTAGTATCAGGGTAAGTACCTATCGCATTATCGCATGAAGGTAGGCACATATTTTAATATTAGAAGAAATTTGGGGCACAAACAGTGCATTCTTGATCAATTATGAATTCTTTGCAAGACAAACAACCATCATAACATGTAATACATTCGTTTAAAGGAGGCCCGAATTATTTTGTGTTTAAAAAATTTAAGCAGTTAGGATAGCATTTACCCTAATACAAAAAACTACCATCTTTACATTACTAGCAATAGGGCTAATTGCCAACATTTTTACATTTATAGCAATTGCTTAAAACATTCTCACATAAATCACACCTGTTATCAACATCATTAGCAAAATATGTATCTTGGCAGATAACACATTCATTTGTACTTTCCATAAAATAGTAATTCTCAGTTCTACATGATAAGCAATTGGTCTAAAGGGGACCATTGCAGGTATAGCATGTATAATGACAATTATCACACTCAGTTTTACTCTTTGCATAGTATCCATACTAATAGCATTAAGCAGAACATATTTAGTTGTAGTAATATTGATTTAATTTGTTACATGTATCACAAGAAAGATTTTATGAGCAAGTTTAGCAATTTAAAATAGAATCACATTGCTAATTACAACCATCACCAAAAAATCCAGGTAGACAAACCTATGTTTACTTTTTAACAATGCATTAAGGTTATAGTTGGTTATCCCATATTTCACAATTAGGGTCTGGTTATGCTACCCATTTTCCTTCTATTCCAATAGAATTTGGGTGCAAAGTTTAGTCTTCACATTACCCATTTTAAGTATTTAAAAAATATCCCTCAACGCAAGATAAGCAAGTTTAAGAGTCTGAACAATAAAAGCAATTAAGTTAACAACTTTTGCATTTCTAACTTGATGAGTCATAATAATATGTGTATTAGCACTGTTAACATTTACCTTCATCAGAACAAGATAAACACAAGCAATTATCACTGCATACTTCGTAATAGATATTTAAACTTTAAATAAATATTTTATTTTAAAATCAATCAAATTTTATGATATTGTTAACTAATAAAATTCATTAATTATTGACACTATTTTATCTGTAAGAAAGATATTAGGTTTTAATATTTTAAGTAAGCAAATTTTAAGATATTAAAATTAAGAAATAAAATTTAGTTAATAAATTTCTCATAATCTGTTTTGTTTTTTTTACTATTTAAAAAATGTCATTTATGATAAATTATGAAAGAAAATGAAAATAAATATACTTTTCAAGGGTCGTAAATAAGTTCCATTTTGTATTGTATGGTATAAAATCAAAACTTAGAGTTTATCTAACATGTGGTATTGTGATACTAAAATTTAAAACGGTATTTCCATTTAGCTATTGTGAATTACTAAAATCATCAAATTTATATGGTTTTCCATCGATTAAAACAATAATGAAATCTTTTCCTTTTTCCCAGTCATAACTTATTGTGCACAAAGGATTATCTAAATGACTGCCTGTATACAGTTCTGAACATTCTGTGTTTCTTAAAATTGAAATAAGATAAGTTTTAGTATAAGGATTAAGAATAATTCGTTTACGATTTATTTAAACTAAATATGACAATATCGAAGTTAATAGTTATTTTGTAATGAGGATCGCCAGTTTTATAAACTTTTGAAATAGTTGTAACTGTGTTTTTTTCATATCTGTGCTATTTACTATTGACTTAAAACCAAAATGTGTGGGATAGATCTTCATAGTCACTAACTGTCCACTTTCCAAAGTAAAGCATCGTGGGATCTTGTAAATCAGATATGTACAAAACAGGGTCTAAATATAAATTTAAATGAGTTTTTTAGTTTAAATAAGAGTAAAAATAAGCTTGATTTACAAGAATATATTTTATTTGCTAAAAAAAAGATAGAAAATATGTATATCTATCTAATAATTGTATCCAAATTCATATTTGCGTTTGAGTTTTTATTAACTCTAGATTAATCTTTTTTGTATTTAACTTTGATTAGATTTTGTCAAAAAAACTTTTATAATAAAAGACAATCAATTGATAATTATGTTTTGAAATTAGGGGTCACATAATTTTATCTGAAGCATAGTGATTATATAAAGAAAGCTTAATTTTGAGTTGCCTGATCAAAAACAAAAAATCTTTAGTTTAATTCAAATTTTTACCACAAAATCTAAAACCTAATTAGAGCTACATCTCAATCTTAATTTCATTAATTTTATACTGAAAAATGAAATATATCCAATACAGCAAGATTTAATTTTTGAATAAAGCATCTTAGCTACATATAATTAAATTAAAAAACTATAATTTAGTGGTTTTAGAGTTAGTTACTTTTTAATTAATTAGTTTTTGGTAAAAAAAAGTTATCTATGAGCTGATTACTAAGGAACTTTTAGAGAAGGAGAAAATAGACTAAAGAATTTTAGCTTACACCTCAAATCATTGATAGATAGTATAATTGATTACAAATTTTCAAAAAAAAACTAATCAATTTTGTTCTAAAGAAATGATGATATTTTATTAATGCAAGAATTTAAAGAACTTTTAAAATGTATTTTGAAATTTAAATTATTTATAAAAGTATATATATATATATAGAAAAGAATCCAAAGATTCATGTGGTATACAAGCCCACGAGGAGGAATTGGGAATGTTATAGATGGGTTTGGAAGCAGTTTAGCCTTGTATATGTGATTTGCGCTGGATGCCCCATTTTATTATATATATTGTATTGATTAGATATCAAGACCACTGGAGCTCCACTTGATATCTATTTATAAAAGTCTATTTTATAAAGTGTTAATTTTTCGTAAGGAGTAACTTAGCTGAGTAAATTAATTTCCAAATAAACAACTAGAAAAAAGAAAAATTAAAAAATTTCATAATCTATAAAAAATATTCAAAAAAAAGATATTCAATGCTAATTGTTTTTTTTATAAAAATAATAACAAAAAAAATTATCAAAATCATTAAAAAGGATTAATCAAAAAAAAACTAAGAATGGCTCCACAGTTTTAGACATTTGTTAGTCTTTTCATTTTTTTGAGTTTAACACTCAGTTCTCATGCTTAAATTTTAATCCCTTTCAAAATTGATTAAAATTCAAGACATATTTATACTTAGACGAGCTTTACATTAGGTAGTTGTGTACTAAGTGATACTGAACTTCTGTTCTTTAAAGATTGTTACAATAATTATAACTAATAATTATTATCAAACTGTTCATGTGGAGGTACTTAGATTGCAGGTTTAACATGTGTTAATACCTTTTCAAGCAATAATTTTTAGATTATTGCTAATTATATGCAAATTTAAACTTACTAGTAATATACTATGAGATTATGTTTAGGTAGCTATGCTGATAGTAGTAACTAAAATTAAAATTTAGTAAAGCAGCTTTATGACCAAGGGGTGATCTCTTAACCAATAGTATACATGGGTTTACTTTCCAATTCTAGTTAAATTTCTGGAGAGATTAACATTGGAGAGCCAAATTAATAATTTATCAAAAATGGTTCTAGCTTAGTAAAAATTCTTTATAAAAAAGGGTTAAATGATTATTTTTGGACACTTTAATCAAATGGAGAAGTGACTTTTTTTGGTCAAAAAATGAGCGGATCTTCTAATTACTTTATCAATTTTTTGGATGAAGTTAAGAGTTAAAAAAGTAATATAACAACAGTTGATAAAAATTTCTTTGAATAAATGATAAAAATTTTAGAAGAGCGTAATTATAAAATCGTAAAATAGTAGAGTTATGATTAATTTAATTACTACTTGTATACTATTTAAGGCTTAGAGCCTATTTATATTACTTTGCTAGCTGAAGATAACTCTCCTTACATAATAAAGATAAATCCATCTCTATATACTAAAGAAATCATTTAAGGATTCTATCAATTAACAATCCAAACTACTAATTAAAATGATAGAGTATGGTAGCTAAGCATTGATATCTTAAATTCCTATTACATGGGATAAGATACAAAAACTAAAAATGTCTTTATAGCAGAGAGGGCTGATGATTTAAATCGTTAACAAGTTTCTTAAAATGAAGAAAATATCACTTTATATTTGAGAACTCAAAATATTTGAAGATAAAAAGGTTGTTTCTTTCTAAACTCATTTAGCTAATTGAATGGAAGTTTATAGACATTTATTTGAAATTAATTTATTCTCGAATAAAATTTAATGTCGATCCATATCTTTTTTAATCCAATTACAACTAGTCATTTTATCAACTTTAATTAAGTGGGGGAAATTAAATCATAATTTTATATAAATATAATCTAACTATATAAATATTTATATAATGCCTTGTATGCAGTTTGTAGAATCTATAATATAATAAATGATGATATAAATATAGAAGTTATTAAACCTATCTTATTCAGTTTTAATATAATTACATATATTTTAAAAGCTATATAAAAATCTAAAATATTTTCTCCTTTCTACTATATTATTTCAATATTTATTTATTTTACTTGAGTAAAAATAACAAAATAAAGAATTTTGTTCTTTAATTTGATCATTTTTAAATTTTATTTTTAATATTTAAATTTTTAATTAAGAAATAATTATAAATTAGAGTGTTTTCTGCATTCTTAATATTTTCATGAAATATTTATTGATAATTGAAATATGAAGATCAAATATATTAATTTAATTTATAGAAAGTTTAGTAGAGTTTCATTAATTTAATAAATCTTAATCAAAATTTAAAAATCTACTTTTAATTAGTAAAAATAAAATAATTATTAAATAAGAATATTTTAATTATTAACATTTACTTAAAAATGAAAAAAATGTTTTGAAAATAAATTAATATAACAATTTTTAAAAAATAAATAAATAACATTATAATTAAATAATATTATAGTTAAATAATATTTATTTCTTGAAATTAAATAATAAATTAAAAGTTATGTTTGTATATATTTGTTTTCTAAGATTTTAACAAATTCTTTTTAATCGGAAGAAAAATTGTATAGTTTTAAAATGATTTTTGTATTGGAGTTAGTTGTTTAGTTACTTATAAATATTAAAATAGTTCTTTTTATCATTTTTTCCTCATTAATAAACACATTTATTAAAACATTTTTGTTTTTTTTAAATAAAATTTGGTTTCACTAATTCGATCATTTTATATAAAAATATATTTTCATCACTTCATCAAAGAAGATTTTATCTTTAGATATATTTGTTAATTAAAAATAAATAATTTTAAAAAAATTACGCACTTTTGAATTTTTGGATTTATGTCAAAATTATTACTTGCATAACTACAATATTAAATTTTCAATTATGCTTTGGAATGGCTGTAAATAGATTTTTAATTTTTTCATTTGATAAAATATAAATTAAACTACTGCTGTTTTTTTTTTCAGAAATTTTAAATTTAAAATATTTTTTTGCTTCATTTTTATCCAATTTTATGATATTCTGTCTGTCTTTTTTAGTGAATAAGTAAAATTCTTTATATTTTTATTTAAAAATGAATATAATAATTTAAATATATTGAAAATGGGTTGTAATACCACAAGAATTTACTTATTTTTTTCTTTGAAACAGTTAATGGTAATTTAAAATGGCTTGTATTATTATAATATTAAAGGGGGAGGAAGTGATTTATAAAAAATTAAATTTAAAGAGGAAAATTTAGTGAAGTTGGTTTGAGTATTAATTAACAGAATTTGATTTTGAAGATTTTCTTCAATATCAAAAAAAAGAAAAATCAATAATTAATTTAATAAAAAATAAAATTAAAAACCAAAAAAAAAATCAGAGAAAAGAAGAAAAAATAAATTAAATTAAAAAGAAGATAAATATTATTAATAAAATTGCATATTGTAAATTGTATAAATATGATGCATAAGAGACTGTGTTGAAGTTGTACAATCTTCATATTATCAAAATATCTATCTCTCTTTATAAAAAAAATATGACTTGAATTCTGTTTTTATATTAATGCTGAAAGCTATCTATCTATCTAACTAACTTACTTACCAAGTGCTAGCGAATTTGCTGTTAAGATATCCTCTTAGAGTATGTGAACTTTAATGTTGCTATTGGTATCAAAATTTATATTAATAATCTATAAAAATAACTTATATATATATACATTAAAAATTACAAAAAGAAAAATAAAAAACAAAAAACATATTTTTCTCCTCTCTTACCCTTAGTTCTATTATTCGCTTACAGAGTTGTTTTTCCCCTTTGTGAGTTGCAATAGCAGCTAAGTCTCTTTCCTCTTTTCCCAAATTATTATTTATTTAACATTCTTAAAACTTAATTTTCATGCTCGTTATTCATACATACATACATATTTTCAGATCTTGATTGTTTGTGGAAGTTTCCCCCCATCAAATAATGCTTTCGAAATATCGAAAGAAAACAAAAAATTTTATAAAAACACATTTAGAATCGCATATTTACTACATACAGATGCGAGGCTAAAGTGAGAGATTGATAAAATGAATGAAAAGCTTAATATTGAACAAAATTAGTTCTAAAAGAGTGAATTATCAGTTTTATATGTTTCATTATGTATATCATTCTATATGTGATGGAATTATATACTGATTACTTATTCTTGTAACAACTAAATTGTTAAATAGAGTAGGCACTTTTGCTATTTAGCATACTTACATACATCCTTGCTTTATTGGGCAAGAGAAATTTGTCTATTTTAAATCTAATTTTTCCTCTCGCTATAATAAACACTTGCTTGCTTAGCTAGAATAGTGAGAAAATTTTGATTTTATTTAGATCAGCCAAATAATTACCTCTATATAATTTTTGAATGCATAGTAAGTAATATGCCTCTATTATATAATGTACCAGCTCTGTATATTAGTTTTTATTTTGAATATATATGCATATTCTACAGAGCCACATCGGATGGCAAATACTTCGTGAGTATTATGAAAAAAATCACTCTACTATTACCAAATCTCCAATTATTTTACCACAATTTTTTATACGAGAGAGTAGATTTTTGAGAGGAAAATACAAATAATTTGAACGCTTTTCATAAATATTCCATCATATAATGATTTTATATGTTAAAGAAATACATAATATTTAAGATACATGTTTTCTATTTACTTTTAACTTATATATTTCTTTTAAAACTTTTGTTAGCACCATTTTGAAAAGCCAAACAAAAATAAGTTTATTAGATCTGAGCTAAGATTATGACGCGAGAAAGAAATTTATCTCCTTTACTATAGAACAAATTCATTCAAAAGCATAACAAAGAAGTGAATTTATTTGGCAATTTTTTATTTGATGTCATTCCTTAAATTACTTGCTAATAACCTCAAATTTTTTTCTTCTCTGTAACTTTAACCTGACAAAGACAAACAAAAAGGAAAATTAAAATTTGGGAAAAAGAAGGAAAAATATTTGCATGAAGGTTAGTAGAAAAAGAAAATTTATTTCATATAGAGAGGAGTTTTTAATAACAAATTTTATTGATTTGTTTTGAAGATTAATTTTGCTTTTACTTGATTGAACGAGCTAAATGAATAGATATTAAAATAAAACTAACGAACTGTTTGTTGATAATTAGAGTGAAGTTTAAAGCTTGAATAATAGATGAAATAACTTAAATAAAAATATTAACAGAGTTAGAAGAATATTTTACTTCTAGCTGCAAGCCACTTTCTTAACCACTAACTAAACACAAAATTTTAAGAGCTTCTTATTTTGATGAAAATAAGAAAGAATAAATATATGAAATAAATTTTAAATTTAACTTTAAATTCAAAATAATCTAAATGGCTTGTGCTGTTTGAAGAAATAAAAATAATTAGCTGAATTTTATTTGCTTTAATATTTAAACTAATTTAATCTTCGAAATATTCTTTCTTATTCAAATTTTTATTGCAAGAGTTTGTTTGCAACTCGCCCACCAAAAAAACACAAAATTAATTTGAAGTAATGAGAAAGCATTTAATATTGGTGATGCACTAAATGATTTGAGATATGTGTACATCCTCCATCAATTAATTGCTTCATTCCAAATGAAAATTAAGAAAATTTAAGGATTTTTTATTTAAATTTTGATAGACTTGTGCATAATGACATTTTTAACAATATGGAAACAGTTTAACAAATAAATTTGCATTTAATTTATTTGAACTTGTTTCAATCTTTTTATATTGCATTTTAAAAAAAAAAAAAAACCTAAAAATAGAGTATTTAAATATGATATTTGATTGTATTTCAATGGATTTTAAGAATTTTTAATTGTACTAAACATTTGATGTCACTTTATCACTTATCGCATTTGATTATTAGCTAACCAAATAAAAAATATGTGACTATATTTTAATTCAAAATCAAATTACGAAATTAAGTTAAGCCAATAATATTTGAGTGAAAGAATATTTTATAGAGAGAGCTAATTTTAGGCAATATTTTTCTTTTGTTGTCAATCAATTTGTAAATGTGTCTTGTTTTTAACTCAATAATTATGTATATTATCTAATATCACTCTATATTTCTTTTAAGTTTTTGCAAAAAAAAATGCAATTTCAATTTCTTTTAAATTTAACAATCTATGAAATTCGTTAAAAGGGTGGATGTTAGTGTGATTGAACGCACTAAACAAAAAAATAAATAAGTAAATGAATAGATATAGGGGTATGAGTGTAATAAGAAAATGTGATTGGATTTAATTAATTTAAGGTCTATATCTAAATTAAAAATAGAACAAAGAAACTAAAATAGATCCTTGAGTATTATCCAAAAACTATTTTTGTATTTAGAGATCAAGTTAACAAATCTCAAAAATTTCGAATAGCTAATTAATTAATTAAATCAGTCAATTGAAATTTAATCCAGTTCGTGCCTTTAAATGCAAAATAAGCCCACCTTTTCATAATTAATAGTTAATTAAGAAAATTGTAAATGAAAACAAATCAAAGTATCTCTACATCCTAAGAAGAGCAAGGCTGAAATAAATTCAAACCACTCATTTCGATACAAATCTCACAAAAATGACTGTAGACATTGACAGAATCGTTGAAATCACTGAAAACTACTTTGATGCTGATTTATGTACTTCCGCTCTTGAGAAATTCATGTTTTCTTCTGAAAATATTTCTAAGGCTTCAAGCAAACTCTTTGAAGCTGCTTCTAAGAATGCTATTGCTGGATTAAGTGAATAATCAGTTTTCATTGACTAATACAAGAGCAAAACTGAATTCGCTTATGCCATCGGATATGAAATCTTTGAAGCTTTCATTGAATTATCCATTAACTTCATTTTCTACTAATTGGTATCTCTCATCTCTGGAGCTGACTGCTCTAGCAGTTTCTGTGTCTCTGCAAGCACTTTCTAACTTTTCAAGGCTCTTAAAATTGCTTTCAAGTTCTCTAAAGTTATTAAAGTTGCAGTTCAAGGACACTACAAGAAATCTATTAAATTATTCCTCAAATATTCTTCTAAGGAACTCGGCAAGTCCTTTGGAAAGAGTGTCATCCCAATTCCCATGATTGGAAACATCTTTGGCTCTTTCCTAGGAGGCATTGGATAAAGAATCTTCATGTGAATAATAATCAATCAATTAAACTAACAAATAAATAAATAAAAAACATTCTATTTCAATTCATTTTAATCAAATAATATTAAAAAAACCCCTCAAATAATGAAAAAATAAATTAATTTATTCAATTAATCTGTAAATATGCACTGTATATATATATATTCTAGTCTCAATCTTAACTTATTCTTAACAAAATTCTTCAAAAAAACCTCTCTTCAATCATATATTAACACTCTTAAAACTCATTAATGAATTTATTTATTTATTTTTTACAGCAGCAACTGGTTTTTGGCTATTTGATTATATGTATGAGTTTCAAATGAGTGATTAAAATTAATTAAAAATAATTGTGATTGATTTTGATCAAAAAAAAAGCTAAATTATTAATTTGTTTTTGTTAGCTATTTGAAGTTATATTTACTTTAATCCTATCAAAAACGAAATACTTTCTATCTTTACATAGCATACTACATAGAATATAATATAAACTAAATACATTATAGTCAATTGTTTGCCTAACTCATCTAAATCTTTATAAGAACAGACAGATAATCATTTCATCATATTTTGTTATTTTTTATCATAAATTACCAGTATAAATTCTAAAAATTAATGACTTAACTATATAAAGCTTGAAAAAAGAATACAGAGTTACATAAAATACTGATTAAATGAAATAAGAAGCGGTATTATTAACATCTAATACATAAACAGCTTCTTTTTAAAAAAGTCTTTTTATAATGTTGATGTTTAAAAATATAATAGAATAGATAGTTTAAATTATAATTTATTTGATTTTTCTATTTTCAGAATAATGACAAGCAAGCTACATTTATATCCACATTTAAATACGGAGTAGTCTATTCTAAAGAATAGTAATAGAAGATATATGGTAATTTAGCATCTACGAAGGAATATACATAAGATTGCATTAGTGAGAAACAAAACTTTATAATCTACATTTAAAATTCTATGTAATACCATAAAATAATTCCAGAAATGCTATTAGAAAGAGTCTGTCTATTTCTCAACTAGAATACAAATAATTTGATTAAAACGTTAAGTAATATTGTAATATAACTTAAATCATTTAGTTTTTTGAGTGTTATTTTTTATTATAAGAGAAAACGGACTAAGTAATTAAGATATAAAATTATTTTACCTTAATATTTTTAAAAAATTTATTGTATTTAAATTATTATTTATTTATTTTTTTTCTATTCCAACTTAATTTTCAAAAAATTATAGTTAATTAAACATTCTAAGAATTTTAAGGTAATCAATCACTTCAACTAAATAAAACAATAATTAAAAATAATATTTATAATTTTAAATATTCTAAATAAATAAATAATTTTTATTTCATAAAACTATTTTAATAAGATCATGTGAGTAGGTTTTTCTACCATACCATTTAACTTTAATCTGTATTTTTCAAAAACATATACTACTTTCAGATTCAAATATTTAATTAATTCAAAGAAGGCTTAGAAATAAAAGTATTGGATAAAAATACATACTTGCTAACTTTATTAGCAGACACATTAAATTAAAATGTTCATAATTTAAAATAACAAAAATAGCATCGTATAATTTATCTATTTCAAAAAAAAAAATCTAAAATATTTTAATTTTATTTTTTATTTTTTAAAATGATTATAAAAAATTAATTTTAATATTTTCATTTTTAATTTATGTGAATAAATTTTTGGTTTTTATTTTTATTGAAAAAATCTTAAAATATTATTAAATAATTTATAAAATAAACACAAAATAATTTAAAATTGCTAATTTGGGAAATAGATTAAAATATTTTATTAAAATAAAAAAATAATTTAAATTTAAATATTTCTTTTTAAAAAAAGAATATCTCCATTTAATAAAACAATCTCTTAGACTTTTAGAAATTAATTTTCATTTTAAAAATAAATTTATTTGGTTAAAATTTTATACTGAGTATTTTTAAATCATTATTTAATATTTTATTTATTCTTGTATTAATTTTTATTATCAGGTAATAAAATTATTTAAAAAAATATTTTAATTTAATAAGTATTTGTTCATTTCAAAAAATTGTAAAAAAATATATTCGTAATGATTATAATATTTTTAATATTAAGCTAAGTTTTAAAAATGGGTTAGAGTTATTTTAAGAGTGTTCTGTTTAATTTACAAAAATTTGAAGAAAATAGTATAGAAAAAGTACTAATTATTTATAATTATTTAAAATATATACAAATTTCATTTAAAGTATTTATAGTTGTAATTTAAATTAAGTTGTGAAGCTATAAATTTAAAAATAAAAGCAGAGATAAACCATTCATCGATATTATAAAACAGCTACTTTACTAGGAAAGCTGATGATTTATTTATTATCAAGCAATTTATAATTAAGTAAAAAATATCTTGTTTATTTTAAGTGTTGGTTTAGCTAATTTTTGAATTCAAAATAAAAATAATAAATAAAGGGGATTTTGTAGAATAAACAATAGGAGAATTAACAAGATATTTAACTAAGGTTTTATAAAATAGTGAGCGTATTCTGTATATAATTCATTAAACTAGATGGGAGATTCTTTTGAGAGTGTTAATCTTGAGGATTATGTTGTTGATGTAAAAGACTGTCTTATTGAATATGATATCAAAGAAGGTAAGTAAAGATATTATCGAAATTTGAATAAGTTTTTATTTATTTTGCATAAATTTAGAAAAAAAGAAGAAAGGATGCATTATATACAAAGGGTTTATTAAGAATACTGCTTAAGGAGTTAAAATATTCAAGAGGCCATTAAATTTCAATGATTTGAACCAGAAAATAAGATTTGATAATTTAATAAAAGCTTTCAATTAAGGAGTTGTATTAGCTGATAATATCTTTATTGGTTAAGATGTAAATAAATGTAAATAAATAAAATATTTCATGCAATAAATTTAATTTTTTCTCTCTTAGAATATTTTAGTTATGTGATTGAGCCATGGTTTAAGAATAATTAAACCATAAAAAATCAAAATAAATTCTAGAGATTGTCAGATATTATTAAAAGAGGGGAATTAGATAGCTAAAGGAAGCAAAGACTATTTTAAAATTTGGTCATATCACTCAAATGCTTGCACTAGATAGGTAAACATTTAAATAAATTTTGGTTTTTTTATAGCTAAATGGAATATCTATTAATATTAGGAGAAGCTCATTACGAAATCTGCCCTAAAAATATTTGGATAGAAGATAATTATTTGGTTTACTTAAGACCATTTAAGATAGATAAATAAAATTATAAAGACAGCTTAAAAGATTATGGGAATAACTAATTATTTTATATTTCTCCTGAGGTTTATTTTGAAATGCTATATGAAAGATAGTTAAAATAAGGAATAGTTTATTCACAAAGCCCTATTTAAAAATAATTGGATTAATAGGATTAAATTATATTAGATATGCAAACTGATTTATGGGGTTTAGGTTGTATTTTTGCTGAAATGTTTTTTTGCTAAGCCCCAATATTTTCAAGTTCTTCTCTAGAATAACAAGCATTTTCATATTATTTGGTAAGATTTTATTTAAATTTGACAAAAATAATTTACTTAGCATTTTTATTTGGTAGGTTCTTGGTATTCCAGAAAAGGAAGAGGCATATTATATATAAGAAAATCACCATCAATAGTTGTGTGATCTTTTGATAGAAAAAGCAAAATATGAAGATCTTCCTATTTTAAAGCACATTATGAATAAAGTTCCTTAAAAGTAAAGTGAAATTTTAACTTCTCTTTTAGAGTTTCATCCATAAAATAGAGTTAATTGTGTAAATTTATTGAAGTATCCTTTTTTCTAACAGCATATTAATGCTAGTCCTATGTTTAGTCCTTAAAAATAAAAAATAAGTGCTGATAAAATGTCTTTATTTGATTTTTCTGTTTCCTAAAGAACAAATTAAAAGAACTAATTTTACTCGCAACCAAATTAAAACCAATTAAAAAATGAAGGCGGGTCTAATAAAAAACAATATTAATTTTAAGAAGATGCATTTAAAACTGAAGGCTAATTTTAAAATTAAAATATTCAAAAAATTTAAGGCAATTTTTACACCCAACAACCTAATTCTTACTAAAATCATTAAGGAATTAATGGAAATAATTCAGATTAAAAGAGAAATGAAAATTGGTGGAACAATGATTTTTCAGAATAAAAAAGTCTATAAAATAACTTAAATGTTTTTGATAGTAATTAAAAAAATATAAAACCATTTAAGAACTCTGATAATAAATCTAATGGCAAAAATAATATTTTACACATGGATACATACAATCCATGCTATTAATATGATAAAATTGAATAATAGAATACAAATAAATAATAAATCTAAAATAATTCTCCTTAGTATTAGCAAGAATTCATGAATATTTAACAATAAAAAAACTCTATTAACAGCTCGAATTAAAAAAACTACCCAAGTAACTAAATAAATAGACAGACTGAGCCTAGTAGAAGCTAAAATAATTTATTTTATAAAAGCAACTAAACTTCTCCAAATCCAAAAATAAGTAATGATTAACAAAATTTGTAAAAAAATCCCAACAATTAATACATTAGTAGTCTGCAGAGTCAGAGAAGTCCAGATTTTTCAATTAGAAACTAAGATTAATAATAGCCTGTCTCACTTAATTCAAGAAATCACTAATAATCTATGAATAATTAGGACTAAATGCTTTCTGCAAATAAAAGCAACAGCAACTTCAGTTGTAATTTAACTCCTATCCCACACAAAATCTACTAACCTTCCAGCAACAGATTTGAGCTCATGTAAAACAATAAAGAAAAAATGAGTATTTTAGATGAATTTAATAAAAATGAGTCAAATAATAATACACCACAGATTCAAGTAAATAACATATTTGATACATAGAGACCTAAATTCTTTTTGAGCTAACCATAATCTTAAAAAGGAGGTATGGGTTATTTACAGCCATAAATTTAGATATCTCAAAATAGATCATTTTAAAATACATAAAATAGAAGCGTATTTAATAACTCAGATGAATAAAATATATCAAATGTAACATAAATTTATGATAATAAGTCTGCTTATATGGAGTATAACGATAGGATAAATAGGCTTTTTGGTAAAAGTACAAATAAGCAGTGCCCAACATCTTCAGCGAAGGGAAATGGTATACTGCCCCAAGATTAAAATGAGCATATAGAAGAAGAATATTCGTGTGTTTTAGAAATTAAAATAAAGTCTTTAACAAATATTTTGTAAAATTTATTGAATTAAATATTAAAAGTATTAATTATCTTAATTTATTTAATATTTAGCCCAAATTTAGCTAGCGAAGGAGTTTTAAACTGCAAGGTTGATATTCCATACATAGATTAACAACTTATAACTTTAGAAGGTGACGCACAGTTTGATAATAAATTATTGCAAAACCAAAAAAGGATTATTCCTACTCAGTTAGATTTATCTCAAGCTTTTAATTATAAAATAATAAAATAAGTTTTATCAGAATAACCAATTTAAGTTAGATTGTACAACACTAATCAAGAATTATATGCCCATGCTTTTTTAGATTTAAGTTTTAACTTTTTATTAAAAAATGAAATGATCTAAGATGAATTATTGTGGTAAAAGCCTGTTTAATAGTGGTATCACCTTATAAATCCAGAGGATCCAAATTAATCATATGGAAAAATCAAAGTAATAAAATTTTTTTTAAGATTTTTTTTTATCAATTTTTTCTCATTTATAAATAAGATTGAAACAAATGTTGTACTGCTCAAAAAGATTTAAAGAAACTCATCTTTTATTTAGAATAAAAGAAAGTCTTCTAATTCTTTGTTGCACGGAAATTCTTCGTCTAAATAGTAAACAACCTAAGCAAATAGGAGCTTTAACTGCGGCTCAAGAAAATACTAAAATAATTAAAGCTTATCATCTATAAATAACGCTGCAAGAAAATTTATGAAAAAGAATTCTAGTCTCAATAATTTAGACTACGTTTAAAATAACGATAATTTTCAAGTGCTCAAGCAAATTGAATTAAGTATAAAATTTATTTATTTTAAAATAAAAAATTATTGAACAAAAAATATCAGATAATTTTTATAATAAATTCTTCTTATATTTTTAAACCTCCTTTCTGATCTTTTTTATAATAATTCTTTCTGCTTTTTCTGAATTTTTAAACACTATTAAAAAGATTTAACAATGCTTGATGAAGAGTTGAAGGAAAAAGAAAAGAGCTTGCTATGAATATAAAATGTAAATATGGAAATAGAAAGATTAACATAGTGAGCTTATTAAGGTATTCATCAAAAAATATTAAAAAAATGCAAGTAGCAATAGCAAAATCAACAATAAAACAAATATAAATATTTAAATTAAGGATATAAATTATAATATAAATTATAAATATCGAAATGAATGATGTAATCAATATTAATGCGCAATCTAAAGTAAAGATAGCATATCGTTGTTTGAAGAGTATTGAAAATTAAATCATTATTCTACTCTTTTTGTAAAAATATGTATATAATTGTAAAGATTTTTCAACTTTAATTTAAATCTAAATAAATATAAAACTAATAAGAACTTTCACTTAACTACTCGTAGTTTATTTATTTTGTATCATTTTACTTTAGTAGAATAAAGAATATTAAATTTATAAATCACTAAATTAATCTTTTTCAATATCCAAAAATAAAAGTAAAACTAAAATAATACTAGTAGTACAAGAAATGACTGATTTTGCTCCCATGAAATTTATTGCCCTTGTTTCCGGCGGAAAAGATAGCATATTTAACATACATAAGTGTGTTGCATAAGGCCACACTTTGGTAGCAATTGCAAATTTATACCCAGCTGGTAATAATATTATTGATCAAATCTTAAAATTGTTTTTTCTAAATATTTCATCTTAAAAAGACATTGGAATGGAAAAAGATAGTTACATGTATCAATCTGTTGGTACAAATATGATTGAAGCTATTGGTGAATGCTTAGGAGTCCCCGTTATTAGAAAGTATATTTTTTTATCCACCCATTAGACTTTAGCATTTGCTGAATAAATCTTTTTACAGATAACTTAAAGGAAAGCCTGTCGTCTTAGATTTAGAATACACAGGTAGTAATGAAGAAAAAAGTTAAGATGAAGTTGAAGATTTATATGAGATTTTAAAAGAAGCTAAAGAAAAGTGGGACTTCTAAGGAGTTTCTTCAGGTGCAATCGCCTCAACTTATCAAAAATTAAGAGTTGAAGATGTGTAATTGATAAAAAATTAACAACTAAATAAACATATTTCAAATTAAAATATATTTTTCAAGCTAATGAATACTTTTATAAATATAGATGTAAGAGATTAGGACTAGTTAGTTTAGCTTATTTATGGGGAAGAGATTAACAAGAGTTACTTAAAGAAATGGTTGATTAAGGTATGAACTCAATTTTAATTAAGGTAGCTTCTTTTGGCCTAGGAAGGGATCACTTAGGATTATCATTAAGAGATAACTATGACAAGATCGTAGCATTGGTATTGAACTTGATTTAAATAATAAAATCAAATAAATATTCAATTATTAAATATTAGAATGCCAAGTTCCATTTGAACGTTTGTGGTGAAGGTGGAGAGTACGAATCTCTAACTCTAGATTCTCCTCTTTATAAAAAGAGAATAATTATGTAAAAATAATTTGCTTTAAACACTTAAAATAGCATTTAAATAATTAAATAGAAAAGAGTCTGAGGTTCATGTACATTCAGAAGATGAATATGCTCCTGTTTACTATCTTTTTATTAAAAGCTATGAATTGCAAGATAAATGATTTTAATTAAAAAAAATTATTGTATTTTTTAGTTGCATTTTAATTAAATAATTATAAAATTATAATTTCATGAATACCTATTTACTTACTTAATTTTGCATCAAAATTGTATTTATAGAGGATATAATATTCAAATTAGTTTTATATTTTAAATATACCAGCAAATAATGTCTATAACACTCATAATTTGACTTGATATTTCATATAAAATAGCAAGTAAAATTTTTATATTTTACTTAAATAAATATATTTAGTTAGTTGGTTAAGCAAGAAAGATTTTAAATAAATTTTAAAATAGATATGTTCTTGTTTAATATATATTTCTTGATAAAAATAAGTATTACATAAATTAAGCAATAAATGAATGTGTTTATTAATATTTAATTGTATAAAAAATTGATTGATATCAGTTTGTAGTTTTTTTGAATAAAATGAAAAAAGTGTTTTTATAGAATATGAAATTATAGCTTAGTTTTATGCTTAAATAGTTAATCTCTTTATAAAATTAAAACTAACTAGATATTTTAGATATATCAGTCAACACAATTTTTACATATTATCTATCCAATTTTAAAATATATTTATTTAAAAAATAGTTTGAACTCCAAACACATTCATTTAAAACTAGTATAAAAATCTTAGATTTAATACCTCATATTTTTAAATTAAACAATAAATTTGTTTTTGTATTTTTAACAACTACTAAAAATGTGTTGAATATCTATCGAATAGCAGTACCAAAACATAAATTTACACTAAAAATTTATTTATAAAATAAATAATAATTTTCTTGTTTGTATATTTCTAATAGAATTCGATTTAATTTATAATTATATTAAATCTTTTTATTTATTTTATTTTTGATTTCATTGAAGAACTTGATTTTTATAACATTTTATAAAATTAGTTTAAATTGGCTTAATTTTCACAACTTTGTTAACTTATTGTCTATTTTTGAGTTAAATGTTTCAGGAGAAGTATTTTTTTTTTTGATAATTTATTAAATAATCTTAAAAATAGTCTTTTAGATAAAATTAGCTTCATATAAATGGGAAAAATTAAATAGGGTAATAAACCTAACAAAGATGGTGAAACTAATAAATCTCTTTTTCACAGCTTGTTGAAGAATGAAAGGTTAGTAATAGAAAAAAAGGAGTTAAATAGTTTGTCATTGATGCAACTCACTTAGCTCATAGAAGAAATTTCATAGGAAATAATAGCAAAACCTGAAGTGAATGTAAATTATAAATAAAATGAACAAGACATAAATATTATTAATTTAAAATTAGATCATCCATATGCAAACATTATTCCATTTATTAGAGAGAGATAGTATATTAATTGTTAAACTCTCTGCTTACTCTATTGTTGAAATTTTCAAGGACATCACTCCCTTGTAATTAAATATTTTTAGTTAAAATTATGGAAAGTAGAAACTAAACATTTATTTCAAAAAATTATTAGGTATTAGATTAATTTTAAGGAATCATAAGAAAAATTAGCTACAAAGATAACAAAAGAAGTAAAATATCTCAGTTAATTGGTTTGTTCAATAAATAATATTCATTTTTTCTTTAAAAAGGAACGTCAAGTTATTTAGACTGAATGTAGAATTTATGAGTTCTATGAAAAATATATCAAGCTTATGGCTTATTTTGCTAAGCTGAAAAACAAAGAAGCAAAGAATTTAGGATAAGAAGTAAGCGAAGAAACAAAATAACAATTCAATCAATTAAGAAGAATTGGTACTAAGTGCTTGCTAGAGTTATTGAAGCATCTTTATCATTTTAATTTTGCTAAAGAAATAGCTGAATTTGTTACCCATAAATTAGTATCAGTTGATAAAAAAGTAATTAGAGAATTTATAGCATATTCTTAAATTTATCTAATTAATTATTTAGATTACTGCGAATATCCAAATATAATTATTGTTTATTCTTAATATTTAGGTTAGAGATTCTGCCATTGAAATTATAACATCCATTCTCTAAGATCCTACTCACTCAATATGTAATATTATTCAAATTTGTAGAAGCAATTTATTTATGTGCATTTAATATAATTTAGACGAAATCAAGGTTGTTATTCTAAATGAAATGGGAAAAATCTTAAATACTACTACTGAAAAAGACTTGCCTGACGACTTTATTGAAATCGTTGGTTGTGTAGAGATCGATACAAAGTTTTTAAAAAAAGACTTTGATGAAGACAAACGTAAGAAGGCTATAGAAGTAAATTTATTAACATAATGAAGATAGTTATTTTAAATTAAAACAAATAATAATAAATAGTATAAGAAGGCAAAGAGATAATTTTATAAAGACAAGGAAAAAGAAAAAGGTAATGTTAAAAACAGTAAAAAGAGAAAGCTAGAAAATGCTAAGGGTGAAAAAGATGATATAGATTAGGTTAAATCAATGAAGGGTGTTGATAAAAATGAATTAAAAAAAATGAAAAAGGAATTAAGGGAAGAACTTGAAGAACAAGATGCAGAAATCGATCCTAAATTGCTTATAAAATATGTAAGTTAGCTTACACTAATGTCTTATAGTTGAATTATATCTAATTAACTTTTAAATAATAAAATAGAATGCACAAATTTTAGAAAAAGTTTATTATATCTATTTTAAGCTCATTAAGAGACCTTCTCCTACTAAGTTCTTTACTTCAGTGATGGATGGTATTGTTAAGTAGGGTTATTTATATTTTTCATTTTAATCACAGTCATAATAATTTATATTCTTAACGAATAGGTTTATTCACATGATTGATGTCAATTTAATTTGGGATTTGATTGGATGCTTGCAAAAAAGTGCTTAAAACATGAGATAATACACTAATAAAAAGGGTGGAGAAGATAAATTGGCTTTACATAAAAGAATGCATTGCATTTACACTGTAGAAGCCATCCTAAATGGACCAGGTTAGGTCTTTGACGTTGATGACAAAGAAGCTATCCTTAACTTCTTCCATGTCATGATTGATCTTAACAAGATTCCTCATGTATTCGAATAATTATCATAAAAAGAAGAACTTGTGTTAATCAAGATTCTTGAAATTATGTTCTTAAAGAAGAGACAGTTCTCATATGAAAGTGTTGCAAGTTTTGTCAAAGAATTAGCTAAACTTGTTATTAAATTAAATGACAAAAAACAATTTTAATACACTGTATTATTTGTCATAAAAATGCTCTTTGCTGTAATTAACTTATTAATTTTATTTAAAATCAATTTTACTAAAATCTATTTTACAAAAATAGAAACATTCAAAGATACACAGAATGCTTGATTCTGATAACGATGGATTTGGATTAAATAGATACAATGAAAGAATTGAAGATCCTCAATCAACAAACGCTATTAACACATCAATTCACGAAGAATTAACTAAAGTTTAGGTAAATCTTTAAACTATTTTTGTATTTATTAGATATGATTTGATTATGGATATTGACTACTTGAATAAAAAACAATAAATTATTAATTTAAATCTAAGGCCTCTATGTAATCTATCTATCTATTTTCAATTAACCAATCAATCAATTCATTTTATTTACTATGAAAAAGAAAAAAAAAAAATAGATAAAATCATATTAATTTTAATTGTTTTAATGGAATTTTTTTTAATATTTATTTAAAAGGCCACACAAAGCAATCCTGAAATAAAAAATATTTGCAAAAAGATTCTTGAGTCTGCTCCCCTCCACCCTTCTCTTTCTACTTTAAGCGTGTAGGATTTTTATAACAAACATAGTAACTTAAAATGAAATGACTTTTTATTTTAAATAATTGCAAAAATAATTAAAAAAATTATTTAATTGGTAAAATTAAAAATGTTAGTTTGTATGTGTGAAATGCCTTGTGTAAATATGTTTTTAAAATAAATTTTCAGCAAATGGTTACTTGCTTAGAATTATAAAACCCTCAATTAAAGCAGTTTTTGTTAGCAGTTTAGTTCTATGGAATGAATATTTGTTTGTTCGATGAATGAATGAACCAGAATTTCTTTTTACTATTTTTAATAGCTTTTAGATTCTTTCAATAGTGTATTTAATGTTTGTTATTTTTCGCAGTTGAAAATGAAAATAAAATTAGTAATTAGAAAAGGGAAAAAATTGATTAGAAATTAATAATTAATTTGCGATAAAAAAGAAAAAAGGATAATTAAATTGAATAAATTCAAGGAAATATGTAATACAAAATAAGAATTTTAATAAATAGTTAAATTAAGCTATATATATATAGTTTTTAATTTTATTAAACTAATAAATACTTCTTATTTTCACTATCAAAATAAATAAATAAACTCACAAAAAAATTTATACGAAGTAGGACTGAATCAAAAATATCTTCTATCCAATTCACCTATCAAAACGTCAGTTAACCACACCATCTTCTCAAAACACTAACAGACTCTACACCTCATAGTATTACATATTACAGATGGGCGTCTCTCCTCTAAGCAACCCTGTAATAAAAGTAAAAATGAGCTTCTTAGATATGGGCTTAGAAATAATATCAATAGTCCTAACTTTTTCATTATGGATTTATTAAGTCTACATACAAAATTTCTTAGGTGATTACTACTATTTGACCTAAGAAGTTATTCAATCCTCTTAGAGCCTTTACCTTCTTCCTATATGTGGAACCCTAGTGTTTTTTATAGCGCTAATAATAGCTCTTTTTCCTGAAAATATGCCCTAGCCAATCAGCATCACTTACGAAAGTCCTACAATCTAAAAGGTATATTCTTACTTTCTAAAAATGATAGCTTGCTCAAAAATAAACATATTGTTATATTTCAACTTTCAAAATTACATCTATTCGTAACGAAGCATTGGAATAAATGGTGAGTCTGTAAATTCCTTATACTTCATTGGCATGTAGATTATTATAGTATTTATATACCTTTTTAGTATTTTGATTATCTACATTATCAGCCGCTCTAAATAAATCCTACCAAATTAATAGAATAACTATAATATTGAAGTATCTAGCTTAAAATATCATTCCCAACAATAAATATGAAAAAATTTAGTCTTTGCTCAGAAGACTAAACATCAAAATTTTACTTTGCCTGATTAGAAGACAAAGCATGGTTTGAATAAAATATTTGTTTTTTTCAAAATCAAAGCAAATCATAAAGAATAGAATATAATTTAAAATCATGAATAAATTCAAATGAGATGAATTTGTTAAGAATAAAAGGTGACTTTCTTGCTTGAGATAAGAATGAAAATAGTTGCTTTTTTGAAAAGAAAAAAAATTAATTTAGACAGTTGTAAGTATATCTTACTTCATAATACACTAATTATTGGCTTTTATTTATATTCAAATACTCATTCTCATTTTTAATTAATTTAAATTTAATAAAAATAAAAATTTAAATTCAAATTATTTGGTTCCCCATAAAGCGAGCACATTAATTAATAGTTAAAATTTTTTTAAAAATCTATTATCATTTTATTTTATTTTAAATATTATTTTACTTTTTAAAAATTATTATTGACCAACAAAATTTACTTAAAAATTTAAAATTATTTTTAATCAATTTTAATAATTGACATTTTATTGGCAAAATAAATCTTGTCTTGTTTTAAATTAATTCCATTACAAAGATTATAGAATAGAGTAATAGATCAAAATAAATTTATTAATTAATTTGCTAAGGCTACGAGTTTGGAAATCTATCATTTTTAAAGTCTATATTAATAAATATTTGAGCAAAATGTAAATATTTTGAGTTGTGTAAGTATAAGGAAGGAAAAATAGGTCTCTAAAAAAAGAAATTAATTAAAGATTTGAATGGTTAATAATGAATAGTATTAGCAAATAAGAGTTAGAATGTATTTCAAAACAAATAATACATGAGTGGTATTGCAATTAAAGAAAACAATTATTATTAACCTTAAAATTTTATTGATTTGGAACTTTTTCAGTTGATAATAAATACTCATGATGAGTTACATTCCAAAGCTATTCTTTCTAAAAATGCGAAATATAAATTAATGAAACAAAGAAATGAGAATAATGTTAAGACTTAAATTTGAGAGCTTTTGTATTTATGCTAAAATAGAGTATATAATCAAACAGACAAAATATATTTAATTATTGAAAGACAATAAAATAGAAAAAAGTTTATGCTTAAGATACAAAGCTGAGTGAAATGTAAGTTTTACATAAGATATTAATTTGAAATAAAAGAGCCAATTAATAAGAAAATTAAAAAAATTGTAAGGACTATTACTTGATATTCAGTATGTTGCAGTGGTACTATTTTAAAAATGTAAATAAAAAATTTATTGTTGATGATGAAATTCGAAATGGTACTAGTCGAATATTAAAGAAACTTAAAGTACAAATAAACTATATCAAATGAATTTCTGTATACAAAAAAATAGCTATGGCACAATTAGATTTTCTATTGCTTTTTTTGGGTATTGGAAAAGAAAATAATTGATATAAGTAACAATTTGATCTAAGAAAATCTAAGAATTTAGAAATAGAAGAATTAATAAAATATTGATAGAAATGGTTCTATTAAGAATCTAAAGGAAATACAATAAATATTATATAAATATAATGTTTAGATAGGTTTAGAAATACATTTTTAATAGCTAAAAGCATATTAAAATGGTTTTCATTTAATGATTAAATTTACAAATATTAATAAATATTTATATATATATATATTATTATTATGTGTGTGTGCGTGTGTGAGAAAATAAATTAGTTAGTTAGTTATAGATAGATAGGGGAGAAAGGCTAAGGTATTTTTTATATTAAAAAACATCCAATTTTTTGTATTTTACTATTTATTCATTTACTTATTATTAATATGCTTTTCTATTAAAAGAAAAAGATTGTAAGCAAGGAGAAGGAAGCGAGCCAAGAATTAAATGAAAATTCAAGGTAAATTATTTATTTAAAGAAATAGACTTTAGTCAAAATTGGTTGGTTGGTTGGTTGTTGTTTTTGGTAGATTTGGATAATATAGAGTGTTGTTGTTTTGAGTAGAGTTGAGTAAGGCTGTAAAAACTAATAACTCTGTTAAATAAATTAAAAAAAATATTAGTCTATCTATTAGAAAGTTATTTACACACAGTAACTTAACCCTTTAAATTGCAGTTATTTAACTATTAAATGGTGTTTTTTACACTTTAATTTCACCTCAAACTACCAGCTTTAATTTCAAAATTTTTAAAATTTCAATAAACAATTTATATCCATCTAAATTCTACATCTAAGTGAAATATTTAGTGTAATCTTCCAGCCAAATCAATCTCTTTTTTTCCAGAATTTAAGTAACATATCAGACAGACATATTGTGGCTATGTTTGATTGATATAGACAACAGTAAAAATTAACTTGCCAATTCAGTTAATTTTTCTATATTATAATATTATTTACATTAAGGGAGGAAGTTTGTTTTGTTTCTTCTATAGTCATTTGGTATTGAAAATATAGAAGGAAGTTTTATTTTGCATTTTTATTTTCATTGATTCATTTAGTTTGTTTATTTCGCCTCTCCTCACATATTAAGTAATAAAGTAAAGAAGATATATATAGTTAGTTAGTAAGAAAGATGAGAAAAGAATTTATAAATATATGTTAGTAGAAATAGGTAAAAGTTGTTTGTGCAAGTAAGGGATTCTCACTCGACATCAATTATAGCTTCAGATTATCCCATACTATTAATTGAAGCCCAGCTGCTGTTGTTTGAGAATGATTACTCAAATCCCTTTTCTTTGATGCAGTTTATAGAGCTCACAGAACTCTTTCCGTTGAAAATAGTCTCATCCTAAATATTAGATTCAATATGAGAAAGAGATTAAACAGAGCTGCTAAAGATTGTTTGTTAAGTGGGTAATTAAGAAAAGCTGCTTTGTGATTCATCAAAATTAGAAACAGATGTATTCTTCTTGCTCTCTGTTTGAACCATTACCAAGGGTACGCATTGAGCGCTTGCAGAGAGAGGAAGATAGTTAAAATAAGTTAAAAGAGTCATAGTTTTTTATTCCAAATCAAGAAGGAGACTCAAAGACAACACATTTTGGTATCCTTATAAAAGTTAGCGATGAGACTCAACCAATTATTCAAAAAGGGCCTTGTAGCCAATCATAATGTTTACTTATTAAACAGCAAAATCGCCAATATCGTAATTCTAGGGAATAGTTAAAGCGTTTTAAATTAAACTGATATCACTTTACATGCGTGGAGATTATTATTTTTTCCACTGTGCCAAGTGCAAAATGTTATAAATATTTGTACGCCATTCAGCAACATTTGCAATCATATTTTCGTATTGTTAGAGAAGTTCTGATCCATATTGTTCGGGGTTCATTTTGGTAGAGATAGATGTTGATTTTATTTTGTTTGAAGGGGGTTTTTACAAAAGTTTTTACTTAAAATATTGTGTTAGTTTTTGATAGTTTGTTTATCTTGAATATTTTATTCAATTTGTTTGCTTCAATTAATTTTATGATATCAAAACAAAGGTGGGTTATGAGTTATTAAATTTAGTTTTCTTTTATTCTTTCTATTAATTAATTATTATTATTGATAATCTCTAAAGTTTATATTAATTTTGTTAAGAAGGTCATCCATGCATAAGTAAAGAAAGAACAAAAAGTTAAAAATGAAAATAATAAATTAATAAACAAGCAAATAAATACCTTTTCAAATTATTAAGAGAATAAATAAATAAATAATTAATTCATAGAAGTCAGTTGATCTTTATTAATAATTTTTATGTTGGCTATTAACTTTATGATTTATCTATTAAATATCAATCTATCTTTCTATTATTAACAAATAAAATTGAAAATTTTAATGATTATGTAGTTAATATTTCCTTTTTATTTCTTTCTAATACAAGCCAAGACTCTCAAAAATTTAATTTTAAGATTACTAAATTTTTAATAATTTTGCTTTCTCCTATTTCATTTAATTTGAAATATTTAAAATTTGTTTTTGTTACTTCCATCAGGCAGTAATATATAAAATATTTTTATGTTATTTGATTAGCATGCAAGTTTATCTTTGAAATTTTTAGCATTCGAACTTTTAATCTTCTTGCTTAATTTGAGGAGGTATATAACCAAAGGAAAATGAAAAAAACAAAATAAATAAATAATTGATTTTGTAAAATCTAAAAAAGGATTGTCAAGATTACAATATCCTTTATTTAGATTATCAATTATATAAATTTAAATGGATTTTTTTCTCCATTCTCCTTTAAAAATAAAAACAATTTATATTAAATTATTGGAATGAGTTAGAATCTATTTATACATAACTAAATAATCAAAAAATCAAACAAACAAACCAACTAACTAACTAACCCAATCAGAAATATAGTATTTACATTTAAATAAAGTAAATAATTTGAAAGAATTATACAAAAAGTAATACAATAATCAAATACATATTTAATATATTGATCATAATTTATTAATTTAGAAAAAGATCAATTAATTTATCTATATCTTTTTCTCTTTCTCTTTCTCCCCATTCCCCAAATCAAAACAAAATAAAATAAAAAAAACAAATTAAATCAAATCATATCATATATCATCATCTTTTTGGCTTGGCTTTTGAAATCCTTTATTTATTATTTCTACCTCTAATTTTGTAAATCAATCAGATAATGATTTTTTGAAATTAAATAATATCTGGGTTTACTCATTTTAAAATTTTCAATTTTTGTTTATAAATAACACTTTATGCGAAATCAACTAAAAACTAATTAACAATATTATTTCAGAAGTAGTAATCAAAGTGTAAAAAAATTTATTCTGAATTATAGATTTAGTAATACCATTAAAGCTTTATTTTGAAGATTATTTTAGGAAACTAGAACTGTATTTATTTTTATAACTTTTAACAATCATAATAGATTTACTTAAAAAGTAATTTAAATAGAAAGTTTTTATTTATTAAAAATCTTCATTATGAATTTACATTAAGATTCTACTACATTAAATTACACATTTGTAAAATATTTGATAAAAGAGTCTATCGCACTGATCTAGTATAAGAAATAAGTATATTTAGCTGATACATAATTCTTTTATTTGAAAAGTTAAACTTAAAATTTTGTTAAAAATTAGCAAATTTTGAGGCTAAAGGATAAAAATAACTTTTTAATTAACAAAATTCATCTGAATGTTGATTTTTAGTTTTAAATATTTTTAGACCTTATCTAAAACTGTAATCTATTGAAAGAAAAAAAATAATTAGATTGCTAACTTAAAATTATGTATATTTCTTTCTCTTTAATAAATAACATATTTATTTTTAAAATTATTGATAGATTTGCTAAGATAAATCAATTTTATTATTTATGGAGAAATAAGTAAGAGAGAAGGGTGGACGTTTGATAGTTTTTGTATTTTGTATTTTTTAAGTTTTTAAAATAAAGATTTTAGAAGAAAAAAGTATTTAAATTTTTATAGTTGTTTACACATTTTCTAAAATAAAAAATAAATTAAACAGATGCGCGACCGATCAAACTTACTTTATTAGATATTGAAGTTAGTTTTCATATAATATTAATTGATTTATTTATTATTTTTTCTAAATAAAAATCCAAATTCAAAATAAAATTAATTTAAGAAGTCAGTTTTATTTTGAGTAAAATATAAAAAATCAGTTTATATAATTAATATTTAGACTATAGTTATTTTTACCATTTGATGCTTATTTGTTTATAAATTTAATCGAATAACACTTTTATAAATTAAAACAATGTGGATTTTTGGTGTTTTCTACAATTAGTTACTATAAAAAGATGATCTAAAAACTCATTAATTTATTTGATAGCTATCTTTTTAAATTCCTTACATATAAAAAATTAAAAAAAAATACTCAAAAATTATAAAATTAGGAGAAATCAAAATTTTATATCTGATTCATAAAACCTGAATGAGTTTTTAAATTAGAAAGAAAATAATTAATATTTAAATAAAGGATAATTTAAAAATAATCTTAGGATATTTGTAATAGTATAATTTACCATTTATTCATAATAATTAAATTTGATTATTACATTATATTATTTATAAAACTACTTTCAATCTTTATTACCAATTTTTAAATTACACTTAAAAACTAAATCAGTTAATTTAAATTTGAAAAAAATTACTAAATAAACGCTTTTCTTAATACAAATATTGTTTATTTCAATCATATTTCTTAATTTTATTTTTTTAAAATATATTTAAATCTTTTTTGTCTGTAAGTCTTTCAAATTCAAGTTTTATCTTATCTAGATTTTTAAATGATTTGTGTATTTGTGAGATGTGAAACATCAATGCTCATATTCAAAAAATATATTTAAAAAAGACTTTATTAGTTTTTTCTTTATTTGATTTGTAATTACATTTCAACAATTTGGAATTAATTTAAAATTTTGCTGAATATTTTATCATTATTGTTTTTATTCTGAGTTTTTATTAAAAATTAAAACATTTTAGATAATTAAATTGAGCATTTAGAAAATATATTTAAATTGTTTAATTTAGATTGAGTGTTATAAATTTAGTAAAATATTATAATTAATCGATTACAATTATAAAAAGAATATGGGTTGCTTAAAAATAGAATATAGAAATTATTGTTATTTTTATTTATATTTTATATCACTTAGAAGAAGCAAGTTTACGGAGGACGTAGAGGAGGATACCGCCGTGCTTGAAGTATTAAACTTCGACATCAGTATCTAATCTGCACTTAGTAGTGAAGGTTCTGCCATCATCAACCTTAACAACAACGTCTTAGTTAACCTTCAAGTTACCTTCTTGTAAGTCAATAGAGTATTTTTCCTTACCAGTTAAACCTAAAGTATCAGCACTCTCACCTTCCTTGAATTCTAAAGGAAGAATACCCATACCAATGAGGTTAGATCTGTGGATTCTTTCATAAGATTAAGCAATGACAACCTTGACACCTTGTAAGAAGGGACCCCTAATTTATTTTTAATTTATATTTTTTAATAAGTAGTAAGTAATAATTTAATATTTACTTGGCAGCCCAATCACGAGATGAACCAGTACCGTATTCTTTACCACCGAAAATAACAGTGGGAATACCAGCTTGGATGTATCTGTTAGCTGCGTCGAAAATAGAAAGAACTTCACCAGTAGGAATGTGAACAGTGTTAGGACCAACCTTACCACCTAATAACTTGTTAACAAGTCTGACGTTAGCAAAAGTACCTCTGGCCATAACTTCATCATTACCTCTACGAGCACCATAGGAGTTGAAATCCTTTTAAGGAACACCTCTTTCTAATAAATATTTACCAGCAGGGGAGTCCTTAGCAATGTTACCAGCAGGGGAGATGTGATCAGTAGTGATGGAATCACCAAAGTTACCTAAGCAGTAAGCGTTTTCAATGCTCTTTACGGGGGTCAATTCCAATTAGCAGTTGAAGAAAGGAGGGTTGTGAATATCTAATTAAATTAAAAAGAAAAATTTGAGTAAAAATAAAAAAGCAAAAATAAATATTATTTATTATTCAATATTCTATCAAATTAATTACAAGTAGATTCTTCCTTCCATTCGTATTGGATTCCTTACTTAACTTGAAGACTGTTCCATCTATCAGTTCCCTTAGCAATTCTAGAGTAGTTTTCAGTGAACATTTCAGGAGTGATAATCTTAGCGGCGAGAGCTTCAACTTCTTCTCTAGAAGGCCAGATATCTCTCAAGAAAACATCGTTACCATTTTAGTCCTTGCCCAAAGGTTGAGTTTCAAAGTTAAAGTTAACATTACCAGCAAGAGCATAGGCAACAACCAAAGGAGGAGAAGCCAAATAGTTAGCTCTGGTTTAAGGATGAACTCTACCTTCGAAGTTTCTGTTACCAGAGAGAACAGCAGCAGCAACAAAATCGTTATCCTTAACAACTTGGTTAAGAACAGGATCAACAAAATCACCAGAGTTACCAATGCAAGTCATGCAACCATAACCAGCATGAGTGAAACCTAAGGTGTTCATGAATTCAGTTACTCCAGCCTTTTCGTAATACTTGGTGACAACCTATTTAAAAAAAAGAATGCATTATTATCTATCAATAACTAGTTCTCTAAATCTGTTTGATTTGCTTAAAAAAAGTAAGCTTTTTTTTGTTTTCAATCTATTTTTAGTGTTTAATCAATTTGCTAAATTGTATTTAAAATTTTTTTGATTCCTATTTCATATTATTTAGGCTTATAATAAATTATCTTATCTTTTCAGATTTTTGATCCAATCTTTATATTATTAGTTTGCTTATTTAAATATTTTCAATAACCTATTTGATATTTTATTTTATTGAATCTTTATTTTTTATTTATTTTGTCTTTGATTTATTAGAATTTATCTAGACTATTTGAAGTAAATAAATAATTAATTGTTTACCTAAGAACCAGGAGAAAGAGAAGTCTTAACGTAAGCAGGAACCTTAAGACCCTTTTGGACGGCATTCTTAGCAAGAAGACCAGCAGCAAGCATAACACCAGGGTTGGAAGTGTTGGTGCAGGAAGTGATGGCAGCAATCAATACTTGACCATGTCTGAAGGTGAATTCTTCACCATTTAATTTGTATTTAGCTTCCAAATCAACCTTATCAGCAGGGACACCGAAAGTCTTGAAAGTAACAGGCTTGGGTAAACCTTCGTAGAATTCCTTTTAGACATCGCTGAGAGCAACACGATCCATGGGACGTTTAGGACCAGCCAAAGAAGGAACAACAGTGGAGAGATCTAACTTCAAAACTTCACCAGAGTAGACGGGATCTTATTGAGAACCATCGTAAACTCTGAAGAGACCTTGAGCTTTGTAGTAAGCTTCAACGTTCTTGATTGTTTCTTCAGGTCTTCCAGTCTATCTCAAGAAAGCGATGGTTTATTCATCAACAGGGAAGAAACCAGTGGTGGCACCGTATTCAGGAGCCATGTTAGCAACAGTGGCTCTATCAGCCAAAGTCAAATTCTTGACACCAGGACCGTAGAATTCAACAAATTTACCAACGACACCTTATTTATTAGAAAGTAAAATAATTAATTTAAGTTGGCAATTGTAATAAATATAAAATGTAGATTCTTTTACCTCTCTTTCTGAGCATTTAAGTGCAGGTAAGGACAAGATCAGTGGCAGTTGCAGTCTTGGGGAGTTCACCAGAGAGATAGAAACCAACAACTTCGGGGAGAACCATTGCAGAGCATTCACCAAGCATGTTAGATTCAGCTTCAATACCACCGACACCCCAACCGAGGACACCCAAACCGTTAATCATAGTAGTGTGGGAGTCAGTACCAACGACTGAATCAGGATAGAGGACGTTGTTCTTGTCTTAGAAGACGACCTTGGCTAAGTATTCTAAGTTAACTTAATGGACAATACCAGAACCAGGAGGAACAATGCTGAAGTTTTCAAAGGCATTTTGACCCCATCTCAAGAATTCAAAACGTTCCTTGTTGTTGTAGAATTCTAATTCTTCATTCTTTTAGAGAGCATCCAAAGTTTTAGCGTATTCAACCTTTATTTTTATGAAATAAAAATTTTAATAAACTTTATCTCATTTATGATAGCAATATCAATAAAGCTGGCTATTGGATGAACATCTTATTGCGAAAAAGATTTCGTTTACAAAAATTAAAAAAAAGAGTTATTGCTATTATTTATTGTAAAATCTTTTACCTAGATAGAGTGATCAATAACTAAATCGACTTAGCAAGCAGGGTTGATCTTTTTAGGATCACCACCTAATCTCTTGATAGCGTCTCTCATGGCAGCGAGATCGACGACGAGAGGAACACCAGTAAAATCTTATAAGATAACACGAGCAGGCTTGAAAGGAATTTCGATATCCTTGGTTGAGTTAACTTACCAGTCAAGAATCTTTTCAACATCAGCAGACTTGATGTTGAATTCATCACAATTTCTGACTGCTACTTCCAACAAAACTCTGATAGAGTAAGGGAGCTTAGCGACTCTAGGGTCATTTAAATCATTCAAAGAGAAGAACTTCTTTCCTTATAATCCGGGAACTTCTTTCAAAATTTTGTCAAAAGGGTTAGGTCTAGTTTCAGCCATTTTTGATTTGGTGATTTATCTTTTTTTAAAGGTTGATGAAATAAAATTTTTAAGTTTTTCTTGTTTTTGATAAGATTATAAGATAAAAAAAGATACAGTGCATAGCAATTTAAATAATTTTTGGAAATTTCATGTGTTTGATGACGCAAATATATGATTAGATAGAATCAAAAATACACACTACTTGCATTATTATTTGCAAGCAGCAATATAAATAAATATATAATCAATTCTCAGAAAATCTATTTGATGTTTCTTTTATAATTCTAAAGAAGATTTTATTATTCTTATTTGTATCATCTTACATCTCTAATGAAAAAATAGATAGGCAATATTTAACTAATTTAATTATCAATTCTTTAAATGTTGTAATCTTTCTAAGTATTCGCCTATTAAGAGAAGCCAACATGTTTATACTTACTAATTAAATCTTAGTTTTATTTGGTAGAAAGGTATCTTCTAGAAATAATCGATAACACAATTTACATAATTCAACGTCACTTTAATAGATTATATATTAAATTACATATCACAATTGAATAATCTATGCATAATCTATAATACTATTTACCTTTAACATTACAAACATAAAACAGACTGGATTCATTTTTTTCATCCAATACAAAATTTTATTTCATTGAATCAATATTCACCTAAAATCATATTTATAAGCTTAATTTTTATTTCTTATATCATCATATCTGTAATTCTGCATGCGCAATCGATCTAACATCATAAAAAGATAATTAATTTATTATTTTTCTACTAGCAATCCAGGCACAAACCTTTTTATAACGTATTATCTGATAATATATCGTCAGAGAAAGATAATATCTGCTTAATTTATCGTCAATAAAAATTGTTTCCAAAAGATTTCGGAATCTTAAAAATGTCAATTTATTAAGAAGTTTACTGTTAATTCTGGCATTCTTCTCAATATTTCATTGTTAAAATCTAACTACTAATATTATTTTTTTAATTCCTTTCTCTTTATGTTTGAAGGGAGCAAAAATGGTTGAGTATTTTTTTTTTTTGATTTAAAAAAATATGTCGATCTATTTTTAGATTTGAAAATAAATATTATCAATAATGAAACAATTGTTATTTTAAATGAAGATTTTAACCATAATTCTAAATAGATTATCATTTTAAAATAGATTTTTTATGAATTTAATTAATTAAATTTAATTTGATATGTCTTTTATCTGTTTTGTACTTAAAATCCCAAAGATAGTATTGAGAACTGATAAAAAGAACTCAATGAATATCAGTTTTTAAAAAATAAATAAGAATAATTTTAAATAAAAGAATTTTATTCAATTAGAATTGTTATATTTTTTTAATTTAAATAAAATTTTTTAATTAAATAAAAAATAATTTTTGTTAAATTCTTAAATTATTTTATCTAGAATTAACATTTTTTAAATGTAAAATTTATTTTATTTATCCAAATATAGCAAAATTCCTTAAATTTTTTAGGCTCTGTAATTAAAAAAATGACAAACATTAAATAAATATTCATAAACAAATGAAAAATATGTTTTAAATTTAATAAATTATTTTAAAATTTATTTTAAATAACAATTATTCTAAAAAATATTAAAATATTTACAAGTCTTAAATTAAATAGATTAACTAATTATAGTTAATTAGATATTTACAAGCTCCTCATTTTATTTTAGCATTTTATATTTTTCCTTTAATAAAATAGCAAAATTCAAATTTATTTAGCTTCCTACAAAAAATACCTGCTGCATTAAATAATTTCAATCTTTTTTGTGCTCAATATATATAGGTTAAAATTTTATTTAACTAAATTAAATTTAAAAAAATGGTATTAATTTATTTCAATTTCAATAATTTTAATAAAAACCTAAAAATAACCTTTGTATGTCAAAATTAAAAATCATATTCCAAAATTAATTTTAACCATTTAGTGTAGCTTAATTGATAAATTTAAATTTAAAAATTGATCGTTAAGCTAAATTATAAAGTCTGAGATTGCTTCAAGCCATTTTTGTCAAAAATATTTCTAACAGTATAAACAATATTTTTCATAAAATAGTATTTATTTTATTTAAAGCGAATTTATTTAAAATTATAAATAAATTTTCTTATTTCTTATAAAATTCTATAACTTATTACTGAATTTAAATATGTATATATTTTCTATTTTCATTTTTTTTAGGTTATCAAAGTATTTTTAGCAACTTAATAAGAAGTTTTGCTCATTTTGCAATATTTTGTTAAATTATTTCTATAGTAGAGTTTTTAGTTTGTTAAAAACTTTTAAAAATAAAAAAAAGAGTAGATATGATAAAAGAAGTAATTTAAAAATTTATATTTCAGTAGATATGTTAAAAATATGAAAATATATAAATTTGTTTGAATTTGAAAGAAGGTATTTTTTTTGTTTTTTGTTAAATTCAATTTTTCAAACAATTTGATGAACTATTTTCAAACAAAAAAGCTAAAAAATTCTGAAACTTTAAATGGTATTTATTCTTTTAATTGAATTCAATAACTTTTGATTACGAATTTTTTACTAATGACTTTATTTTGAATTATATGGAATCAATGTATAAATACATAACAAATTGTTAAGTTAGATAGAGAGTTGGTTAGTTAGTTAATATTTTAAATAAAAATGATAAAGAGATTGATAACTCTTTGCCAATTTAATATAAAAACTAACAAAAAACAAAGAAAGTAAGAAAGAAAGAATGACAAATGAAACTATGAATCAGCCTTATTATAAATATATTTAATCAAAATATGTTTGAAAAATAAATTGAGTATTGCAAACTAGCAAATATACAAACAAATATACAAGCAACAAAAAAGAAAGAATACAAAGCCTTTATGAATAAATTGAGAAATTTTGAATATAGGCTTTAGCAAAAATAAGGGGTTTTTGAAAGTAAAAAGATTTGTTTTATTTTTTGTATGTGTGTTTTGATGACATTCAAGTGATAGAAATCAAATAAATAATTTAAAGTATTGTTATTTATATGAACTTATTTTACAAAACTTCATACAGGAAGAAGAAAAAAATAGTATTAAATAAAGTAAACGGAAATTTTTAAAATAGCAAATAAAACAAAAAGAAAAAAAGAGATCATAAAAATTTCATTGTGAAGAAATTTAAAAAAAGAATAAATTATTTTCTTTCGCAATCGAAACTTATAAAATATTAATACTTACTTACTATTTTAGTTTAGATAGGCTCCTATTAAAATATTAGAAAATCCTTCAGCTTCAACTAAATTGAATTTCTACCAAATTGAAAAATATTATAAAAAATGGATAAGGCAAACGAAGGTAAAGATTAATTAATCATCATTGAAGAAAAAATTTCAAAAGTAAATGGTGAAATGGCTGTGAAGAAGTATTTACGAGGCAAGCTATTAGGTAAAGGTGGCTTTGCTAAGTGCTATGAAGTAACAAATTTAGAAACTAAGAAAGTGATCGCAGCAAAAATAATCCCTAAGCAGACTTTAACAAAAAATAGAGCTCGTCAAAAACTCATTTCAGAAATTAAAATCCATAAAAGTTTGAATCATTAGCATGTTGTAGCATTTGAGCATGTCTTCGAAGATCACGAGAATGTATACATTTTACTAGAGCTCTGCACAAACCATACCCTTAACGAATTAATTAAAAGACGTAAGCGATTGACTGAACTCGAAGTGTAGTGTTATGTTGTTTAAATAGTTAATGCGCTTAAATATTTACACAGTCATAGAGTAATCCACAGAGATTTAAAACTGGGTAATCTTTTCCTAAACGAGAAGATGGAAATTAAGCTAGGTGATTTCGGTCTTGCTACAAAGCTTGAATTCGAAGGAGAAAAAAAGCACACCATTTGTGGTACACCTAACTACATAGCTCCAGAAATTTTAGATGGAAAGACTGGTCATTCTTATTAGGTTGACATTTGGTCATTGGGAGTTATCATTTATACACTCCTTATAGGAAAGGTAAAATCATTATAATTTACAAAATTTATCCATAAATAGCTATTTGCATCATAAAAAGTCCCATCCCACACTCAAGTTTTAATTGGAATATTACACAAAGAATAGTGTTTGAATTGATTTTGCAAGCAAATATTTAAGAAAATAAGAAATTAAATTCTATTTGCCAACTGAATAATTTCATATGTATATAGGGTATGCAAAATAAGAAAGAAATATATATTTATTTATTTCACCAGCTTATTTGCAAAATGAAAATCAAATATATTTCTCATATACTTTCTTTTTTTTAAAAAAAATAATCAAAATATTTATTTTTGAAAGTAGAAGGGAGCGAGCATTTCAGCTAAACACTCTATTTAAAATTTGCATGAAATACTTTTCATAAAAAGACTAAAAACTGATATAGAAAAATAACAAATAAAAAAATCAGACTGAATCAGAATTTAATTTTAAGCAATCGAGCAAATTATTTTTAAATTTTAGAAATTAGTCAATTTAAGCTAACATTGAGCTAAATTTTTTAATTCAATAAGTTGAATTTAGCTTTCATGAGATTAATTTTCATCAAGAAGCTCGCAGGAAAGTATTCATTAAAGTATTAAAAAACTTTTTTTAAAAAGTAAAAATAAATTAATTTAACTTTTAAAATGTTTATAAAATTGGCAACATCAGCTAATAAAATCAGTTTAGTTAATATCTGTCTAATTTTTCTAAAAATAAGGACTAGAAAATAAAAAAATTGCACATTTTTAAATAATTTTAATGCTAGTAAATATTTTATGCCTGCTTTTTAATGAGAAGATAAAAAAATATTTAATTTTAAAAGTATTTATTCTAGTTATGATTATATTTACATGACTATTTTAGCACTGCATTATTTTTCATTCTATTAAAATAAAAAATACTATATTGTATAATATAGCCACCATTTGAAACTCCTGATGTCAAGACTACATACAAAAAAATTAGAAACATCTCTTACGGATTCCCTGAAAATGTTCCTATTTCTGATTAGGCAAGAGGATTGATTACTAGAATTTTAAATATTGATCCATAGAGAAGACCCTCTCTTGATGAAATTATGAGCTCTTCATTTTTAAATACTGGTGGCACTATCCCTAAGGTCCTACCTTTGGCTACTTTGGCTTGTCCTCCCTCAGCCTCATACACAAAATAATTCCTTCCTCAAGGAAATGCTCTCAAACTTAATCAAGCTCCTATGAGACTTACCGATTCAGCATCTTAATCAACTACCAATATTAAAGGTAAAAATGCAAGCACTTCTAATCTTTACTCTAAATAAACAACCACAGGTGCCGTTCCAGATGCCAGTCGCCCCCTCGGAGGAACCACTTCAAACTGGAATTAAGTGTCTAGCTAAAAAGACTAGCGTCCACAAACTCAATAATTCTAAAAATCTGACTTTAAGACATCAATGTCAACTAAAAATATGGGATCTGGATCATAAAATCCTCTTTTCAACCAAACAAACGCTCCTGGATTAGCAACAGCCTAAAGTCTTAATACATTCACGAAAACAAAAAATAACTTTAATAGCACACAAAAAGGTTTTATGTAAACTGGTACTTAAAACTTTGGAAAACCTGTTTAGCCTGTCTGGGTAACTTAATGGGTAGATTACTCAGCCAAGTACGGTTTAGGTTATCTTCTTTCTAATGGATGCAGTGGTGTCTTCTTTAATGACTCAACAAAGGTGATATTAGATCCTACAACTAACAACATAGAATACATTGAAAGACTTGGAAATGAAAGACAAGATTTTGTTTAGCAATTCACCCTGAAGGAATATCCTCCTGAGATGAAAAAGAAAGTTACACTCCTTACTCACTTTAAGAGTTACTTGGAAGAATAAATGCAGAAATAAAATATTCAAATAGAAGTTCCATAATTTTAAGGTGATTTGCAGCCCTATGTTTATGTGAAGAAATGGATGAAAACTAAGCATGCAATTATGTTCCGTCTCTCCAATAAAATTGTGCAAGTAAGCTTCCAAGACAAGACAGAGATTTTGCTTTCTTCAGAAAATAAAATGGTTACTTATGTAGATCGCAAAGGCACTCGTACTGACTATCCTTTATCAACAGCACTAGAAAGCTCGAATACAGAAATGTCAAAGCGTCTTAAATATACTAAAGATATACTTACTCATATGTTAAATAATAATAATAACACAAACAACAACAACGGGAGAGGTTCGATGACTAATGTTAATCCTACTTAGATTGGTACAGAGAAGGAAAATTATAATTGAAATTGAATTAGAATAGAGGATTTTCATCTATAATAAAATTACTCATACTTTTCTTATTTTTCAAGTATATAAAATAAATATAAAATTTCCTAAATGAAAATGGTTAATCTTAATAAATGCATACATACATACATAAATAAACACCTACCAAACTAACCAAACCAACCTACCAGTCTACACATAATCGATCAATTGACTGATTGATAGATAGATAGATAAATAGATAATTAAAACCCAATTAATCTTTGAAATATATATAATGATTTTTATAATTTTCTTCTTTAAACTAATGCTTATCACTAAGTAATAACAATTTTTCCATAAGAATTTGAATTTGCTAAATTAGAAAAATTATTTTTAGGAATTAATTTAAAGAGAAGGAGAAATTAATTAATAATAAATAATTAGTTAATTAATCAATAAATTAGAAGAAGAATTTAATTCAATACAAAAATGAAAAAAATAAATTAATTTATAATGAAATCTGCATGCATATTTGTCATTAAATTTATAGTTCATTAATAACTATTTCATTTTAATTCTTATAAAATCTACTTATTAAGTAACTTATTAAAAATTAATTAATAATTAAATGAGTAAATAAATAAATAATTATATTTTACTGAGCAATTTATAAAACATATTGTTTTTATCAAGCAAAACAAATTACTTAAAGGAAAAGAGCAAACAAATTAATTTTAATTTTTTGTTTATGAAGTAGATAGATAGATAGAAATGCTTCCATATTTTATATTTATTCTAAGATTGTTTCTTTTATTTGTTGTAACTATTTTTTAATTAAATCAAATTTGATACTATTTATAAACCTGTATGTTTTCCCTAATAAGTATTTGATTTGAACAAATAATTTCAAAATAAACATTTATTATTTTTATTGGTATTATAATTAAAATTAAAAATTAGAAAGTAAATACCAATCTCAAATAAATCAAATTAATTTAATGAAAAGGAAAAACTTATTTGAATTTCTTTTTATGAAGCATTTAGATATGTTTTAATTTTATAGAGAGTTTCTTTTTATTTTTACTGAATATTTTTTATTAAATATTTATCTATTTTTAATATGTATCTATAATCACACACAAGTTTTTCTTTATTTGAAGTATTTGATTTGATAATGAAATTCGCAAAAAAAAATTAAAAAATTTTTGGTAGAATATATTTAAGAGTAAATTATGAATTTGATAAATTTATTAAAATAATAAATTAAAAATAAATACCAAAAAAAACTAACTAACTTACTAGAAAGAAATAAAGAAAATGGTTGACAAAAAATGAAAATAATAATTACATTTATTCTTATATCATAAATACTTTCTTTAATAAAAATAATAGTACTACCAATAAAATTTCTGCTTTAGGCTTAAGAAGATACAAACTCTGAAGATTTGGGTATTTATTTAAAAAACATTTAAAAATATATCATACAATAAAAAAATTTTTGGTAAGAATCTATCTAATAATAAATAATTAATTAGATAAATTGATTAAGATTGTAAATTAAAAAGTAAATAGGAAAAAAAAAAAAAAAGAACAAGTAAACAAATAAATAAATAAAATGATTGACAAGAATATGAAAATAATAATTATGTTTATTCTCATATTAATAGCTATTTTCTTTAATAATATGGTAGTAACAATAATAGTAATGCCAATAAGTATTGCTCTTCTGCTTTGGGCTTTAGCAGATATGAATTCAGAAGATTTGGGTCCCTCATTAAAAAATGATTGAAAACTTAAAATTGTCAATTTCAAAAAATACTTCCACGTATTAATCAAAATTTTGAAACCAAATTAAATATGAATCAATCAGTCTTTTTTTTAAATAAAACTAATTTGAACAACTTGTATTAAAATGCATATTTTACCAAGTATAAAATAATGAAAATAGATTTTGTAAACAAAAATAAATTAACAAAGAACACATTATTTATTACTCATTTTTCATTTTGGTAATAATCAAAGCTACCTACTATACTATTATTTCTTTAATTAAACATGGAGTTCAATTTTATGTTATCAATGTATTATAAAACTTTTGCTAATTTTTGCTTATAATTTTAATTAACAGACTGCTTGAATTTTTTTTCCAAATTTAATTTAAGCTTTAAAATTTTTTTCTCGTTACAAACTATTTAAATTATTTATTTAAAAAGATTTAAGCATATTTTTTGAAATGATATTTTTATTTGTCTTTAATTTTAAAAATTAATTAATAAATTACATTCTAAGAAAGATTGAGTTGAATAATTATTGCTAACATTTTAGCCCTTGCTTTTAGTAAATGTTTTTAGTAAATTTCTAAGAGGATTATTAATAAAAATGCTTGTTATTTAATATGTAAAGTAAATAATGACTATGAAAGTAAAACAAGCAGTTATACTTATCCCAAAAAAATCCCTATAAATTGGTGCGAAACCAGACATATTGTTAATATTTTAGCTAAGGTTGCTATTAATAAAGTAGTCTTCAATATTAAATAAAATAGGACTGCCAAAAAATACACAGTTTGCTAAACATGTTAAAGGAAAAAGGTGCTATATTAAATTAAAAAACACGTCAAATTACTAAGACTCTTAAATTTTAGGCTTTCTTGAGTATCTGAAAACTATTTTATCAAAATTGAAAAGTTAGCTTTTGTACAATCGAAAATAAATAAACAAATATGTACAGTAAATTTTATCAATCCAAAATAGCAAGATAAGGTATAACAAGACAAACGAATATAAAACAGGTACAGCTGACCCAAAAAGAAACGCAGCATAAAATGTAACTAAAAGCTAAGAGTATCTTTTCTCTAATGGAAAATCCTCATAAGTATACATTTCAATCCAGTCATTCAAAAGGAGTTTTCTTGAAACGTTTATTGAATTTTAAAATTTACGGTCATAAAATTAACTTAACTTTTTGGCAATTAAGTAAACAAAAACTGCCAAAGGATGTTTAGCTATATCGATAAATAGTTTAAGTGAAATCACTTGGACTACACTGATAAAAAATTGTTAATCTACCCAAATTAATTTCATCGATTCGCTCTTGGTGAAAATTTATAGTGAGTAAAAAAAATTTGAGATTATACACATTAATACCTATTAACAAAAGATATTTAAAGATGTTTGAAGCAAATAATAAAATAAATTAAATTTTACTATGTTAAGCAATTCTATGAAAAACAACTTATGTATAAGCATTTTGCTTTAGTAACTATGAGTTTTATACTTTTCGAATCTTGTAAGTTTTTTATTAACAAATTTTAATAACTTGTCTACAACAAATATTGCTATCAGGAACCAGAAAGTGCTTTAAGTGTTCTGTTGGCCAGTTTCTAAAAACATTTATGATGAAAACCTGAAAAAACCAATTACCAAATTACCTACATTAAGAAAAATAGATATAAATAGTTTATTTAGTTAGTTAAGCTACTATCTTACATATGAAAAATAAGATGAGAGTGACTAAAACAGATAAAAATCTTCTAAAGAATATAGAACAAGACGAATATTGTAAGTGGTCCCAAATTATATTATCAGAAGCATGGGCTTTTCTGACTTTTAAATAAGACTGCAAAAACTAAAGATTTTTATCTCTATTAAAGCAGCTTTTATTTTTCATTTTATTTTCAAATATTTGTTTCTTTTAAATACTATCGAACGTTATCCAAGCAAAATCAATCTAAATAAATTATTAAATTGTATTCAATAATATTTAAATATAGTGAAAATCAAGAAATGTTAATTTAATCTATTTACCAAGTGGCACTCTAGATTTTTTTAGACATCTTCTTTAACAATTTAGCTTATTTTTTATTAGCAACTGATAACTTTGTCTATTATCTTCTGCAACTCCTTATCTTAATATTTATTTTAAGAGTTTTATTTATAAAGAGCTAATAAATTTTACTTTGTGAAAGAATTTAACCAAATGATTAAAGCTCTTAAATGCTTATCTCTCTTCTACTAGACAAATTAAAAATCTACTCAAACTTCGAAATTAGTGAAGCAAGATTTTCATCTCTTATTTTTACTAGCTACTTTACTTATTACAACTTCAAATAAACAGTTCTAGATTATGAAAAATTAATATCGATAACTATCAGATCATCAGCATCAAATCTTTGTTACTCTCTTACAGTCTAAATAAAAATAATAATTAAGAAAATTTTTAAAAATAAATAAAATTTTATCACAGTCTCTATAAATTCCCACAATCTGTCTTTGATTTCGTCTTTTGATTCTATGAATTTAAATGGTGATATTTCGACCGAGAACATAGATGATAGTATCATTTACTTTTAGGTGAGTTCATAAAAATTTTCTCTCATCTTCCATAGCCTTTAAAAAAAATAAAAAATCAGTTTAAACTGAATTGAGAGTTAAGTTAATATTATTATAAAAAGTTTACAAGTAAAGAATAACAAGTAAACCAAGCAAGTATGCTATTGCTATCAAAACAGTAATTAAATAAACATATTATGCTGAGATTGCACTTATATACTCCAAACTTCCTGATTAATTTTTAAAAATTATTATTATATTTGCAAATTTTTCAATTTTACCTTTGCATGAATTAGAAACATAAATCAAATTATTCAAATACTCTCTTTTTTATAGTGCTAAAGAAATAATATCGAAGCTGCACTACTTTTATCCATCACAAATGTTCAGCAACTATTGGTATTAAGGTGTGCTTTTCCAGCCTTATAAATGGTTAATATCGATAAAAGGATCTAAATAATAACAATCTTTGCTGTTAAAACTTGTATAATTATTAATTGTCCCAATTATTATTGAATTTACATTTACATACCCTTAAGGGCAACTAAACTAATAATTAGGATTGGTAGCATTTAACTCCTTCAGATTGCAATTTCTATTTAATGATGCAATAGGAGCAATAGAAGCTCCATATAAAAATTCATCAAATTATTTTTAAGCTTTATCATTAGGATCTGTAATATTAATAGATATATTTAATACTAGCTGAAATAAACTAATTAGAGACATAAATATAATGCAAAATAGTAGAAGTTTGAGAGTTTTGAAATAAAGCATTATAGATCCTCCAAACTACATCATAAATTATTTCTGTACACCTCCAGATTAAGTATCATCATTATTAAAATCATGAAACACAGGGCCAGTCGGTGTCCTAAGTAATATATCCTTAAATGAGTATTTTTATAGCTAAGGAAGTAATTCTGCTTCATTTAATAGCTAAGTAATGCTAGATTTACTTAAGCTCCTAAACTAAGAATGAGTTTCATTTTATTTTTTTGTAACATTATTGATTTCCTTTAAATAGTTTTTATTTGTTGCATAATTTGTCATCAGACTCCTAACTCTGTCAAGGTTTAGCTGGAAATAATAATTTTAAGATAAAAATCATTAAAATATTGCTTTGAAAATAAGACTTTGAAATAAATTACATTCTAGGAATCTAAACCAAATTTTTGAGTGTTCAATAAAAATATATTTTAGTCTCTATCGCTTTTAAGCATAAAAGAAAATTTAATTTATCAATTGTGTAAATTTTGAGTACCTCATTTAGCTTTCTTTCCTGATTGGCGAAATAATTACAATTTTAGAACTTATTGTTTGATCATTTTATAATTTGGACCCACCACTATTTTGTTACTCATATTAATTTGAAACATATGAGTCATTAGTTTTATTTTAAATAGAATTTATTTCGCCCTGCTCTTTATTTGTCTGAGAGTTTCGTGCGCTGTTTATATTGTTCATGATTATTTTATATAACAAATAAAAGAAAGATATATGAATTATTTCTATTTTAATTGTTGGTAAAGACAATTTATCTTTTACAATTAATTGATGATAATAATATTAATTTTAGTAAAGCCTTATCAGAAAAATATTGGAAAGAAATTATAGATAATAAGGATGATGAGAAATCTTTATATTTAATTACAAACAATAACATCCTTAATTTTATTTAAGATTATTAAAAAATTTATATCCATCTAAAATTATTGAATTTACAAGTATTTATTTTAAGTTACTTATTAAAAAAAGTAAGCAAATCAAAACCAGAAATTATTATTTTAATTTTGTTCATGAATAACTCAAAATTGTTTAACATTCACAACAAAGTTTTATGAAAACACAAAGTTTACAATCAACTATAATGAACATCTAAAAACTTTATTTGAAAAGATGAATTATTTTTTCTACCTTTTTATTAGAAAAAGACCAAAAGAATATTTGGCCTTTTTTATATTTAAGAATTAAAAATTATAAAAAGTAGTACTACTAATGAAAAATACTAAAAAAGCACCAACGTTATATTTGGAATGAGATAGTATTTTAGAAAAAGTCTAAAAATAAAGACGATTTGTTTATAAAATGAGCATATTAGTAGGCTAATTGAAAAACTACAAAAATTTTGACAAACCTTATCTTCATAAAATTTTTTAAGTTCATTGAGAGAATTTGTTAATTAAAGATTAATTTTGCATTAAAAAGTCTAATAATTATTCTCATAAGCTAATTAAAAATTAATCAAATAGTTAAATAATACTTTTGCAATAATTAGAAAACTAAAGCGAAGGCCATTTCTAATTAGTTTTATTAAATTGATATCTATTTATAGGAATTTCTTATTAGGAGCTATTAAGCATTTTTTCTGTCTCAAGATTGAAACGAAGCAATAAAATATTTGAGAGAAAATGAATAACATTAAAAGCAGATAATACAAAATGAGCTTCAATGAGAAGATCACTTTGAGCCCATTTTAAAAGTACTATAAATTTAACAGGTTTCCATGGAAGTTTTTAATTCATATTCTTTTAGTAATATTCACTACTTACTAGGCTTTGTCTATGGTTTCTCTTAGAACCTCTCATTCTCGTGCCTAGCATTAAGTCTTTAAATATATTTTACTGGATTCAGATGATGAATCAAATTCTGTGCCTTTTTACAAATTAGAGTAGTTTACTAATAATGTGAAAAATGTATGCTCTACTTTATATAATTTGAATGAAAAACTTCTTTAGATAGCTGATATTTCAGAGAGCAAGAATTCTTTGTAAATTTATTATTCTGAATTCAGCTTAGAAAATGCTTAGCAAGCAGATGTAGACATTCCTGATATCCAAAAATGCATCAAGTAGCCCTTTGATATCGATGACGAAGTTTCAGTTAAAAATTTTTTAAATCAAATTACTAAGATGAACTTTGTTTCTGAAGGAATCAAAACATTTACTAGATACAGCGACTCTCCAGATTAGTAGTCTTGCTTGGAATGGACAATTACCATCGAGTATGATTTCGAGTCTTATGCTAACATAGAAGCAACTATTGATACTCAGAGTATCTTATGCGAAGGATAAAATACTGAGTCAACTTTTGGATATAACTATGTCTTTATTCATAGTATTGTAGCTATCCTAGCTATTATTTCGCTAGCTCTCTCTACAAAATATATTTATGAAGTAGGTAAAAAGTACATCAAACATAAAATCATTTATGAAAATGTCTAAAAGTAATTTAATTTTCACAGAGAAGAAGAAAGTAAATTAAAAGTTCGCGACTCTTTTGACATACAAAAACTAGAATAAGGTATTAATTTTAAACATTGCTGAAAAAATTGATTAAAAAATATAAATTACTTTTCATAAAAAGAGGAAAAAAAAGATAGTGACGATTTGGATATTGAAGAATTGCTCAAAGATAATAAGAAATGGGATGATATTGGTTTCTTTAACAAGCTCAAATTTTTCAATCTCTGGATTGTAGTGTCAATAGTAGGGAATATTGTTTAAATAATTGGATGTTTTATAGCCATTTTAGATACCTACATGGAATAGAATCTCAATGTATTCATGTATAAAGAATCTATCATCGGTTTTGGATCTATGTTTGCATGGATTATCATGTTGAACTATCTTTAGTATAATAAAAATGTTAATCTGATGACATCTACTTTGCAGAAAGCTTCATCTAACATATTTATGTTCTTATTAGGTGTTCTTCCTTTCTTCTTTGGTTTTGTCTTTTTGGGCTAGTGCATATTCTGGAAATATACAAAGTTTGAAGACACAACAACCACAATTATTACTCTCTTTTCTTTGAGTAACGGAGATATTGTCAATGAAACATTTATGGATACTTGGGCTGAAGGTATCTTAGGTTAGATCTATTTAATAGTGTTCATGATTCTTTTCTTTACTGCCGTACAAAACGTATTTATCACAATTATTATGGAAGGTTATGATGATTCTAAGAGAGATAAATCAAACGAAGTCAAAGAAAGCGAAGGTAAAAATAATTATTAAATAAAAAAATAAACATAAAAAAAAACATTCATTTATAATAAAAATTTTTAGAAGAAGCTCAAAAATTGGATTAAGATGTTGAACCAGAAGAAGACAATATCATATAAAATGTTGGCTAGTCTAAAAGTGATAAAGATATGGTTTTAAATAAGCTTCGTATAAATACAAAAAGAATAAAAAAAATTCTTGATGAAATGGAATCAGCTTACAAAAAAATAGGTGAAGCTAAACTTAAAAGAGAGGATAAAGATTATCTCATCAGAGTTTACCATGATAATTTAGATAACTTGAATAGAAATCTTAAATTTTAATTAACAACTATGGGCAGATGATATATTATTTATTTATTTACTATTAATTTACTTAATTGGCTCTAATTATATAAAATTATTAATTTTTAAAGTTTAAAAAAGCAAGAAAATTATTTAATTTTTAAGTAACAAATTCAAATTTATCTTTATATTCCTTAGATATTAACAAATTTTCATACTTACTTTACAAATTGGCCATCAATTCATTAGTTATTTTATTTTCTATCTAACTTAATTTTCTTTTTTTAAAAAATGCTCCTTACTGTACATTAATTAAAAAGAACAAAAATTATTTCCTTTATTGATTTAATTCTATAACAAAAAACAAATTTTTTGTTTCAAACAGTAGAAAATATAATTTAATGTTTGTATAAACATACTTAAGGGCCATAATTTAAATATTTATAGGTGCTTTAAATGATATGCTCAAACCTTACAGCCATTCTCAAAAAGGTCTGTTAATTGTATGGTAACTCAAAATAGTTAGGTTTAGAGGGTTTTTGAGGGTTTAAAGTATAAATTTACCATATTTTTTAATCTTGTTATGATTTCAAATATTAATTTTTATTGTTAATACTGTTCTTTTTTTTAAAAAAAAACTAATATATAATTATCATAGCATATTTGTTTTATTATATGTAATTTAATTTTTTAGGTAAGATAAAAATTTACTTTAGCTACTAAAAATAATATTAAATTTGCATCAGTAATTTAATAAGCTACTTTCATTTGAAATAAATGTAAAAAAATGTTTCAATATCTAATTAAAAATTATGTGTATCTGTTATTAAATAAAAGACATTTCCCTTCTTCATCTAACTAATAACATTTATTCTAAAATAAACCATTAAAACAAAGATGTCAACCTGCCTGCTAGCCTCCATGTCTTCTTATTTAAATTATATTTCATAAATTAAACCCTCTTTATTATTAAATGATAAATATATTTTTATTAAATAAATAAATTAACAAATTGTTACATGCAAGAACTTTTTAATTCACTAAAATATGTTAATCTTTGTAATTTTATTTACAGTTAAGGGTTTAAGAGAATCTTTATTCATATTTTAATAGAATCAATATATATAAGTAAGATTTATATTAAAAAGAGTCTTATTCTCAGTAGTAAGAAAATTAGCAGTAATTCTACTAGGCTGGAGACAATTTTCAAGAAATGTTATGCATCCTAATATAAAGTATGTTTTTTTTTACGTTATAATCTTTTACTACCTTAATATTGCTAATGAAAGGAGAAGTAATTAATTATTCATTCAGCTACTCTTAAATTTTAAAAATTTGATATAATGTGTATTATTTATTTTTTTAAGGTAAAAAATTGATTATAATATTAGTAATTATTCACATTAATGCATAGTCAATTCATACCCAATAATTAATTGAGGTAATTAAAAAAATTATATATAAAATTAAATACAAATAAAAAGCAAATAGATCATACAGAAACATTGCTTAAATGTCTTAAAATTTTTACTAAATAAATATTCATACCATGAATAATTCCCAAAATTATAATTCAATCAATGAATAAAATGATTCTTTGCAATATATGGTTTATCCTACCAGATAAGATCATATAGTTTCCCCATAAAACTAAAAAATGAATGAAAAAGAGGAAGTTAAACCTCATTATTTTAAGAAAAAAAGTTCTAGCATAACTAAATCCCCAGATGCAAGCAGCCAATAAAACACGAGATGGACATCTAAGCAATTTTAAGATGATTTCCTTTCTGAAGATTAAAGCGATGAAGAATAAGCAGAAGTTAGATCTAAAGACTCACTCTTTAAGAAAAAGATTTAAGATAAAAAGAAATTATCCATAGATTAAATTAAAACTAGCCCTGAAAATAATGAAAAAAGAAGCTTGTGTTCATAAGAAGATTTAAACGATGAGATGCTTGATGAAGGGAACTAAGATGAAAACGATTTAAGCAGTTTAGAAGCAGAAGATGGATTTGAGTTTTAAAACGATGAAAGCCTTTAAATCAAGATGAAAGAAGTTCCTACCTGCAAAATCATTCCTTGCAATAATTAAGATATAGATAGACAAATAAAAAGTCTACGAGAACTGCCATCTCAAACCCTTCAAAAATAAAATTTCCTTCTTGGAGAAAAAATTCCCAGCTACTTTGAGAATTATGACATGATGGAAGATGGTATAGACGAAATAGATGAAGTAGCTGACATCAGTAAAGACAGTATCTTAAATCATAGAAGAAAGCTATAAGTAAATCCAATATTTCACTGTGACGAAGTTAGGTTAAGATTCAGAGTAGATTCTTACAACACAGGTGATGAAAACATTTATTGCTAAGAAAATGATGACATAATAGTAAAAAATATTGAATAATTAAAAAAGAATCATTAAAAATTAAAAGAAAATAAGTTAAAAAATAAGGCTTAATATCACAAGTCTTGTATCAATTTATGATAGACAAAGACTTCAAAAATTTCATCATTAAGCTTATAAAACCTCTAGATAAACCATGCCAAGCTAATTCCTAGCTGAATAAATTTTTCCTTTTGTGCCAACTTTAATTTAACCAAACGAAAACAAACAACAGGAAAATAATTTTAATCTTTAGTATTAAGAATTTTACTAAGCACAAAAGAATCAGCTATTGGCCAAAAATAGATTAATAAATAAATAAATAAAAATAAATAAATAAATTACTAACTAATTTTATTCGTTTTGTTACTATTAAATTACTAAATTATATTTTACACTAAAAGTTTTAACTTTTATATTTTATCATCCTAATATCCTATCTATACTATATATTTCAAATCTAAATTTTATATTTGTAAATTTTCTCTATCTCCCTCTCTCTCTCGCTGCCTATATATTTATATATTTTAATTTATTATTTATCACTTATTTAAAGAAGATTTTAAAAAATTTTTTTTTAATTTTATTCTAAAATGTTATTTAAATTTTAGTCTAAAATGTTTTTAAAATTAAAATTTATTTCAAAGTTAATATAGTGTAAATAACTCTAATTAGTGTTTTTTATTTAGAAAGCTAAGGAAGAAAAATAAGTCAGCCAAATTACTTATTAATTAAAGCATATTTTAATTATTACCTACATAAATTCGTTCATCACCCGTTTCTTTTTATTTTAGAAAACAATTTTATTATTTAAAAGTTAATTCATGAAACTATCTATCAAACTATAAATTAGCATTTTTTATTAAAAATATATTAAAAAGAATTATGAAATATCAGCTCCTAAAATATTTAAGTAATGACGACGATCTTAACTTGTAATTTTAATTAAACTTCTTACGTAGTACACGATATTCAGAATAATTACTAATATTCTTTTTAACAAAAATAGTATAGATAATTTATTCTTTATTAACACTATCATATAAAGAGAATTAAAAAGTTCAATTTTTTCTTGTAATTTACATTAAAAAGAATAAACAACCATCTACAATTAAGTTGTTAAGTTAAGAAAATACATTTTATTGTAAATTTTTAGAGGTAGCAGTTTTATAAATTTAATTTTTAAGAGTAATTATACTAACATCTAGACTAAAAACAATATTAAATTAATTAAGTTTTATTTAATTCGAAACATGCAAATCAATTTAAACTTTTTTATCATATGACTTTACTCATTTTAAACAATCATTTTTTTAAGACTATTTTTAATTTTTTTGATGCCTATTTAAATTACTTATTTATTTAATAAAACCTCAATAATTTTTTGTAAGTTGGTTGATTAATAAAATATTTAAAAAAAGAATTTATAACTTTTTAGTTACTTTTTACTTTCATTTTCCATTTATTCTTTATTTCTAAGAAAAGTAACATGATTTTTTATCTTATATAATCTGAATGATTGAGATAATCTTTGTTTTTATAATTTGCTTATATGTGGATATTATTTAAAACTTCATAAAAAGCGATTTAACAAATCCTAATTATCAAATATACTAATTTAATTAACTTAATTTGCTAATCAAAAAGATTAAAAACAGAAAATGTAAAATTTTTAAATATTGAAACACACTAACTTAATCAGAGGGAATGATGAAAATCATATTCAATAAGAGGAATATGATATAATTGACATCATTAGATTATCTGAGAATAAATACTTGTTCTATAATAAAAGAGATATCAGTATCTTAAATAAAATGTGTCTAAGTAGGGTTTTTAAAAATGTATTACCATTAGGTGAATAAATATTGTAAGTAGAGCAACTCTACAAAGATTTAATAGTTGTTTGTTCGCAACATACTTTAGTAATCTTTTCAACTCTCTTAGGAAAAAGAATAAAATAGCTAAGTTTATAAGAGCTTGAAATAACTAGCTTTCTTGTGCTTGATAAAGACACAATACTCTTATCTCATAAGTAATACGTTTTAAAGGTGAACTTATTTGATGGATATGATTGCAAGAACAATCATATAATCCACAGAACAAAATTAGATTAACCAATCTGTAAAATATACAAAAAGAGTAAATAAGAAATATTAATCCAAACATACTATGAAAATTTACATGTTTTAAACTTGGAAACAAGATAAATTACCAAATACTATTACTATGATCTTCCTAGCAGATTATTCACTGATGCAGTTCTTTTCAAAAATGATATACTAGTTTCATATAGTCGCGGACATGAATAAGTAAATAGAATGAACATAAGAAATGGTTCAAACTCGTATATTGATAATAATCAGCTCATTTATTAAATGAAATCCCTCGATGACACTGAGCAGAAGCATTTGATCGTATCTTTCAATAATGGAAAAGTAGTAATTTATGAAAGAAAAAACCAAAGAGAAGTAGCAATTTATTAAGAAGAGGGAGGCGAGCACCTAAGAAACTCAATTTACCCTCTAAAAGACAACCAAATTCTAATAATAAATTAAATGTTTGCTAGAATTGTAGAGTTAGAAATAGCAGAAAGAAATTATTGCACATTTTTTTGAAAGAATTCTAGTAGCATTAAAACTCAAGGTTGAAAGTAAAAAATAAAAAGCAAGCTATTTGGTTAACTAGATAACTAGCTAGCACAAAATTGGCTTTGATAATTATAAAAATATAAAAGAATTATAAAATAATAATTATAAAAGAAATGAATCTAAAAATAGAGTAAATTTCTGAAAGATTTAATTAAAATAAACATTACTATTTCATATACTCAAATTTAAAAAATAAAAAACTTTACAACTCAGCAAAGTAGTTCATAAAATCTTATTATTATCATTTATTAAACTCTATCAATGCTTATTAAAATTTATACCGAATATGTAAATAAATCATACCCTACCTATATTAATTAGTTTAAATGAATTATGTATTTATATCCATCTCTTTATATTTATTTTTTATATAAAACCTTATAAAACTCTTACTCAAAAAATAAAAAAATCTTTTGTCTAAATTGCCAATTAATAGTTAGATTTTTATTTTGAAATAGACAGTAATTAATATTTTGTATTATTTATTAAATATTAAAAAGTGTGTAACGTATACAATAAGACAAACAATTGCATGTTCGATTTTAATTTAACTCTTTAAAAATAATTAATTAAAAATTGTAATAATATATTGTAAAAGCTTATGCTGCTATTCAAATTTATCAGATCACTCAATATAAAATTTACTGTTACTCCTAAGAAAGTTCTATAGCCAAATAAAAAATACATACATACTTTTATAATTTTGATTGTTACTTAAAAGTTAATATCAATTAAAAACAAAATCTAAAAAACATTAAAAAAAGATAAGTAATATCTCAAACTAAAAACGATTTAAATACTTGATGAGTTTACATTCCATAATGCAGTAAAGGTAAATTTAAATCAATAAATAAAATAAAATAAAAAAACAAATTTATTTTAAAAATTTAAGAAGCATAGTAGTTTTTCAGAAAGCTATTTGAATGATTGATTTTTATTAAAACTTTAAAAATAATTAATTTTTAATTATAAAAATGTATTTTAAAAACCAATTTAAGTTAATCAGATCATTATAAACTCTTAAGAAATTTCTATAAAATTAGGGATTCAATGTTTTGATATTTTTGATTTTTTAAAATAAGCTGTTACTTAAAAGTTAACATGTACTCAATATAAATTTGAAATGTAAAGAAGTAATGCCTAAAAGAAAAAAACAACTAAAATGCTTGAGTTTACATACCACAATATAAAAACATGCAATAAATATAAATTAAAATAAATAAATTAATTAAAAATGATTAAATTAGATTTTTATGCATGATAAAAATTTTATAAAATTTGTTTTTTTATTTATTAAGACTTGATAAAAATATTTTTATTTTTCGTTTAAAATTATTTTTTGTATAAACAAAAATTTATTCAAAATAAATATTTTGTATGTTAGTGCATATGTTTGAAATTAGGTCGTTGATATCATGGCTAAAGCAAGTAATTAAGATTTATTTTAAAATTTTTTATAAATTAATAAAGTACTAACTGACTATTGTTTTCTCAAAATAATATTTATCACTAGTTTTTTATAAAGTCTAAAAAATAAGTAAGTCCATTGGCTTGACAGTTGCTAAAAAAGATTTGCTAATTGCTCGTTTGTAAAAAAAACGAGCAAATGAATGAAAAAGTAGTAGTATGTATTTCAAAATCTGTTTTGTTTATTTGTTTGTTTTATTTCTTCAGTCACCTATTTGGCATTTTGTTTGGTTCTATAAATTTAAAGAACATAGATTATTAATCAAGAAATATTTCGAGGACCTTGAATTATTTGCAAACTTATCACCTATAGATTTATCTATTCCTTAAACTCTTTTTGTATCCAACAAAATTATTTCTTATGAGATACCATGAAAGAGATTTGAAATATTTTATACATTTTATCATCATTATTATTTTTTTATTGATAAAGTATTAGATTATTAATAGTTGGCTATCTTTAAATATGTCTTGTAAATTTCAATAATTTATATTTGTTTGTTAGGATCGCAGACTCGTGTGAATCAAGGAGGGATTTAATAAGCGATTTTTTTGTTATACATAGTTAAAATAAACACAAAAATAAAAAGGAGAGAAAAGATTAAAGAAAAGCAAAAAAGTAAATAAGAAAAATGCAAAAATTAGATTGAATAAAAAGTGCCATATTTTTAATTGAAAAATAAGCCTCTTGATAGCAGTAAAAAAGGATAAAAAATAGCTTGAAAGTTAAAAGGAAGAAATGAATAAAATAAAATAGGAAAAAAAATAGAAAAAGAAGTTGAAAAAGAGGAAATAAAATTCGAGTTATGTTTTAAAAATGCAAGTATGAAAAATAAAAAAATAATAGGAATAGATTTTGTCACAAGACTTTCATTATAGATGGCCAAAAATTGATTTGGTAATATATTTAAAATCATACTAAATATAAAAATTTTTCTAGTAAAAGTTATTCCTTTCTTTCAAATAATGCTCCCATAAATTAATTCTTGATAGTTTTTTTATTTATTTATTTATTTAAGTAGAAATATTAATTGATTTTATTGACTGACTGATTGATTGATTGATAAATATTATATTGGATGATGTATATTGTGTGGTATGTTGATGATGATAATAATAAGAATAAAGGTGATAATTTTTATAATTTATGGTTTTATTGTTTCAAGATCCATCAAGTTTATATTATTTTAAGTTAGATAGATAGAATGATTGCTTGCTTGCTTGGTGTATTTTAATTAATTATTTCTTTCCTCTCCAAAAATTTTAAATATATTTATGTATGTATTAAGTGTAGTATAGTATGTATGAATGTTTAGTAAAGTTTATGTGTTTTCTAAATCATACATAACTTTAATACTGTTGAGGCTGCTAAAAGTATTAAATTGGCTGTTAAGAAGTGTATTATTAAAGTGTTGAGGTAGGATAGGATTAAGTGTAAACTTAAGTTTAAGGGAGTGGTTATGTATAAAGTCCCTATTGCACAGGCTGAGCTTAACCATAGGCGGTTGTAGCTGCGCCTTGTTGGGCATATTATACATATTGAGTATTATTTGCATATAAGCCACTCTAATCTGTATAACCGTAAGGGATTTAAGAAGGATTCATTTACTGTTAGTATGCTGCTGTTGTTCCTGCGACTTGTTGGCCTTGTTACTGATGAGCTAGACTCATATGTGCTCCTTGAGAGGGTTATAGTTGGCCCCCTTAAACCTAACCTGCCTAGCCTTATGGAACTTATTAAGGCTAAGTTAAGTGAGATCCTTGCTAGATACCTTATGTGTCACTTAAAAATTATCTAAATTTTATAATAAAAATTTTTGTTTCAATTAGTTTTTTTCAGGTTTAACTTGGTTGATCATCATATTTAGTAAGATTCTTGAGGGAATTTGATTTAAAATTTAAGGACATCAACTTTGTTATCAATATATTTTTGATTTAAAATAAATAATTTACGGTTGTCTGAGTTCATGTTCTCCATGAGCGTAGTGGCACTTGTCTCCATTTTAGCAAGTACCTGTTTTTGTAAATTACTAGCAAATCTATGTTTTATAACGGTCGACATAACTTTTAAGTTCTTCAGTACCATGTGCAAAGTCACACTAATCTCCCTTGTTACAGCGTGCTATATATTTATAATATGCAATTTTAATATTTGGGGTTAGTTAATTCATTATTTATTATTTACTCAATCTAAATAATTAACAGAGCTTTGTTTTTTTAAGATTAGGAGGTTCTCTTAATTCAGCCTATGTATGAGCATATCCACACTTATCTCCTTTCTTGCATTGTTGGCCAGCTTCAACTGTTGGACACATTTTAGTTTTAATGAAAGCAGTCACACTTACTGTTTTAATTTAAATTATTAATTGATTTCTTTGAAAAAAAAATGGTTAATTAAAAAATTAAGCAAATACATTTATTGCTATTTATGTCTTGTTTATGATTGTGGCTTTTATTTTTTTATACACCACTACTTTGTTTCTTTGGTCCACGGGAACCGCTTTAGAATCCTTATTAATTATTTTAGTAGTTTTAATTGTCCTAACCTTCATTTTTAGGTCCACGGATATCTCTTCTAGGGGGTTATCCACTTGATCCTCCAGGTCTGCCTCCTTGTCCTGAACGATTGTTATTTTGAATGGGTCTTCTAACCATAGGTGGTGCCTATTAACATAAAAATAAGAATTTTTTAATCAAATGTTTTTATTCTTTTTATAAAATATGTTTGAAAACGAGTAGAGAGAGAGAGAGATAGATAGTCTCTCTGTCTCAATAAACTTTCAAAAATTAAATAAATTAGACACTATTAAATAAATTTTTTAATTTATAAAATGTACATTTTGTTATCCTTTTTATTAATAGTGTGAGCCACCAAACTTTCCGCTGCCACTTCCAACTTATTAATTGTTTCCTCCGAATCTATTGTTTCCACCTTAGCCCCCGTAATTATCTAAAATATTCATAAATTTTGTTTAATTTTTTGAAGGAGACGCTTAATATTATCATTCTAAATAAAGCTTAATTTATCATTTAATTCCAATTACCTCTTTAGTTTCCTTTGTAACCTCCGTTTTAGCCGCCATTTCCTCTGTTGCCGCCTCTCTGTATTAAATAATATTTAAAATTAAATATTTATTTAATTTGTAACAAATGAATCTTACATTATTCATATTGTTTGACTACATATTTCTCTATCCATTATTTTAATAATGTTAATTTTGCATCATTCCTTGATTCATTTACCCTCCTTAAGGCATCATGCCAGAATTCATTTGCTAGGGCATACCCATAGGGTTCATAGGCATTTGTGATGGATTCATATTTGATTGAGTGTTAAAACAAAACTAATGTATGTGTTTATGTTGTATAACTTTCTTTGGTGATGTAAAACTTTTGTTTCTTCTTTTGTTTAATTGCTTTTTAATTTTTTTCAATATTTTTTTATTATATTTTGAAAAACTTTATTATGTATTTAATTAATAATCCTTACTTAATATTTTAATAATATATAAATATCTATATTTTCTCTCTCTCTCTATCAATTCTAAAAGTCTTATTTATCTTTTTCTTTATTTCTTTCTTTTTATATTATTTGCTTGTAAATATGTATATATGTATGTTTGTTTATTTGTTAATTTTGAAGATCAGCTTTAATGTAGTTTTCTTATGCTAAAATTTACTAGATAAGGCTCAATTGATTGATATTGATTGTTATTATTGAAATTTAATTTTCATTTATATTTATATATGAATACTGTTTATTAAATAATTAAATTATTATCATGTTGTTTATCAATTTTATTAATTCTTCCTCCTCTTTCTTACTTTTTAAATTTTCTTTCTATCTAAAAGTAGCCTATGCAAATAAATAAAAAATATGTTAACAATTATAAAATTTTTCTATATATTGCTTTTGTCATTTAATAAAATTATAATCGATAAACAAATTTGCTTTTGATTTTTAAATAGTAATATTCTTTTAAGATAAATTTGACATCAAATGGCTTCTCTAAATTAATTTGATCAAAGGTAATTAATTCTTTCTTACAAAAATATTGCTCCTTTACTAGTTTTTTGAAAATATTCTGAGCGATTCTTACTTGATTTAAGTTGATACTAGCTTTTGCTCTATGTTAGTATTATTAATTATATTATTTTATTGAAGATATTAATTTTTTAGATTTAAAAATTATATATTTAATATAAATTAAAGGATTTAATTATTTATTTTAACATATTTCTACAGAAATTGAAATGATGCGACAATCAAATTTGCTAACCTGCCAAAAACACAAAAGAAAAATGCTTTTTATTTGCAGAAATATTGACAAATGTGAATGCTGCTTGAAACTATTTTGTGAAAGATGCGTTTCAAGTTTAAAAAAAAAAAATTAGAAAAAAAGTTATATTGACAACGAACATTAACTTCAGATTGAACACGATTTTGAGCTTTATGAAGAGTTCATTAGTAAAATAGAGCAGTTATGCGTAACCAATGAAAATTACTATCAGACCTTCAACAAAATACTTTGTTTGTACACATAAAGTTAAATCCAATCTTAGTAACTCAAAAAGCGCATATTGCTAGATTTAAAGGTGAGTTTGAAAATCTGTTCTGTATTCTAAAATAATTTGATTTAGCTAAGCTAATAAAGGTGTAATTCTCCTTAGCAAATTAGCGAGATAACTCCTAGTTAATCTAACATTTAATAGCTTAGAATTTTTTATTCTGATAAAATAGTTTAAAAGTATTCTAATTTACTTCAATCTATGCTAAATGCTTAGCAAGAACCTATTTCATATTAAAATACTTTATTTCAATAATTTTCTGAGCTCAAAGGCAAGTACATTAAGCAATAAAAATTTGATGGCATACAAAGATAATTCCCAAAGTATTTTGTTGTACAAAGCCGCTTTCTATACGTTTATAATTAAGAGCAGTAGTTTTTTAGTTAGTTTGATTTAAGTTTGGGGGTCGAGCTACCTAATTAAATACTTTTACCAGACAAGATTAAGATACCTATAAAATGTTAAATAACTCCTGTTACTGGCAACATTATTGCTATTCATCACTAAAAAAGTTTGCATTTTGTTGATATACAGTCACCTTAAAAATATAAGAAATATGTATTTCGTGATTTAATATAAAATTTGACTCCTTTTGGTAAAAATAGCAAAAAAATAATTCTCTAATTTAAAGGCCGATTAGAATTATGGCTCCTAGATAATGCAGGTATTAGATGCTTGAAGAGATTTTTTCATCCTGTCATCTAATACTACAATAATAAATGCATAGTATTATAGGATTCTAAAAAAATAATTTGGTATTCAGCTTTCTCTGTATTAACTATAAACATAATTACAGGAAACATTGAGCATTCAGTCCTAACAAGAGAATATATAGATTATAACCCAAACTATTTTTAATAAAATGTAGACGAGTTGATAAATGACATTTTAGCTTAGAGTATTGGAATTCTAAGAAAGTTTTCAATATAAAACATTAAAAAAATCAATGACAAATTGCTGCTTGTTTAATATCAAGATTATATTGAGATTAGGCAAATAGCTGACTTAATTCTTGTAGAAAGAATCGAAAATATATAGTGTGAGTCAACAGCCATTATTTATGAGAATATTCTCCTTTTGACAAAAACAAAAGACAAAACTAATGTTCAAATTATCAACTTGCATGATTATACAATTAAACAAGTTTTTTCTTCAAAAGAGATGTATACAAAAGCCATATATTGTGATTCAAAGCTCTATTTAGTGAAACATACTTACTTTGAGATTTCTAATAGAAACTCGTACTTTAATACTCTTGTTTTAGACATATATATGTGATTTAAATATAATTAGATAACTTCAATATATTTCTGTTGTTAAATTAAAATAATTTATATAAATTTGTAGAGTTGAATAAATATATTATATTATCTCAAATTTCTAATAGAAACTCACAATATAATTCTCTTATTTAAGATTTCTACATGTGATTAAAAGATAATTCAATAACAATAAATTAAAAATATTTACATCTTTTTTTCAATTAAAATAATTTATATAAAAAATGTATTTGTTAAGTTGAATTAAATTAATCATTTATTTAATTTTAGAAATTCATATTTTAATACTCTTTGATTTCGTTAATGTGATTAAAATGTAATTAGATAACTTCTATATATAATTAATCTGTTTATTGTTAAATTAAAATAATTTATTTTTTTAAATTACTTTTAGAGTTGAATAAAAATTTAATATTAACTCTTATAAATAAAATTCACCCTTTACTCACAAACATTTCTTTTATAAAGGATAAAAAATAGCTTTTTATATTTTTAAAATACCATTATCTTTTTCTCCATTTTCTGATCTTTAAAATAGCTGAATTTGCTCGCTCCTAATAAGGAATTTAAAAGATTTAATACATTTAAATATTTAAAAGAAATTAAAATGAAAAATCCTATAATATTTGAAGAAAATAAATCTTATTTTGATTTTGAAAATTTTTTTTTATTCTAATTTTTACCTGAAATTTTATTATTAAATCTAATTAAAATGAAATATTTTAAATTAATATTTTATTTACTTAATAACTAATAAAAAATCTTGTTGAAGTTAACTAACCCTAATAATAAATAGCCAATAAAATAATAAATAATAAGGATAATGTTTTCTGTTAAATGATATATCAAACGAATAACCAAATTTATTTTATTTTCATAAACTAATGGTTATTATAAAGAATTAGGAAAGAAAATAAACAAAAGAGATGATTAATTAGTTAGGAATTTCAACGAATATTTTTTAACAATTAATTAATAATTTAGTAAATTAATTTTGATTGATCAGTAAAGATATAATTTTCTCTGAAAATATAAGAAATACATTTGAAATGAATAAACTATAAAAGTAGGTCATCGAAAGCTGCATAGATACCAGAGACGTTTTTGATGAAAAGAGGATTGTCTCAAAAAGTTACAGCACTGAAATGGAAAAAAAAAGATATGAAGAAAACTTAATTATGGAAGCGCGTATAAGAAACATAAAAAAAAATTATTAACAAAAGTATGAATCTCTACATTAGACATATTTGTACTAATGTGAGTAACTCAAGCAGTAACTTTAAAGTGAAATAAAGAAGGAGATGTACTCATTCGAAAAGAAAATGGAAATGTTTTTAAAATAAATTAGTGAAAACGACAACTCTATAAATAAAAATAGTATACAGTTGGGTTCTAACTATAATTCTTATTCATAATAATTTAATGATATATCCTAAACTCTTTGCACTGAATAAACTCTCAATTAATCAAGCGTGAATGATCTATTCAATTTTGTTGAATCTCACGATAATTCTTTATTTAATAAATAATAGCAATAGAATTAGTCTTCTTTTATATAATAAAGTAGTATTATTAGCTATATAAATCAGCCTCCAAGTTTTAGGACTGGCACATCAGTTAGAAATAATAAATAAATGCATTGTGATGACATTTATAATGATAGAAATTATAAAACATAGCATTTTGCAGATAAAGAAAACTATTTCGAATAAAATAGCTTATAATAAGGAAGGAATCAAAAAAGCAAATCCATTTTAAAGAACAATTACAATTATATAAATGATTTAGATTCTATCTATAAAAAAAAGCCAAATCAAGATAGTTAATAATAACCTCTTTAAATAAACTAAAACTAATAAAATATATAATAAAATGCATCAAGATAAAAAAATTGGGATGCAATAAAGTAGATAAGATAGTCCTTAAGAGAGAAGCAGAATTCACCATAATCAATGTATCTTTAAACAAAAAAGCAAGAAAAAAATTATTCAGTAGATGTAAGCAGAAGCATATAAAATAAATAGCAAAAGCACTCAAGGCAAGAAACCAATTAAAATTTAAACAGGAGTTTTTAAGTATCAAGACAAGAAAATATGGTTAATAATAATTTCCATAATCTTAGCTTTACAAATCTTAATCAATTTGAAGATTAGGTATCCTTTTAGAGGTGTGATTCAAGCTCCTCATCTGACTCTGATAGTCATAGGCATTTAGATACAGATAGATTAAAGAGATTTAAAATTGATAATATCAACTTAATTAAAACAATTTAGAGCAATTAAAAGAAATCTTAATCAAGCTAGTTTTATAAAAAATGAGATTTTACAAGTTTATTTAATAGAAAATGAGTTAAATTAATAGTGTTAATAATTTATAAAGAATATTATTCTTAAAATGTAAGCTTGTTGCATAAAATGTAGACAATTTTAAAATTTTAATATCAAAAAGTTTTTCATTTTATTTTTAATATTATTTCTTTTCATTTAATGACGAAATAAGTGTTTACTTTTTTTATTTACTTATATAGATAAAAAATTTTAAAACATTTTTAAAAATTTAAATACAAATAATTTTAGCTATTTTATCCTTTAAAAGCTAAAACAATTCATTTAATTTGCTTTCGAACAACAAAATTTATAAAAAATAGATTATAATCCATCTATTTATTTATGAATACTAAATATTTTTTTATTTTAACATCAGTTTAATTAAGATTTCTAAATGAATCTCTAAAAAATTTATTTTTACAATTAATTTCAGCCATTCATAAATCATCAGCAGCTATGTCATTTAAATGCTTTAGACTTTTTATTTAATTTTTAGACATGAGCACAGTTTTCTTTTTTTCTGTGATATCTCTTCTTGATTTATATTTACTCTCTTAGTTATCGTCGTTTATGATCATAGTCTTTTTCCTTTTTTGGGTTTAGTTTTGTGTTCTTTCATCTTAATCGAAATCATCATTTTAATTTCTAGATTTAACCATAGTCTTTTATCTTTATCCTCTAGCAGGTCTTACTTACACTTATTCATCCTCATTCTCCTCATTATAATCATTTTTTCTTTAAATAAAAGTCTTTTTCCTTTGATTTTTGGTATTGTTATCATACTCACTGAGATTATCATTTTCTTGATTTTATTTAGGTTTAAATTCATCTAATCCATCAAAATCATCAATGTCCTCATTTTTAAAATACTTAGATTTATTCTTTTTCTTACCTGTTTAAATATCATCGTCACCATTTTCTTCTTAATAGTCACCTCCTCTTCTAGATTAGTATGTATTCTTTCTAGATTTACTTCTTTTATTGCTTCTTACGGATCTGTTGTCATCATAATCATCTTCTCTTTCATCTTAAGCTCTAGAAAACTTTCTAGATTTGTTTCTTCTCCTTGATCTTGAGTCGTATTCATTTTCTTCGTTATCATCTTAATTATAGTTGATTTATTGTTTTGATTTCAGCTTTGATTTTGATTATCTTGATCTTTTATAATTATCCTCGTAATCTTCTTAGTCATCATATCCATCATCATAATTATCTATCTTCTTTTATGATTTCATCTCTATGTTTTTTTTTGATCTTGCATATATGCTTTTTCTACTTTTAGATGCTGGCTAGTAAAATTATTCTTCTTACTCTTCATCATAATCTTTTGATTTTCTATTTAATTAATAGTGATTATATATATAAGAGCATTTTTGATATAATCGAACAAGAAATTTACCTGGAATACTCTTAGTCATTTGGTTTTGAGTGGAAAACAGATTTTTTCTTCTTCCTCTACTATGTATATTAATCAGCGCCAAAGACTTGAATCTATGGGCTGTTTACAGACGATTGTCTAATTTTATATTTTTTACCGTCTATTACTTAATAATATTCTTAATTTTCATAAGGAGTGCCAAGCTATGTTAAACGCTGCTGTTGTAATTTAGTTGTATCATATTAAGGATTATTCATTTATGAATTCTGTAGGTTATTTATATATTGTTATTAGTCAAAAGTAAGTGTATTTTGACCATAATTCGAACCTGTTGGAGAGCTAATTATTGGAAGCTATTCCTGAAATTTTGATTTCTAATAAACTGCGCTTTGATTTATTTGAGGAAGCTTTATAGTGTCTATATTTTATGCATTGTAACTCTAAAACGAGTTTCTTTAACTCTAGTATTAGCCATATGGATTATTTTAATTATATCTAATTTAAAATGCTTCATTAACGTTAATTATAAAGAAGAAGAAAAATTACATCAACAATGGACTGCTTTAAGACTATCTTTAATATTAATTATTCTGCTAATTTTAAAGCATTTACTTGTAAGTTTAGGATGTTAAATCATTATATTACTGTATATTACCTTAGTTAAATTATCCTGTGATAGCGGATTATCCATTCACTCCTCTAAGATCGCCAGCTTAAAATGTTTGCTTTTTAATTGAAAATGTAATAGAAAAAATGGTATCTTTCTGTTTTGAGTGAAATAAATATGTTTTACTTTTGAAACTAAAGGTCCCAGCTTCAAGGGCATAAGTGGGCGCTATATAATATAAAAGTAAAAAAATGTAATATATAGTATAAAATGATTTTTAAAATTAAATAAAATGAGACACTTTGCTAAATTTCTATAAATAAATTAAAAAATCCTACACTTTTTTCTATTAGAGCAAGTCTTAGAGCTTCTGTATAATAGTTGTAGTTTATTTTATGCAATCTCTATTTTAAGTCATTTAAATCATTTTCATATTCATCAGGATCTGATTCTTCTAAATCCTTTTCATAATCCTACCTTTTTCTATTTGAAATGTACTTTTATTTCTCTAAGTTGTAAGTGCTTTTTTTTCTAAGATTAGTTGTTTTCATATAAAGTAGTAGTAAAATTTAGGAAATAATAAATAGATAATAAATATTCTTTAAAAAATAAAAAATATGAGTAAAAAATATGCAAAAACACAAAATGGAATCCATTCAGTCTCAACAGTGTTTAGAACTTAAATTTTATCATTTTAAGAGATATTATTTTATCTATTTTTGATTTTATCTATCTTATAAAAATAAAAGTGTTTTTTTTTTGTAAATATTTTATAATTAATTTCTTCCTTATATCTTAATTTTTTTCTTTCAAATATTATCAATAATTAATTAATTAATTAAAAAATACAAACAAACAACAATGTTAAGTAAACCCTTATAAATCTAAGGCGGACAATCTGTTTGCTAAAAGGTAACTAGTGAAAATGGAAAAGAACTATTTGTGAAATAGTTTCTTTCTTAAGCAGACTACTAACAAGAAAAATAAGTTTATTTAGCTTTAAATGAGCTTACCAGCAATATTAAACTTAGTGTCTTAAAAATGATCTAATTCGATGACTACTCGTGTTCTATCATATTCCCATTTATTAAATTTGAGTTAAGTAGGATTTGCTCGCAAGTAAAAAAAAATGGAGCAAGAGGTATGAAGTGGATCTTTGCTTTATATCATTTTACTCAAGTTGTTTGGGATATTAGAAAGCTCCATGGTCTAAATTTATGTCACTGTGACATAAAAGTAAATAATATTTTGGTTGATTAGCTACCGAACGGATTAAAGGATATTCTTATAGATTTTGGACATAGTATAAGAATAAAACAAAATGAGTTATCAGACCGTGTTTGTGGAACTGAATAATATAATCCTCATGAGCTGAATGAAGGTATAGTAAAAAATAAAATAACTCCTTATAGCCCCTACTTATTGGATTTATACCAATTGGGAATGCTTTTGCTAACTTTGATAGTATTTATTCCTATTAGTAAAGCTGGGAAAAAGCTCATAAGTTTGAAAAAAAGAGAAAAATTTTTAACTCTTATTCAAAAACAGTACTTATAAACATACGGAATTTCATTAGAAATGCCATCTGAAGTATACGATCTTATTTGGAGCCTTTTAACTGGTCAAATAAATTAAGTTGATCTTATATTAGATCATAAAGTTTATGACTTAAAAGAAGTATAGGAAATGTTAAAGACTTTACCATGTTGTGAAAAATCAAAAGCTAATTATTTTGAGTAAGAAGAAGAAGAAATCAACTTTGAGCACATTTATCTATAGCTGAAAGAAGGTCAAATGAGAAGCAGTGGTCATATAAATATTGACAAAGAGTATACAGAATTATTGTAATCTCATTGTAAGTACTACGACTAATTCCTTAACAACAACAAATTATTTTGTGATAAAACTCCTCGCAAAATAAAGGAAAGTGAACTTCAAGCAAATTCTCTTATATTCGAAATTAAAACAGAATAGGTCATGCAACATTTGCTGTATTGCGTGGGAAGAAACAATCCTGATATTTTTGACTAAGACATCTTTATGGAAACTGATGGCTAAATTTTAAATTTCACTTTAAATTATGTTACTTAAGAAGTAATTATCGATGATAGTACTGACGATGATGATGATGATGATGACGATGATGAAACTAAAGTCTAATCAATTGATAATGAAATATAACTACAGATAGAAATAGTTATGCTTGAAAACTAAACATAACCAACATCAAAATCCATCATCTTCAAGTACATTAAGGGAAAGGATATCTATTATTATAATATAATTGCAGACATAGAAAATGAGTTAAAAAATCTTATTTGATTTTCAAAATACATACAGATCAAAACTTCTTCAGAAACTATAAAATAGTTTTAAAAATTTTTATACTTAATTTATCAATTTATATTTTTATATGCAAAATCTTGATCTATCTATATATCTATCTATGTATATAATAAATTATTTTTTTAAATAATACTTTTATTTCTTATTTTTTAATTTGTCACATTTTATTTTTATAATCTATGTGTGCATCTATGTCTAACAGAATAAATTACTTGTAATTAACATTGTTCTGGATTGTTTCATGCTCAAAAATAGCATTATTATTTTTTATTTTTACATACCTGAATTATCTATCTTTAAATTACTAAGTATTTTTAATTTTACCTTATAAGTTGTCTTTAAAAAGACAAATTTTCAATTAAAAATCATTCAAAAAACATTAGTTGATTGATAATAATTTAGATTGTATAAAAAGAAAAAAATATATCTGAAAAAATAAGGGGTTTTTTTAACCTGTATCAATTTATTGCGATTGAAGTGTCAAACCTATTAAAAATATTTTACTAATTAATTTCATAATATTAGTGTTATAGCTAATTCAGTTATGATCTAATCCTCTTCTGAAAAATATTTTTATTTTCACTTTTTCTTTTAATAAAAAAATAAAAATATTTTATTGCCTAATTAAGTCATTTTTAATCTATCTATTTTATCTAGATAGATAGACTCAATAAATAAAAAAAACTATAATTATATTACACAAATTAAACACCACTTATTTAGATACGCATTATTTTTTTTTAGATTTATCAAAAAATACCACTCATTATTTAATTATTTTATTTTTTTTAACCTATGACATACCAATTTTAAAAATCACAAAAATAATAAATCAATAATAAAGAAATAAATAAGTAAATAAATAAATTCCTTTTATATAGAAACCCAATCTATAAGCAAGAATAAAAAAGAAAACAAACATTTTTGAATAATGGAAGGATAGGATAACAATAATCAAATCGAAGGAGGTTAATCTATTGTTACTATATTTACAAATAGTACAACTAAATAGTTGTGTTGTAAGAAAAAATTTACTCACGCAGATGATTACAACAGAGAAAAGACATTTTATTTAGAAACTGCCTAAAAAATTAAAAATAAATAGAGAGACTATTTTTTAAAACTTCTAGATAAGGATGATGAAAAACATGAAATAGTATTTGAAAAAATCAATCACTATCTTTCAGCAGAATGTTCTAGAAATAAAGGGATAACATGCTTGAAACAAATTATGACTTATTTTGACTAAACTGTTTCAGCTATTAAAATTTTGCATGAAATAAATGTAAGTCACTGTGATATCAAAGCAGATAATATTTTAATAAATGACAAAGGAGACTAGAGAAACATTGTTATAATTGACTTTGGTCACTGCTAATAAGCTAATCAAATGTCTTAGAAATGTTGCGGAACTTTAAATTATAATCCACCAGATTTTAATATAAGTATTGAGAAGCTGAAGTAAAATATTATATAATAAATTGAGCTGTATAATCCTTAAGAGCTTGATGTGTACTAGCTAGGAATGCTCCTTTTGACTATGGCCACATATTTACATATTAGTGATAATTGTAAGATAGTAGCAAAAAATTAAAAAGAATAATTGTTCAAAACATGGATAGAAAGACTTTACCTTTAAGCTTACTAAAAATAATTATAATGGGATAGATAATTATTCAATTTAATTTATTAGATTTTAAGCTTTTAAATAAAAGACATAAATTAAATTTAAAATCATGAATTATATCAGTCCTATCTTTAATTTAAATTCGATAAAGAGTAGGTTCCTGAATATGAAGATATGCAATAAATATTCAAAGAAGAAGGTAGTAATAGAGGTGAAGGTGAGAATACTTCATTAAAAGTTTTTAAAGCATATTCTAACTATTAAAAATTAATGGAAGGATATGCCTAAAACTTTGAATAGTTAAAAGAGAGTTAAGACAAATTTTTCAATCAATATCCTCGTAAAATAGAAAGAAATGAACTTATCGGTGGCTCTGTATTAGTTGAAATGTCTACTTAAGATCTCCTAAAGGCTCTATTAAGTATTTTAGCAGAGAACAACAACGAAATCTTTGACTAAAATATTTTTAGTAATAAGGACAGTTTAACTTTATAAGTAGAGCTAATTTATTAAACTGTAGAAATTACTTTAAAAGATAATTTCGAAAAGATATTAGAAGATGATGATGTTGATGATGAAGATTTAGATAAAATAACTCAATCTGAGAAAGTTGATAAAAAAATTAAAATGTCAATTGAAATAGTAAGCGTTTGCTAGCAGGGTAATGAAAATTTGAGATCACTAATATTCTAGCACATTAATGGCGAAACAATTTACTATTTTAATTTAGTTTAATAAATTAAAGAAAAAATATGCGAATTTTGATTTGCAAAATATAATTAATATTAATCAAATATTATTAAATTATTTTATTTATATATAAGTAAGTGAAGTTTATTAAACACTCTCTTTTGAGTTAGTAAGAAAGAATATGTCTAAAATCATGTGTGTTTATTTGTTTGCCTTTTTGGTTTTGAATACACATATTGTTTGATTTATTCAATTTCATAAATAAGAATAATGCTACAAGCAATAAAATACAAGTATTTTTTCTCTTTTTTATTTACATAAGAAATTAAGCATTAATCAATCTTCTATTTTCTTTTAAAATTCAATAAAAAAGAAAAGTTGCTATCTTCTTACCTTATTTATTTAGAAAGCACATGATTTTTAAAGTCTATTTTTTGAATATTTACATATTGCATTTATTTAGTTTTAAAAAATTTGTATTTTTAAAACACTATTTTGTTAAAATTCGTTTTCTGTAAGTAAAAGTAATTAATATCAAAAGAAAAGCAAGCCCTAAAGATAGTATTAGGATTTCAAATAATATTTTAACGTAGATAAATAATTTAGCTTAAAATTTAGTTTATAGCTTTAAATATTAAGGGATGGATTAGAGTGGAATACATAGCAATTATAACATGGATGATATTGAGCAAAGTGTTATTGAATTTTTGAAAACTATCAATAACCTAAGTAAAACTCCATAAAATCTTGAAGAGTTAAGCGATGGTATTGTTCTAACAGAACTTCTCTCTAAGATTAACGATAGCATCTTTGATGTTGATTAGGTGGAAAGAGACACGATGGATAACTGGGCTTTAAATCATAGAAACATTAAGAGATTAATTGACAGCATTGAGCATTATTATCATGATATATTAAAATTAAAAGATTTTGACAAAGACACCTATTTGGATGCAAGCGAAATATCAAGAAATAAGAATAAAAATGAAATTGTTAAATTAGTAGAACTTGTTTTGGGTATTATAGTTTAGAGTGAGTAAAAGAGTGACTTTATTCATGCTATCACATAGCTTGAGAAAAAATATTAGGCTGTTTTGATGCACTTGATGGAAAAGTGGATTGTCTAAGATCGTTTACACACCGACGGTGATGACAATGCCTCTATGGAGAGCATGAGTTCATAAAGATTCAACTCTGCAAGCATATAATACAACACTCAATCTTACTATTATTAGCAGAATTAATAGCTTCTTAAAAAGATTGATGAGCTCGAACGTGAAAACGACGTTTTAAATGAGAAGATAGAAGAGCTTCGAAATGAGCAGATTGATAAAGATCGCAAAATTTTGGAATATGAAAAGGACTTTAACAAAAAAGATGATGAAATCAAAAAGCTAAAATTATCTCGCGATAGTATGATGATCAGTCTAGGAATGAGTACAAATGAAGATATTGAGAGTGTTGTCAAAACAAAGGACTTAAAAATAGAATAATTAAACCAAACTATTGTTGCTGTATAGCAATAAGCTTAATTAGAAAAAGACAAGTTAAATGATGAAATCTCTCTTTTAAATAAAAAGTTAAAACAGCTTCAAAAGATTAGCGAATCACTTGATTTCTATAAGCAAAAATATGATGAATACACTTAGCTTTCAGAGAAGTTTTCTGAAGCTGACAAGAAAGCTAAATAATTTGATAAGAATTTGCAAGATAAGGACAGTTAAATTGAAATGCTTATGGAAAAGCTGTAAGAATTTAAGTAGAGCTACAATGAAGAGAAAAAAAAATCAATGGAAAAGGCTATAGAAATATCTTAAAGAGATAATTAAATAGAACAGCTTCGCAGGGAAGTTGATTAAGTTTAGCGCAAGTACTAGGTTTAGGAAGAGAAATTACAAGATATGAGTCAAATTCTAGAGCGCTACCAGTAAGATGAATCTCAAAGTCATAGCGATTACAAGAAATCAAGCAATTAAGTCAGTGCAAAAAAGGCTAACGATGGACCCAAGGGGTTAAGTGAAGATCTTAATCAAATCATTAATGATCTTGAAAGAGAAAATATACTGCTAAAATCTGAATAAACAACTTTGGACCCCAGTGCAATTCATCTGGAAGATACTTCTAGTTTAAAAGAATAAATTAATTTGCTATAAACAAAACTAACTGAACAAATAAAGGCTCAACATGAATTAGAATCGAAATTATCAGTTTACGAGAAATGCGATGTTGAAAAATTAAAAGAAGAGAATGAAAAATTAAAAAATGACTACCAGAATCTTTTAGCGAAGAGCTTGAAAAGAAAAGAAAGACGTGAAGAGGAATAAGAGGAGACTCTCAGATCATTGCAAGAAGAGATTACAAGAAGAGAGTCTGAAATATAATAATATCAAGAAAAGTACTAAGACTAGAATTCAAAAATACTTCAGTTAAATTCAGAAAGGGCAAGGCTTATAGATGAGTGGGAGAAAAAGGTAAATGAGCTTTAAAAGTAAATAGCTAATTATAATTAGTAGATTAGCTAACTTCAAAATTAAATAGACGATAAGGATAAAAAGCTTGATTAACAAAAGTAATAGTACACAAACCTTTTTTAAAATAAATAAGAGGAGCTAGATATTCTTTTTGGTGTTTTATGTGAAATGCGTTTAAAATATTAGTAAATTTAATCTTAAGAAAAAACTAACTGCTGCTGAGGAAATGCAAGCCTATTTTCATCATTCGAGAAGTGATAGACTCAAATTTTGTTGAAAAAATCGTGAAGCATTAAGAATGAAGCAATATACATACATTTTTTTATGTTTGTGTTTTACATAATTGAAGCATTCAATTTCAAATAAATTGATTGTAGAAGTAATTAATGCGTAAATTTATATAGAAACTTCTTTTCTTTTTGAATCATCGTTTTTGATTACGAAGATACAAAGCATTATCGCTATTGATTTCAATCTTATATTTATGAATAAATAATTTCCTGCAAAATTTAAATTGCTCATTTAGTTTGATTTGATATTGAATAGTTGTGGTTTTTTCATTTTCTTTACATATTTTTTAATTACTTTTTAGGATAATACTTACATTTTTGTAACTAAAAAATATTTAAAAATATCAACATTCACCTTTATTTAAAGAGAGTTGCTATTTATTAGCATTCGGGGTGGACTTTTAACTCCATCATAAAATATAATTAGCTAGAACAAATTTTAATTTTTACTTAAATTGCACACAAAAGATGCTTGTTTAATAAGATTCTGTTATATTTTGATATAAATTTAGTTTTGATAAATTTTTCTAAGCTTAATATAAATTTTTAGGCTAAAAAAATGGTGAAAATATGAAAGATACTTCGATTACCATGGTTTTACAGAAACAACAACTGTCTTAAAACAAATTTATTGATTCTCACTTGCAAATAAACTATTTGGTAGGATATTTTAATTTACTATTTTAATAAGATCACTCACTGAATAGTCCATGTTTACTTTGCTCGTTTACTAATAAATACTGCATTCTATAAAAACAAAAATAAAAGTTTCTTTAATTAAATAAAAACAATGCCCCAAATGTAAAATATGTAATTTAAATGCTTTGTGATTGGATTTATTATTAAAAATTAATTTATTATTAAATACAATTAAACAAATTTTTAGAAAATGCTTAAATAGAATATAGAACTTTCATAAAACAATCCATTTAGTAATACTATAAATCAGCCAAATCATGAGGATTAACACCTCAAGACAGGTCCAGATGTTCATCAGCAACAATAAGCACATTAGAAGCATTTAAAACACACAGCATTCATTTATTTGATGTCTCTTAACGCTTGTCTTGGCTCTTTCTTCTTCGGCTACAACTTGGGAGTTTACAACACATGTTAGAAAGTAATAGCAACATTGAATGGCTGGAATAGTGATTAAAATACCTAATATACATCCATTATTACTGCAGCTATGCCCTTAGGTGCTCTTATAGCAGCTATATTTAGTAAGGGTCTCATAGCCGCCCTCAAAGGTATTAGAAGATCTATGATCCTATTCGATATAATTGGTATTATTGGTACCATTATTCTAATTTGCTAACATGAGCTTTCCAACCTCATCATAGGAAGAATCGTTAGTGGATTTTGCATAGGTAAATTAAGATACTACTCTTTCATTACTATATATTTTTTCAAAAAAACAAAACAAACCATGAATGACTCAACCAAATTTTACTTTTAATAGCATCTTAGGAGAAAAATTAATTTAAAGATAAGTAAAATTGAGAAGCTTTGCAATAAATTAGATGAACTTTTTATTTGAATTGAAATTTATTTTTATTGTTTAATTTTAAATAATTCACTCAATCAATAAATCAATATTATTAATTAAGGTATGAACACATCTTTGGTGCCAGAATACATTAGAGATTTTTCACCAATTGAAATAAGAAGTAGAGTGGGATCAATTAATTAAATTTTATTGACAACCGGTGTTTTCATCAGCTATTTAATGAGTTTGATTCTTCCTCTTCCAAGTGAACTCAAGAACAATCCTAATGGTAACTACGATCTTAATTGGAGATTTGTCTTGGGTCTACCCATAGCTACATGCACATTGAGATTACTTCTACTCTGGTTTAAGTTCACTCACGAGACTCCTACTATAATGATTAAGCAACATCACTTTTAGGAAGTTAGAGAATATTTATAAATGGTTTATGAGGACGATGAAGACTAAAAAAAGGCTTACTCCGAAATCTGTGAAGTAGCAGGAGTTGGTTCATCTGCCGAACAAGTAGAGTAGCTATAAAATTCTGTATAAGATTAAAATGGAAAATCTATTAAATAGTCAGAAGAAAAGCTAGATAAAAATCATAAAAAGGCAAATTAAAAGGAAAGCTCTCCTTAATAGTCCCATAACAACAACACTGCAATTGAAATAAATTTAATGAGCGAAGAACATATTTGCTATGAAAAGTTTTTGGAATTACTAGACAAAAAAAGCTATTGGAAAAGAGTAGCTCTTGGTTGTATTATTTAGTATGGTACTTAGTGCTCAGGTGTCAATGCTTTGCTCTTTTATTCTAATCAAATCTTTTAATAAACTACTGGATCAGAGATGACATCAAGAATATGCACTATTTTCTTAGGTCTTTCTATGGCTGTCTATTCATTGATTTCTATGTAGCTCGTAATTAGATTTGGAAGAAGATCTATCATGAATAACTCAGTATTACTAACAACAGTAATGCTTGTGTTGTTTGCTATCTTACAAAAACTTCCCTCAACTTACGGAATACAGATTACAGGAATACTGTTTATATTTATTGTAAATATTTTTTTTATTTTTCAAATTTACATGCTAAAACAAATTCATATTATCAAAAAAGTATATGTTTGGATGGTAAGCAGGTCTTGGTACAACAGTTTGGGTTTATAACAATGAAATTTTAGATAGAAAAGGATTGGCATGGTCCTCATTTATTAGATGGCTATTTACTATGTTAGTAGGTGTAGTATTCCCATATATGAATAATTCTATGGGACTATTTGGTGCCTTCCTTATTTTTGGAGGACTTACATTCATGTGTTTAGTCTATTTCTGGCTCTTCATGTATGAAACAAAAGGAAAGTCCAGATTAGACATAATGAAATTATTTAATAATCAAAAGGACATTGATTTATTTGATAAAGAATCAAAAGAATATGCCAAATAAAAAATTTAACAAAATAGGAGCCATTAAGACTCTGAACATTAATGAAAGCTTTTAATTATTTAGATTGCTTGCGTATACATACATTAAATTGAAAACTACAAAGAAAGAAATAAATTAATTATTAATAAATTTTTTATTGATTAGCTTAAAAAATCAGTAAATGAGTAATTAATTATTTTTTTTTTGCCTCATATAAATAAAATTCGTCTATTATTATGTAATTAAATTAGTATAATTTTTCTAATTAATTCTGTATTTCTTTTTACTGTGATTTATTATCCTCAAATTCATCCTAACAAAAAATTAATAACCAACATTTTACTAAAACCTATTCATTCATTATCATGCATATTTTTTGAATTCTTCAATAAACATTATTAAATTACAATCAAACACAAGCTATAAAAATTTCTTCTATATTAACTTTATTACATTTATTAATTTATTGTTTTACTATTTTTTACTTCTTTTTCAAGCTTCCTTCTACCATTTTAACTAGAAATCACAATAAATTTTATCATAATTTAATATTTTTTTATTAGAATTACTTATCTATTTTTCTATAGAATCCCTCTATTTATTCATTCATATTTATCTCAATTAAATATTTTATCCAAATTTTAACTATTGCTCTGCTAATAAATATTTATTATTTTTTTTATTCAAAATATTTATCTTTGTTTTATTTAATACCACAAAATGTAAAAATATCTATTAAAGCTAATGTTTATGTTTTGACAGATCAAAAGTCAAGCAAACATAGAACATTAAAGCTATAACAAATAATCAAAGTGTAAAACTGTAATCTATTTTTTTTCTTTTATTTTGATTTTATTAATTTTGTATTTATGTTTTTGTCTAATAAATAGTTCTACGAAAAATTTTTACTTTTTAATAGTCTGAAATCTTAATTTAGAAAGTGCGAAGTGCGCATTTAATTAAAATTGAACGACAAATCTTATTTAAATAATATTACTAATCACATATAAGTTGATAAATATAAGAATATCTTTGTAAATAAAAATTTTATTAATTTAGTGAAAATATTTAAAAGCAAGAAAAATGGCTGAGCAAGCAATTAAATACCCAACTGATGAAGAACTTAAAAAGCTCATCTCAGAAGAAATGGAAAAGGTATAAAATTTACCTTCAGCAGATGTTGCTACTTTAAAAAAAATTTACTCCTGCATAGATTTAACTTCTTTGAACTCTACTGATGGACCAACTTCTCTTGACCATTGGGTTGATAAAGTAGTATTCAAAGTCTTAGACGCTCATCACGATATTAAGCCAGCTGCTATTTGTGTCTATCCTAACTTCTCAAGATTAGTAAGCACTAAGTTAAAAGGTATTTATTATTCATTACAACTATCATATCTTAAATTAACTTTGTGGATAAATCATTTATTTTTGAAAAAAAAAAAGACACTGGAATCAAAACTGCAGTCGTTTCTACCTGTTTCCCTACAGGTTAAACATTTTAAGAAGTTAAAGACTTAGAAACTAAGATTGCTGTTGAATAAGGTGCTTAAGAAATAGATATGGTTGTTTCTAGAGGTTATTGGAATGATGGTTTCTAAGAGAAAGTCATTGATGAAATAAAAACATAAAAAGCTATTTGCGGAGAAAAAGCCCAATTAAAGGTTATCTTAGAAACATGCGAATTGCTTTCTCTTTCCTCTATTTACTAACTTTCTTACTTAGCTCTTCAAAATGGTGCTGATTTTATTAAAACATCAACAGGAAAAGGAAAGCATGGAGCTACTTTAGAGCACTATACAGCTATGTGTCTTGCTTTAAGAGACTATAATGCTCACACCCAAACCAATCACAAAGGTATCAAAGCTGCTGGTGGTATTTCAGATGCCTAAACAGCAATGAAGTTCTTCACTTTAACAAAGAATTTACTTGGAAAAGCTGATAACACTGTTTTCAGAATTGGAGCTTCTGGATTAGCTAACAATTTAATCGATGCTATAAAGAGTCATGATGATCACAAATAAAACTTAGATTAATTTGAATCCGTAGATAAAAAATAAAATACTGAAGTCTACTGAAAATTCGTTTTATCTGATAAATAATTATTTTTGTGTTTAAATTTGTATGATAAGAAAGTAAAATGATTTTAAATGATTTAATTCAGATTACAACAAAAATATTTCTTTCATTTCAAGCAAATATTAATTGGTTTTTTTGATCAATATTTTATTTTTCTGAACAAATTTTAGTCTTTGGTTTGTAAAATATTATTTGGTAATTTTTAAATTATTTTTTGTAATAATTTTAATAATAATTAGTTGTTGGTCAAATAAATGAACAATAGATCAAAAATTAACTAATGTAACACTTTTAACATATCAAACTATGAAATGAGAAAATTTATTTATCATTACATAGTATCTTTAATGAATGAAGTATTGAAAATGGTCTTAAATTGACTAAATGATAAATTTTATGTGAGTATTTAAATAAGTATTCAAAGTATCATTAAATTATTTGTATTTTAGATTAATTTGATTAAATAATTTATTCATGTATTTTGTTTACATAATTAAAAGAAATAATATCCTCAATTTTTATAACCTGAATTCTAAATACTGAATAAATACATATAAAATATAGTTTAAAAAGATAAAATTATTATTGATTTTCTTTTTTCTTCTTCTTTCACTAATTCTTGTACTTCAAAAGTGCTGTATAAGTTAGTTATATCATTCTAAATTAAATACAGTATTTTCTTTTAAAAATTAATTATGATTTGATTGAACAGCTTTGATAGAGTACTATGTGCAATTATGTTTATATTATTGCTTAACTTTAATTATATCGTTACTAATTAATGATTTAAATTGAATATTTGAAATAGCAGTTAAATATTTATTTAAATAAATTATAACATTAAATCTTAATCTAAATGCAGATCAATTAAAATAAATGCAATTTTTTAAAATATCATTTGAATTATTAAAATAAATCCGAATTTCAAATAGCCATTTGAAATTATTTAATTAATTCTCTTTTTATTTCAAAAAAACATTTAAATTGAAATTCTTCTTAATGTTTTGAAAATAACTTAATATTTAGATTTTTTTAACTGAAAAGTAAATTTTGAAAAAAAATAGATTCAATTAAATGGATTAAATAGAGTAATTTAAAATCAAATGCTCAAACCATGCTTAGAAGTAAGCTACCCACCTTTTTGTATCTACTCCATATTTATTCAAAGTACTTTTTACTTGTGATATATGTACTATTTCTAACGAGTATTAGGACTATTCTAAATTCGCGTTAAGTGAAATATTGGAAGATAAAAAAGAAACCATAATTAAAGATTTACCATACCTAACAGATCCTAAAACTTTGAAATCATTTTCTGAAAAAGTAGAGCAATTACAGAGTTATTCTAAAAGATAGAAATGTTACTAATATGCAGAAAATCTTATTGATAGCTATATAAATAATTTAATTGATGAGATGTAATAAATCAAAAAGATTTTTCTATCAAAATATGACCTATTAGAAGCAAGTGAATTTTATGATTTTTATTTTGAAATAACAAAAAGATAAACACTTAAAAATATGATTTTAAGTAGCGAAGTCCATATTGATTTTTAGATTTCTAACTTTTTCTATGATCTTTTTTACAACAAGACTAAAAATCAAAAATTATTTGAAGAAAAGTTAGAAATTTTAAAATAAATTTAGAATAAGAAAGATGTTACTCCATTAAAGCAAGAACTAGAAATAATTCTAAATGGAATAAAGGCTTTAGTTTAAAAGTTAAAAGGGGAAATATAACCAGACAATTGTTCTTAAAATGGTGTTTAACATGAAAACCAAAATAACTAGATTAATTTAGAAAAAGTAGAATTGAATTTAGAAAGAGATGAATACCAATAATAAATGATAAACTAAAATCTTAAACATTAGGCTTTAGAAATTGCACAGGAGTAATAAAATAAAATTATTATTAATGATGTTGATGAAAAGGTCAATATGATCATCAATAAATATAAAAATTTAGATAATAATGAGAACAATTTTTAAATAGAAAATAAGCTTAATGTTCTGAATATATAAATTGAAGAAGGAAGCAATAATTATAATATTGCCTAACCAATATAATTTTAATAAAATATTTATTTAGAAAATCCTTTTGATTAATAAAAAATATAGAAGCCTTAAGAAGTATTAAATGAAAATCCATTTTAAGTTTTGAATAATATTAAATTATAAGAAAATAATAAATAATTTTAGAAAAATAATACTATGTTTGAATAAGAAGCAATTTCCTTTTAATTTGCAAAAGTTATATCAAAAAATAAGAATACAAAAGAAAAATAGAAATAAAATGAAGAATTAAAATAAGATAAAATATTATAGATAAACTATAAAAATTAAAACAATAAATAATAAAAAAACAACACAAATAATTATTATAATCAAAATAAAGTAATTCTTACAAAGTAAAATGTTGGTGAACTCAATTTGTTTGATGTGAAGCAAGAAAATGATAATAATTTACAAAAGAATATTTTCAGTTAAGATAAATTTTTATAAAATAAAATAAAAATGTCTCTTAAAAATAAATAGTAAAACTTTCTTGGGAAATTTAAACAATTAGATAATTATATAATCAAATCTTAGCTTCAAGAAGGAGAGACATAAATTGGAGCTATAGACTGTACTATAAATAATTAAATGATTGGCTAAAAAATATAAATCAAATTCTAATATGAAAAAATAAATTTTTTTGCAATTGGTATGGTTAGCTAAGATCTTGTTTAAAACCCAAATAATAAATTTGGGTTTTTAGAGGATTGTAAATATCAAAATTTAATATCAAACAATGGTCTATGTGCTATAAGAGATTTTAGTTTTGTAGAATTTAACTTCGAATCTAATTAAGTTATAGAAATCACATTTGAGTAAAATGAAATTGTTTTCTACAATACATCAACTAATCAAAGATATTCCTAGAAATTCTTAAACCCGTAAAAAAAATGTTATCATTTGGGATTTGTACTATCTGGTCAATCTGAATTATAAATTATTTGAGCACAAATAAATATTTTCTAAACAAGATTTAATATTTTTTGAATTGTATATGTGAAATAACATAATAAATGGTTTTAAGTTTAGAAAACTAACCAAAATAATTCAAATTATCTAGGTTTAATATTTCCAAATTTAGATAAAGTATAATAAAATTATATATGTTTTCTAGCAGATATTGAGTGATTGCTCATAATCAAACAGATTAGAAATATTTTATGATATATGCCTATAATTTTTAACAATATTTTAAAATATGTTTAAGATTGAATAATTTATATAATCCTAATATGTAAAATTCAAGCAAGATAAGAATTTGCATACATCTTTGTTGAAATCAAATTTAATTCATAAATATTTGCTAGCTTTATTTTTAACTACTGTAAACCACGTTGCCATCCCCCCCCCCACGTAGTCATCCCCCTCCCCTCAAAATCTTAAAAAAAACAAAAATAAAAAAGGGCTGATTTTTGAACTTTTAGAGGGGGGATGACAACGTTACAGTATTTATATAAATAAATTAATTAGGTGAATTACTGACTAATAAATATAAAATTGCAAATAAATATTAACCACATAAATTTTATTTATTTTAATTAGAACATTAATTTAGATATTTTAAGGCCAGTTACTGTACATATTCAAACGAAAGAAAAAAGTCGAATATAAAACTGAACCTTATTGAGATAGAGTGAGTTGTTTGGGCAAATATTTTAAGGAAAATATCAATTTTGCTTTGACCTAAATAATAAATAACTAACTTTAAGTTAAAGTTTTTAAAAACAATTTTTTACTCAGTATTTCATTATTTTTTAAAACAATAACTATATTTACAACTAATCTAAATTAAATTTAATATTTTTTATACTTGAATAATATATTTTTGAATATTTATTCAAAATTTTCAAGCAAATTTTTATCTTATAAATATACTTTATTTATGCTAAAATAAAAATGCAAAGAATATTTCATTTAATTTTGTTATTAAAATATATTTATTTTAATATATTTAAAAATATTTTTGAAGAAGGTCAACCAGACTTTCTTACATCCAAAATAAGTCTTCTACATCAAGGATAAATAATATTTTTCAATTTACAAAATAATGAGCTATTTGATATTTTAAATCTTGTTAGATTAATTAAGTTATCATTTCTAAATATTGACTTGAAATTTAAATTAAAAATTATATGACTGAATTTGGAAAATTTTAGGTATCAAATTATTATTTAAATATTTTTTTGCTTAAAATAAGAAAAATAGCTATTTAAAAATTAAATTTAACTAATTCTATCCTATTTAGTATATAATCCAAAAGAAACAAAATATTTAGTGATCTCTTGAGGTATAATTTTTTAAATTTAGATCAGTTATCTAATTAATATTACAATTTTCTGTCATACAATATAAATTAGATATTATTCATTAATTATCAGCAAAAGATATTTTTTAAAATGCAAACAAAAAAAATTAGAAATTACAAAAATACAAATTTAATAAATAATAATAAAGAGTAATAAATATAAATTAATACCTTTTGAAATTTACTTATTTGTAGCACATTTTTATACATTTAAATATTAAATAAGTAAGCATTTTATAATAATACTGAAATTATTTAATATTTGGAATATTTTAAGGTAACTATTTAGCTTTTGAAAATAAATATTTAGTATGATTTAGTATTAACCGACTTAGAAAAAGCATTCAGTAAAAACAAATTTTATTTTCTAATTTTGTTTTGGTTTACTTTTAAAAACTCAAATTTTCAATAATTCGAAGTGTTTTTTTCCTTCTATAATCTTAGATTTATTTATTTATTTTAATTCATGAAATTACATGATTGTCTATTATCTAAAGACTATGAAAATATAATAGTTTTATCAATAAATAATTAAGCAAAAATATGAAAATATTATTTTTTTCCAAAGTATTTAGAACAAAATAATTATCAATCAATATATCCAAGTTAAATATTGTGAAATATATTTATATTTTTATTTATTTTAATATTTACAAGTAACAATATTTTACCTAAATTTTTATGATCAGTAATACATTTTTACCATTAAACAATTTATAATTAGATGTACTGAATATTTTTATGCTTGAATGGATTAATAAAGATTATGTGTTTACCATATAAGTTAATTTAAAAGTAAATTTGTTCTAAAAGATCACTGTTTTTAAATGCAACCTTTCCCATTATTTCATAATTATTATTTTCAATCTAATTAAAAAATTAAAAACAGATCTAAAATAAAAAATGTAAAAATTGTTGATTACTTTAGCTGCTCTGTGCTTAGTTGTTAGCTGCTAATTCAATTATAATGAAGGAATTTCTAAAAATTTGGCAGGATTTGCTGTTTAAGCTTACTGTAACAATACAAGTATCCCTCTGAATAACTGCGGTGCACCTTGCAATTAAAATCCTAAAGGTCTGCAAAATTTCTTAGAAGTGAAAAATACAACAACTAGTACTAGAGCTATTTTAGGTTACTCTCCTGATAATGATGCTATCATTATTTCTTTTAGAGGTACTGTTGATCTAAATAACTGGGGAGCTGATCTTTCTGCTGCCTGGTATAATTACCCTAATTTATCTTGTACTGGTAATTGTTAAGTTCATACAGGTTTTTTCACAAATTATTAAAGTGTTATCAGCTAACTCAAGTCTAATTTCTTGGTCCTTAAGGCAAACTATCCTTCAGCTAAAGTATATTTAACAGGACATTCTCTTGGTGCTGCTCTAGCAACTCTTTCCTTACCTGATATTTATTCTTGGAATGGGAATAAATAACTTGATGCTGTTTATCATTTCGAATCACCTAGAGCAGCTAATTAAGCATTTGCTAATTGGTTAAGAGCTTCTAATTTTTCGGTATACTATGGCAGAATCACTCATGGCTATGATCCTGTTGTTTAAAATCCTACTAGTTGGTGGCCCTTGTACTATTATCATACTCATTTCGAAGTTTTCTACCTTAATTTTAACAATCAGCCTAAACTCTGCCCACAAGCAGAAGATACTACCTGTGGTGCATAATCAATTTACACAGCCTTCAATCCAGCTGATCACATGAATCTCTTTAATTGGGATCTCTCTGCTGCAGGTTCATTATGTAGTTGATTATCATTAATAAAAACAAAGCTTATCTAAGATTTAATAAAAAAATTGATATCAAACAATAAAATATTGTAAGTGAAATGATACATCACATTTAAAATGTACTTAAATTTATATGAATTTTAAATTTTTTTATTTTAAAAACTTCAAATTTTAAAAATGTGATTTTTATGAAAGGAATTATTTTTCATATTATGCTTTTAAATAACCTAATAAAAAAGTATTTTTCAACTCTGTTTAAATATAAATAATATAACCCATTTAAATAAAAATTTACTTTCTCTAAGTGAAATATTAGCATTAAAAAAATAATTAATTTTATAACAATAAACCTTTTATCATAAATATTATTTAAAATAAATAAATAATTTTATTTTTATTTAATATTTGTAAAAAAAAATGTATTTATGAATTAATTTAGTCATTTTTTATTAAATGGTAAAATTAAATTTTCTAATTTAATTTTAATAAATAAAGATAAACTAATTAATTTAAATTAAAATATATCCAAAAATGGTTTAGATCATTATTAAACTTAGTTATTACAATTTTTGATTTATTAATCAGAAAATATTAAATAGCTTAAAACTAAAATTGAATGCTAATTTGATAAATTTTTAGAGAAGTTCATTTTATTTTTAATAAAATTTAATTATAGCCAATTTTATGAAAATAGTAATTAAATAATAAATCTTTGCCAAATTAATAAATAAATTATTTTAAAATCCATTCATATTTTTAATTAAAATTTTGATCACATTAAGTTTGCAACAGAGATAAAATAAATCTTGGCAAATATTAAGATAATAGTTTAAGTGATTAAATTAGGGGGTGTTTATCAGCATAAATAAAATTAACAAGTTTTTATTAACTTGCTGTAAACTTATAAAAATAAAAAAAATTTTTAATGGTAATTTAATCACTTCATTTTGTAAATCTGCCAAGATATTATTAAATTTAATATATTTATTTAGTAATTTTAATAATATTTTATTTAGTAAATAGTTTTATTATGAGAGTGAAAGTGTTTTTGTTTGCTTTTTTCTTGAAATTTATTAATTAATTGCTATTTATTTATTTATTACAAAAGATTTCAAAATTCTCCTCATTGTTAAATTACTTTATTTCTATTTTCTTTGATTTGTTATATAAAAAGTAAAACTAATTCTTCAAGCTTCGATTTAAAAGATTCTTCATTGAATGAGCTGTCTATTTGTAATTGAGGAGCATTTCCTACCTTTTAGAGGAGTAATTCCATTTCATTCATATTTAAATCAGTATTTTAGCTTTTGCTAAAAATAATTTCTTTTACTATTTAAATGATTTACTCTTCATTTATAATTGGCTCTTCTGATAAGAACTCTTTAAATGCAATTTATGCTATGAAGTTACTAGTAAATGCACCTGCTATTGAGCCCATAACTCCTCCAAGTTAATTACCAAACTTAATAGTGCCGTATGTAAATCCAATCGTACTTCCTGTAGAAGAAAATAAGTTAAAAAATATGTTCTTAGTCAAGTCTCTTAGTTTAATATCTCCTCTAACCAATTTAGTGATATCAATCGTAGTTTCTACTAAAGTGTATATTATGTCGACTGTGAATTAGGTTCTGATAGTTTTGGAAGCACTTTTAAGGGCTGCAATACCATGAATTTATTTGTTGATAGTTCTTTAAGAATTGACAAATTTAGAAATACCCTCAAAACCTATTGTATTTTTCAATATATATTAGAATGAATTGTCAATAATTTTTGAAAGCTGCTTTCCTTTTCCCATTTGCTCAATCATGGTATGTTCTAAGAATAAAGAATTTTAAATAAAGTTGGCTGAAGCTTTTAAGCTAACAATAAATGACATCTGCCCTCCATAAAACTGAGATCCCTTAAGCACTTGTTATTCTTTTTGCTTATTTATTATTTCTTTTATACTTCCTAATGAAATATCATTAAGGTTAACTTTAGTCCAGTTAGTTTTAGGAACTTCATTTTTAATTTATTAAGATTGTTTTTTGAGAATCAATTGCTCAATTTTATTTTCTAAAAGCTATTTGAATAAAGGTTTGATAGCTTCATATTTGTTATCTTGGTTTGATTATTTTTCAAATTATTTCTCTCCTTCATTTTTGCTAATTTCCAGATCTTGCTTATAATATATTTCAAAACTATTTTAGCCATTTTACAATTTTGATTATTATTGTGATATCATCTATTCTTCTGAGAACAAAGCAGCTCTTTATTTAGCTAATTCCTTTAAAATGGATTCTTAGTTTTGAATAAAAACATAAAGCAAGCATATTAAAACGATAATAAGAATTTATAAGGTAGATATCTGCTTCCTTTCTTATTTTTTTTGAGGTTGAACTTTGCTTTTTTAAGTAGTTTAAACGCGACTGGCTTTTGCGATATTCATCTGATCTATAAAATCTTGTTTTTTTTATTTTATTGGTGTTATTTAGTTAATTAATTAATTAAGAGATTATAATTTATACATCAATTTAAGAAAATATATTGCTATTTATATAAGTTTTTGTAGCCAATATTTCTAAATCAAAGAGGTTTACAACGACTAATTAAATAATTCTATCAAGGTGTATGTTTCTTAATAATAATTTTAACACTCTTAAAATTATTCGAATGTAAAAGATATACTAGCCCTTAAATTTCATTATAAAAACTAAAAAAATTAAAATAAAATTGATCTAAACAGGTCAAAAAATAAATTTATTCTGTAAAAAATGAGATATAAAATTATTTATTTTAGTAGGAATATTATAAAAATTAGAAACAATATCAATTTAAAAAAATTTAATATGAAAGAAAGTGCTTAATTAAAAAAAATACTTTCTAGTGGTTGAAGAAATTATGAAATCTAAAAATTTAAATTATTTGCTAAGTAAAATTTTATTTAAAGATATATTTCGCTGAAACAAAAATTAATTTAATCTGATATCAAAATTAATAACACCAAATTTATAGTAATACTTGAATCAAAATTTGTTAATTATAACTAGTTTGAGTTAATGATAAAATAGATGATCAGGCACATTATGAAATTTCACTGAAAACTTATTTAATAACAAACAATCTTAATTTATCTAAACTTTAATTTTAATTTTTATTATTTCATTTTTATTTCTGGATTAATTACTAAGTATTTAATAACTCAAGTGTTTTAGCTGCAAAATGATTTATCTATTTATAATTTAATTTGGCAATTAGATTTTAATCCTTCATCTCTATCTCTGACGACAAATAATTAAAGTAAATAAGCATAAAAATGCAAATTTAGATTTTTTTATAATTATTTTAGGTTATTTAAGTTATTCAAAAGCAATTAATAGTTATTTTAATTATAAAATGTTTATTTTTAAAAAAGTTTATAAATTTATTTTTCAAAGAATTCTAATGTTATCAAAGATAAAAATTATAAAAAGCTCCGAGACCGGGAATTGAACCCGGGTCTCCTGCGTGACAGGCAGGAATACTAACCACTATACTATCTCGGATTGATGATAACTTTTTAAAAATTAATTTTCATATATTTTAATAAATTTTGAAGGAATATAATATATACTCTCCTATTTAAGATCCCTTGATTTAAATTCTTCGAATTGGGATATTGCTTAAATAAGACTGATTATTCAATTTCTTAAATTTTTAAAAAAAGAAAATGTATGAGAAAATACAAAATATTCAAAATATTCAAAAGTACGACTTTATACAAAAGTATTAACAGGAAATATCAATATTTAAAAGGTGCAAAATAAAATTAACATTTTTATTTATTTAAATTAATGTTATAAGATATAAATTTAAGCTTTTTAGTTTTTTAAAATAATAAAATTTAGAAAGAATCATATTACATATTTTCATTGAAATAATAGGATTTTTAAAAACGATTGAAATAAAATGCACTGAATATTATTAATTAATTAATTATTTTTGTTCATAATTGAATTGTAATTTAAATAAAACTTTTGATTTTTGTTTAAAGTTAAGTTATCAAAAGCTATAGAAATTTATGTGATTAGCAAAATTATCAAGTAAGCAAAGTTATTAATAAATTGCTTTTAAATTATTTATCAAGCAACAAGGTACATAAAATACTTTGTAAAATAGCATACAAAAATATTATTATAGAAAACGAAAGCTTAAAACAATTAATTACTGTCCCAATTCATATAGTAGATAAATGAAGGAGTACAGAAAATCAAGCTTCATGATTGATAACTCAAGAAATAATAAAATAGATCTGGTTTCTGAGTAATCTAGATACGAAGAGGATGAAGAATTCGATGATGATTTTAGCCCTAGTGAAAAGCTAAATAGGAAAACCAATAAACCTTATAGCGGCTAAAACCCATTTTCAAAATTAAACTCCCATTATAAATATACTGATTAAGATACGGACTCTAATTATTAGAGATCTCATAAAACTCCTCTCATATTTAAGGAAGCAAAATTTGTAATGAAGCCATTAGATTAATTTTTAGAGGAATAACAAAAAGATAAAATGAGCAATAGTTTGAAATTAAATTTTAACAATAATCTTGCAAAGGATAAAATGAATTTTTCTAAGAATGCTGCTCATCACATACCTCTTGGCTTTGGAAAATAAGCCCAAAGCACTAGCAGTATCAATTCAAATAAGATTAAATAAATATTTGATTTGTCGCCTACAAAGCAGAAATCATCGCATTCTTAGAAGAATGATAACAATTTTATACCTTAATCAACTTCTGTTCCCACATTTACAAAAACAGAGTCATCAACCATTGAGGATAAAGAAAGCCCTAAGACAAAAAATATATTTAATGATAATATTGACTTAAAACAAAGCAATGTTACTCCTTTGTTTGATACAGGACCTAGGTACGATTAAAATAAAAATTTGCTTTCTTATTCTATTGTTGGAAAACCTGAATGGTATTAAAAAATAGACTAATAAAAAAACGGGAGTAAATTAACTCACATGAATATGAAAAATATTCCTCAGAACCGAAACGCTTCAAGTTTAAAATAATAAAATTTTGATATGAAGTCTGTTTTATCAAAGGCTAGAAAAACAAATAGGGTAAGTGGAGATGGTGGAAGCGTTGAAAAAAATGGTAAATCTCAAACAGTAACTAAAGATCATTTGTTGATGAAGTGTAATGAGATAGAAAATAGAGTTTAGTAGAACTAGTAAAAGTAATATGAAGAATAAAATAGTATGAGATTTTAAGAGCGCTTAGATGAAACAAGATAAATTAGAAGTTTAAATAATTATGACACTTAGAGAGAAAAGTGGCTGAGTACAGCACATATTTTGATTACAAAGCAAGATCCTTCCCAAGCTTTATTAGGTAGAGGTGCTTTAGCCTAAAAAAGTTATAAAAAGTATAAAAATTATACCCGGTAGAATATAGAAGATACTCTACTAATGCGAAGTGAAGACACCTATAGAGCAAAAAAAGAACAAGGAGAGTATTTAGAGCATTTAAAGGATCCGTTTGAGTATTTAGGATAAAAAAACTTGTGGGAAGGCATGCTTAGAAATGATGCTATTGATATTACCACAAAGTATTCTCAAAGAAAGAGATTAGACGATTACTTTTTCTCTAAGTCAAATGATAAAAATAATTTGTAATAATCAGCTTAATCTTTTAATACCCTAGAATAATAAAGGGAAGAAACTCAGTAGTAGAATTAGAATAATAACTAAAATCAGGATAATTAAGAATAGAATCAAAATTAATTTTAAAAGTAAAAAAGTGTTTAGAGCCATAAGAGAAATACCAGTTTAAAAGGTTTTTTGCATGATGCTTAACAAAATAAATAAAATGAGTAATTTTTTACAAAAAGCATTCTTAAAACATAAGGCTTACCTCGATCTACCAAAGTCGATTTAACATTTAGGAAGTCTGATTATACTGTTAGAGAACTAAGTTATACTCATGGTGTGAGAATATAGACAGCCTTAAACCATGAAAATTTGGAAATGATTAGGACTCCAAGGTGTCTGTTCGATACTAATACTTCTTCTCAAAATAATACTTTTAAAAATCTAACATTCAAGGATTCAGATAAATCTGGATTTCATTCTTCAAGGGGATTGTCAAGAAATTTTAATATTAGCAACTACTTTTTGGAAAAAGAAAAGGAATAAACATCAAAATATGGCTCAATTATGAAATAGCCCTATTTAGATTATTTTACATAATCAGAAGCAGATAACTTGGCTGTAATATTTATGTTTATTTACTATTCATATTTAGCATTTTATATAATTAGATTCATGGCGAAAGTAAGTTGAACCTAGAAAAAAATTCATTAATAAACGATGGCAAATAAAGATCTGAAGCATACTAGCTCATAAACATAGATCAATTGAAGCAAAGTAATTTTTAAAAAAAAGCAATTTTCAAAAATTTAATAGCATATTTAGAAAAAGATTTAGATTAGAACACAGTCGAGAATCTTAAGCATCAAAAAAGTATATCTTCTCAATAAAGACCAAATTCAACAGATTAAAGCAAGTAATTGTTGAATTAGAGTTTGATAAAGCAGTCTAACATCTCTAGAATGATGTTGCTCTAGTAGAGTTAAGCATCTTCAGATTAAAAACCTCATTTAGAAAAGCAACCATCTTCATAAAAAGAAGGTGATTAGTAAAAAAATAATTTAAAACCTTAATTTAAAAAATGAAGAGAAATTATGATTAATAAATAAAGAAGAAAAATTAGTTAAAAATTGTTATTTTGGAATGACATTTAAGGTAAAAGAGCTTAATAAATCTAAAATAAAATGAGTTTCTTCAGCTAAAATTATATAAAATATTTTGATGACAGAATAAAAACCAATTTATTTTTAAAAATATAATTTTAGTTAAATAAAAAGATAATTGAAATTTTCGTGATTGTTTGAAGTCTATAATTAATTGTATGTAAAATACAGTCCAAATTTTTATTTTTACAATTTATGAAAGGTGTCTTTTTTAGTTTATTTAAAGAGAAATAATATTTGCATAAGCAAAAAATAATACAATTGTTTGAAATCATCTAAGGAATAAAATAAAATGATTTATTTTGATTTGATATTTACTTTATGTTTAATTAAATTTAATAACTATTGGTGTTTTATTTAATCAATTTGAATTGCACAAAAAAAAAGTTAATTAAAATTATAGTTATAGTATAACATCAATTTCTGTTAAATTTATTATTGATTTTATACATTTAGTTAATTAAATCAGTATATTTATATACGAATATAGTAGAAGTTTTTATTATAAGTCTAGAGTTAATGATTTCAAAACAAAATATCTTTTAAAAAAGCTCACAAATGGAAACAGTGTAAGAATTTATGAATACTTAATATTCATATTCTCTACCTTCTCCAAGTTTAATGAAGTAAAAGCAGCTATTTAACTCGAAGGCTGAATAATCGTTTCTATAGAAGGGGCATTTAGGAGAAATTGACTTTCTTGATGAATCATTAAGCTTTACAAAAAATGTTGATATAAACAAGAGTCCTTCTCAGAATAAATAAATTATCAGTGATAAATTAGATGAATGTATTTCAGACAATAATAAATCTCCTTTAAAAGGCAAAAAAAAGAAATAAAGCGTGTAGATTTATGAGCAATAAACTCCAAATTAAACATTTCGAATGTCTTAGATAATAGAATAGAGCAATAATTCATAGAATCCTTTTAATAAAATGATAGAAACAAGTCCAAAATCAAGCAAATTTTTAAATTTATAATTAGCTTAAACTGATGATAAGAGGAAAAAGAGCAAACCTGAAACAGAAACCAATATAAGATTCCCAAGGAGTTCTATATTCTCCGATAAAAAAAATAAACCTTGCTTTATAGATTTAACAAATTAGGTGATGACTCAAGAATAAATGAAGATTAAAAATATATTTCAGAAGAAATTCGAAGTAAGGAGAGATTTAAAAGTTTTAAAATTTTTAAGGATTCTACTTTCTAGATGGAAAAACAGGAGGTTGAATTTAAATGAATTTCAATTGAATCTAATAAACGATAGGTCTTATTTTTATCAAATTACTAAAGAAAACTAATATGCTTGCTTACTTAAGGCTATTCAACAAATATGTTCCTCTTTTGGTAAAATTTTCTAATACATTCCTCTACTAAATCCAACAGATTTTAGTAGAATTTCATGGGATTTTTTTATGATCACAGCAATGGGAATATTTTTATTTTATTACTCGGCTTTGGTATTTTTTGCTCAATAAGAAAAGCATGTATCCTCAATCTATGCAAAACTGGCTTTTAGTTGCTTATTAATCGACATAATACTAAATTTCAATACATCTTTTTATTCAAAAGAATCTATAATTAGAGAAAGGGTGCATATTGCAAAATAGTAATTTATTATTGATATTTTTAAATAAAATATGCTTAAAATTAAATATTAAAACTATTAAAAAACTCATAGATATCTTAGATCAACTTTTATTTTTGATATTATGCCATTCTTTATTCTTGGTTTAAATATGAATAAAGATAATTTGATTGAAAATCCTACAAATAGTATTCTTATTTACATCTAAAACTCTATTGTTTTCTTAAAGATCGCCAGCTTTTAACATAAAATTAAGCATTTAGAATAATCAGTACCTATGAAAGAAGTCTGGAGACACATATTTGCTCTAATAGGACTGCTTGCCTCTCTCGTTTTAGTTGCACACTGTGGTAAAATTAACTTTCGATTTGATAATTTCATTTTAAAATGATTTAAAAATATAAAACTAATTTAATACTTTAAAATTGAAATATCATATATACATCAATTTTTTGTTAGCTCTAAAGTCTAATCAAATAAATACTGAAAAATTTTATTAAAAAGCATTATTAAAATAACTTAACTATTTAATTAAACATATAATTTTGTAAAAAACTTCCACTTTAAAATTTTAAAAAGAACATTTTAAAATAGTTGCTATCATTTGGAATTAAATTGCTCTGTATGAGTAGAGCATGGGGCTTGATAATTGGCAAACCAAATTAGCAATAGTGAATTAATCTTGGGATATAAGATATATATATTCATTGTATTGGTCTGTCACTACTATGTTTACCAGTAAATATTTTATAAAATTAAAAAAAAATGAATTAATTAATTATGTTATTTTTAAGTTGGCTATGGAGATATCACGCCTGTGAATCAATATGAAGTTGGGTTTGTTACAATTGTAATTATTTTTTGTAGCACAGTTTTTGCTTATTCTATCAACTCTATTGGAATAATTTTAAGTGATATAGCTAAAGTAAGCAAATAATATAAGGAAGATTTAAGTATTATGAATAGATTTCTTAGTAGAAAATAAGTCAATATTGATCTTTAATTCAGAGTAAAGAAATATCTGTCATTTTTGGCGTAGGAAGAAAAAGAAGTAAATAAAAAAGCAGAAGATGCAGTAATTGATAAGCTCTCTTAAAATCTGAAAGATTAAATAAACATAGAAGTTAATACTAAAATTTTAAGAAAATATCCACTCTTTGCTAAGAATTTTTCAGAGAAGGCTCTGCAAAGACTCGTCTTTGTGATGCAAGAAGTAAAAGAAATAAATTGAATGCTTTGAAAAATATTTCAATATGTTTTATATGAAAAAAGGTAGTAGTCACTCCTAACGAGCTCATTATTTAAGAAGGCTAATTTGATGACTGTTCTCTCTATTTAATAACAAAAGGTACAGTCGAAGTTTATAGTTTAGGGGATCCGCTCTATTAAAATTAACTCTCTAATAAAAAAATATTGGCTCAACTAAGTAAAGGTTAATATTTTGGTGAGCTTTCTTTTTTTACAGGAATAAGTAGAACTGCTAATGTAAGAAGTTAATCTTTAACAACAATGTATAAAATTACACAATAATAATTTATTGAAACTTTGAAAATGTCTAACGAGTAAGATTTCGAAAAATTTTGCATGATAAGAGATTAGATGAATGTAAGAAATTTTGAAAATATACAACTCAACTGTTACAGCTGCAATGAACAAGGGCACATAGTACAAGAAGTAAAGTTGCTTTATTGTTTTTTTTAAATCATATTTAGTAAATTGCTAATAAAATTTTAATAAATTTTTTTAGTGCCCTCATTTGACTTACGATGCTGATAGAACTATAAGATTTTTTAGGATGAATTACTCTGAATATTAAGATGAAAGGCTATTTTAGAGGAACAGATAGAAAAAAAATAATTCCTTAAAGATTTTTTAAAATGAAGCATTGAAAAAGATTTAAAATAATATGAAAGAGATTATTGAAGACTACTTCATTAAAATTTCTTAGATATAAATTGACTCTGTTTAAACAGTAAAGTTTTTGGGACAATATCTTTTTCTAATATATTTACTTAATACAAAACAGAAACTACAAATAAAAACAATATTAGAATTTGAGAATGAAGAAAATGATTCCTAAGAGGAATCTTAGAATTCTAGTAGAGTTAAAATTCATTCAATTGATGATTTAAAATAATCAAAAGAAAATTAATCAACTAAAAATATTAATACTGATGAAGAAAAAAAAATAGAATAATAGTAAGATGATGAAGCTAAAAAAGAAAAAAAAATATTAACAGACATAAGCAGTGAAAAAATATTTCTAGGAACTTCTAGTTTTTCATAATCCAATTCATTAACGGGTTCAGATAATAGATTAAAGCAGAATTAAAAAGAGATTTTTAAAATGAAAACAAAGTTCATAAATAATATTACAAACTCTAAAATAGTTGACAGCAATACAAATATCAAAACTTTATGTAAAGCGAATGATTTGATTTAGTTTTAACTTAATTATTTAAAAAATTTTAGAATCAATACAATAGGAGTAAGAAGGAATGGAGTAAGAAAAAAATTAGAATTAGGTTGATATGCAGATTAAGCAAGTTAGTGAATTTGAAAATAGAAGCAGATTATCAAAGATAGATGATCTAGATTTAAATAAAATTACAAATAAATAGAGTTCAATTACATCTTCCTCTATAGCGAAAAGGGAGTATAAAAGAGATTCTACCTTAGACAGGAAAGATTCTCTTCTAATTAATCTGTTGGGTAATGACATAAAAAGAAATAGCAAATTAGATCATACTTCTAAATAACAAAACTCGTTGGAGAACTCGAGAAATTTAGATATGAAATAAGAGCAATTAAAAGAAGCTATAGAGCAATATAAATTTTATCCTTTTATTATACATAATTTTGATAAAATGAAAATGTTTAAGCTATATTACCCTTAATTTAACTATAATATTGTCTTGTAAGAAATGTAACAATAGAAAAGGAAATAATCCAAATTCAAAAAATTCAAATGCAAAAAGTGGAATCAAGTAGTAAATTTAAAGAAGAACACTATTAATCCCTAAAATAAAGCAAGCAAAAGAAGCATTTTAAAATAAAATATTAAAAATAAAATATTATTAAATATACATCCCATCATATATGGGGCTGCTGGAATCAATAAATATCCTTATTATAATAAGTGAAATAATTTCATAAAATAATTCTTGTTTAAACCTTTTTTAAATTTCTTTTGAATGTAAACTCTATTTTTAGAAAAATATTTAAGTTTTACCTAATTTCAGTATGTTTTTTTTTGTAATCAACAGAATAAATTTTATTTAGATAAACATTTTTATTTTATGCTAACAAAGTAAAAAATAAATAAATTAAATTGAACAAGGTTTTTAATTTTGAATTTCCTTTTAAATACTTTAATTGATATGAAAAACAATACTTAAAAATTTCAATTTTTACTTACTTTTTTTGCAAAAATAATTCATCTATGCTTGTCTTAAATTGATAAAATAAATTAAATTAAAAACTATATAAATTTCAGTAAGTAATTAAGTAAGTAAATAATAATAATCTATTCAAATTTTAAAAAAAATTTTAAATAAAAATGAATGACTTTGTATATTTAATAGCAGTTAAATATGAATAATTTTAAATAAAGGTTTTATTAATTGAATAAACATAAATATTTTTTAATAATTTTAAATAATTTATTTAGTTTTATTAACTTTTATATAATATCTGAATCAAAATTTATAAATTGACTTTAGAATTTAAGAAGTTGTATCTAATGCTTATATTTGAATAGGTATCATAGAAAGAGATATGTGATGCAAGAGCACATTATTTTTAATTTAACTTTTGAGGATTATGTCTACTATCATTTGTATAGCAATCAAAATAGCACCAAAAGTTACAAAATAAATGAGAGTCAAATTCAATAATTAAGAAATAGTCTATTAGTTAATGTAAACTACTTTCTAAAAGATTAAATTGATTGATTAGAAAGGTATATCATATGAATTTATTATGAAATAAAAATTATTTTCACTATTTAGATATTAAGATATATCTTGTTAAGATTAAGATAGAGTATAAGAATTTAATATCTCAATGATATTATCGAAATGAGTTATATAGTAAGTTATTAGTCCAGAAACACCATTTTTTATAATATTCCTTAACTCATTTTAACTTTGACTTTAAGGATTTAAGCATAAATCATTATCTTAGAAATAATTACAAATATCTTTTGTAAATAAATTATCAATAACTTTTACATCCTCTTAGTTACTTCCACTCACTTTTTATAAAGCTTCTAGGTAGTTATTATTAAATAGCTATATGCTGTAAATGCAATTAATAAGATTATTCATTTCTTGATTTAAATTCTAATTTGGATAGTTAGAATCCACATTAGAAATTAAAGGCAAGCTTATTATATTTTAGCTCAATAGCAAAGCTTTGTTTATGTTTGTATAAAATTCAGATGTTTACTATAATAAACTAAAGCTAGGATCTAAACCTTGAGTAATTACATATGATATTCCCATGACTATAAGATAGAAAATGCCACATATGATTAAGCTAGTCATAAAAAGCAGATTTTATTTCCATTAGGTTAAACTTTAGCCTTAAACTTTAGAAGAAATAAGGGATTGGTGGTTAATTTTTGAATTTTCTTACTCCTTAATATGCTTAAACTTGTTCATTCTTTTATCAGAGCTCTAAGTTGTAAGTCTTTTTTTATGTTTTGAATCAACTCCACTCAAAGCAGTCTCATTTAATATCTATTATTTACTATTAACTAGAGGCTTTTTTACATAGCTACCCTTTATACTAAATTCATCTATATAACTAGAATCACTGTGAGAAATAATATACTCAGGAAAATTAAAATCTTGCCATGAAAAGCTTTTGTCCTGTAAATAATTTAGAAAGTTATTCATGAATATTATTTCTTTATCCACATCCTTCATCGATAGCCTGGCAACAAGCAAGATAATTTTTTGTTTGTATTATATTAATCTATAAATGCAATAAACTCCTATAAAAACTAAAAGCACGATTATTATAAAAAGAGTTATAATTAAAATAATGTAAATCACTTTTAAATTATTTTTAAGACTTAAAAGCTGGCTAAAGAGTTTTTCATTAAAATCGCTAATCATTTGACAATAATCTAAGTAATTTTCAACTAAAAAATAAAGTTAATTGATAAACTTTATGATGTCTCCCTTCCCTAAAACCCATATCGAATTAATGGCATTCAAAAAAAACTCAAAAGCTGTAACTGAAGAAGAGTATTGCTACCTATTTTTTAATTGAAATAATTATTTATAAAAATTAATTAACAAAAATATTTACTTGTATACAAAATTAGTAATGTTATAGAGCTTATCTTAATCTTAAAGTGTATTTATTATTTAAGCTTAATCATAGAAAAATTGGTCATAATTATCTTAAATTTAATTTAGATTGTTTTATATTTAATCAGCATATGTTTGTACAATATTAGAATCAAGCAAATTCTCATTCATTAAGTATTTCTTTTGGTTCATCAAGTATGATTCTGAATAGAATTTTATAAACTCTCCAATCTTCATAGAGTCATCAATTTAGTTGTAAATTTAATTAATTTACAAAGATGTTATCAATGAGGCAGCTATCATGAACGATAAAAAAATTAAGAATCTAAAATCTGATTAATTAAATAAATGATATTTATTATAAATGTGCTTTGTAGAAATAAAAATAAATTACTTATTATCAAAAATGGAAGTTTTAAAATAGGGATATTTTTAATTTAAATTATTTTCCTAATTTCATTGTTTTAATATTTATTTTTTTGAATGAAGCTAGAGCTCAAAGAAGTTTACTGGTGAATTTCATTTTCTAATTTATTATTAAGTTATCTTTTATTAGCAAATTATGAGAACTGTTAATCAGACTAATTTTTTTCTATTTTTGTGCTACTTTTATATTAATCTGGATAAAGCCCGCCGCTTTGGTACAAATTTTATTTGATTTACTCTTATTTTTATGATTCATCATACTATTCTTAATGTTGTGTTTCTCTATTTTTTATCATTTAACCTCTTTAAGTTAGCTCAGTCTAAATGATTTACCTTGAGGTAATAATTTATTGTGAGGAAGTAAAAGCTTTAGGACTAAAGGTAGTAGTTTAATTATTTGGCGACATTTAATATTCAGGATAGCTAACAATAAATTAAGTGTTTAATTTACTGTCAAGATAAGGATTATTATTTATTTCTATTTTTTTTAAATCATCTAATTTTGCAAAATTACTTTAATTAATTAAGTTTGATCCTTCGAATAATTTAGAATTTGAAAAATTTTCAAAAAAATCTATTTTTTTCTATGGTTTTAGAGTAGATTCTTGAATTTTATTTTATTCAATTAGTTACTTCTTATAAATAGTAGGAGGACTCTAAACACTAAAATTCAAACCAGAGATGGATTTTTCAAGGCTTTAGTCATTAGATTGCATGGTAAATTATTTATGCTGTGTTGGGCTATAATTGGTATTGTCAAAATCTGTTTGTAAGCTATCTTTTTACAATTATGATATTTCTGTAATTTACATGACATAATAGCTATTATGCTTTTAAAATTATTAAATTTTTTCATTATAAACCTTTAAAATTTTATGTTAAAGGTCAAATGATATCTTGAAATCTTTCTTCTCTTGAGTCTACTAATTCATCTAATAATATTTACATTTTAAATTAAAATCTATTACTTAAAAGGAAAGAATTTATTTACTTGCTAATTTTCAGCCAGAAACTTTTTGAATAATTTTTTGACTTTTTAACTTTCAATTTTAGTTTTTTTGCTCTACTTTTTTTAAGTATTTTGAGATTATTATTCTTTTGTGATATATTATTAGTGTAACTCATAAAACTAGTTTATTTTGCTCTCAGATTACCTAGGAATGTGCAAAGATACTACTTACTAACTCAGCTAATACTCGCTATCATAATTAATTTAGCTCTATTTTTCCGTATTTAAGCTTGTCCTAGACTAAATCATTGAATTAATATCTTAATCAAATTAGTTGCATTCTTTAATCAAATTGAAAAAATTTTGTATTAAAAACAGAATGTTGAACTTCCCAATCACTCTTGTCATCTATACATATATTAAGAGAGTTTTGAATTTTAATGAATTTTCTTTAACAAAATAAAATATTACTTAAATTTCATCCTAAAATAGAATTTCATACAAATATTCTGAAATTCCTTCTATAAATCCATATTGATTGAGTATAATATACTAATTAGAGGTTGAAGTGTGAAAAATACTACCATTTAAAACAAAATCATCTTTGTATTCATATAATTGATCCACTTTTAGCTTCACAGGAACTAGAAAACCATATTTATTTTGAGCAAATATCTGATTGTAAGAGCTAAATAACCTTGTGAATCCTTTTATCACAGATGTTTTCATTAAATCGTTATGAATGTTTCCAAACAAGTTTGGCATAAGCTAGTTTATGCTAGTCAAAGATGTGTTGTCATTTTAGCTAAACTAAAATAAATTGAGTATCTGTGACTTGTTTTTATTCAAAATAGATCCTGGATTCTTTACTAGACTAACTTATATTAAGATAAGAGATCCTTTCATCAAGTCTAAATAATTTGCTATTTCATGACTCTAATACTACTATTTATTCAACATATCCTAAACATTTTTCTATAAATCCACTGAAGTTAATAAATCATTTTCTACAACTGCCTTAAAGATTGACTCAATCTAAATAATAAATAGTATTTTGAATTTATATATAATTTGCCAAGAAAAATGTAATTTACCTTCAAAAGAATAGGACTTTGAAAATCAATGTATTTGTCATAAAGTTACTATTAAATTTAAAATTAATTCAAAGTTTCTAAAGTGTGCAAACCAATTGTTCTTATCTGTGCTGATAAATAATTGATGTCCACATCCTCATTCTTTAAGGACTACCAGAATTTAATCTTTTAATGAATATACTTTACAATTAATGGAATTTATATATTTCTAGCTTAATCCTAAAGATGCATATTTTTTATTGATATTTTTTAGCTTGAACCTTAGCTTTCAGAACTTAATTTCAAGTCTTTAATCCTTTCTTCCATCATTAACTCAATTCTTTTTGATAAAAGCTTACTTATTGAATTAAAATAAAATGAATTTTTTTTTCCTTTAAATAGTATCTATCTCAGTCTGTAATATGATAAAGTAGAGTTGTTCAAGTATTTTGCTACAAAAGATATATATTTCAAGGAGACTTATTCACATCTATTTTGATCTTTAATTAAAACAGATTACTGAAGACTCCATTAGAAAATGCTATCAATTAAGTTAAGTATTTCCTCATAATTGACACATCTTCTTAACACTTTAAAGTCAATAGTGTGACAAAAGCAAAAAATATTAGTACATTATTTTTAGTGAGAAATGAACTGCTACTGAATTTTTTGTTTGTAGAGATTGTCACCTTGAGAGAGCTAGCTTATCCTCTAAAGCTCTTCTAAATAAAAATCTAAGTATTTATAATTTCTTAATAAAAGAATTTAATTTAAATTTGATACGTATAAATGAAGTAAACTATGTTAATAACTTTTTGCACATGCTTTTTCAAAATTGAAGGCTAAAAAAATTACATAATAAATTAATTAAAATCTTTGAAATAAAAATTTCCACAAATTTTATTTGAAAGATGAGTAACTTTTACTTTGCCTTAAAAAGCAATTAAAAAAAACCTTGGCTTAAAAACAAGTTAATTTTGTTGTAGTTAACAAATTTTTTATAATAAAACAAGAATTTAGGATTACTAAATTAATTAATAATTTTGAAAAATAGAAATTAGGGTAGTGAGTGTAATTTAAAATGTTTAAATTAAAAAGTAATCTAAATATTCTATATTAGAATAAATTACGTTTAGAACGAATTTTCATCCATCTTCATAACTTATTAATATTTGTGGTTCCATAAAATAATTATTGCGGCAGAAACTATAGATGTAAATATTGCTACTGATTGAACCATACCTTAGTCAGAAATACTATAGTCTAAGACTAGAACTAAGTAATTAAGGAATGACATCTCAAAGTATACAAAGCATACTATATAAGTTATGATTATTTTAGGGTTTCTAAATGGTAGATTCCAAAACAAATCATATATTTGTGAAATTACGAGAGTCTGTAAGACTAGATTTTTGATAACTATATTAACATTATCTGTGTAATTTAAATACACAACTAAATAAGTAAGGATGAATTGCGGAAGTAGAATTATATGAAATCTCCGCTTTAATTAATTTTTTTCATTGAATTCATAATTTCTAAAAAAAAATATTATCATACATCCAATAATTAAAGCTAAAGACATTCCTATACAGCTAAATATAGTCTAAGCTTGAGGAAAATTACAATTGCTAACATCTCTTTAGTCTACAAAAAATGATTACTGACTACACCCTGCAGTACCAGAGTTAATCTCGAAAAAAGGGATAAATAAGATCCATTAGTATAAAAAATAAAAAGTATTAAGATATTGATTTAAAGATTTATTATTCTTATGTGCCTTTGTAAGCATCATTTTTTTATTTCTCATTTTTAAATATGTAATATATATCAAATAGACCATTTAAAAATACATCAGGGTGCTCATAAGCCCAAATACTACATAAATGAGATTATCATTACCTTTGTAGGATAGTAGATATGTTGAAGTACTAATATATTCAACTTAAAATTTAATATTTGCATACTAGTCTGTAAACACCCTTTTATTATCGTAGTATAAATAACCTGCAAGCTGAATAAAGTAAACAAACACTATAAGCTAATAAATTCCCATAGAAATGCTATAATTAGGTTAATCCTCCATTATTTCTAAAATATTAAAACAAATCTTTCTAATAAAGCGATTAGCAAATGATTTTTTTTTCTTTTAGGCATCATTTTTATTCATTTTGAGGATTAATTATTTATTTTTCTTAATTTTTTGCTTTTTAATTTTTAAAAAAACTAATCAAATACTAATCTGCACTGCTATTTAATTTCGTATTTTTAATTAATTTGCGTTTGTTACTTCTTCTAATTATATATTCTGCTATATATATGAATTAAAAAAATACAACTGCGTTTTTCAATCAGTAAAAATACAGAACACAAGTAGTTAACTCTTCTTATAAAGGAGATAGTCTATTTTCAATATTTTTAATGCATAAAACAATATAAAGTAAATACAAAGTTATTATTATCTTTCTTTACAAATGATAATCCTTAATTAATTAATTTTTATTCCAGAGTAAACTCGCTAATAAGAAAAAAATTTTTGTTGGTATTTATCATAATCAAAAATTAAAAAAATTTCAAACATGTTAAATTTTATAAAAATGATAAATTGACAGCTTTTTTATATTTTTACAAATAACATTTATTAGCATAACTCAAATAAATTAGCTTTTATAAAATATTGAAATAATTTACAATATTTTTTGAATTGAATGAAAAATTTATAGAAGTTTTTAAAATTTAAATTAAAAGTTGAACTATTATAATCAACTTAGTAATATATGAATGTTTATAAATTCTAATTTTTTTATTAATTAAAATATCCTCACAATTTTTTTAGGGAATAAAAATGAATTAAAATTAGAATTTTTAATGAAAATATTTTATTTAGTTCACATCTTTGATATTGATTTAAGTAATTGTATGGTTATCTCTTCTTATGCAATAGAAGTAGGGATGAAAGACAGAGCCAAATTTATTTTTCTGAGCTTTTATCTCATTGAGCTTCTTAAAATTAGATCAATAATTAGCTGCAAGCAAATTAATACAGAGCCTATTGTTGAATAATAAATGATGACTAAATTTTTATTTTCATTAATTAAATTCTAGCAATATTGATTTGCCTACTCAAATAATTAATCAACTAATTTGATTGGTGATGAAAATGCATTAAAAATCAGACCAACAGAAATTTCATTATTTAAATAGTCCTTCATTTTACTCAACCTTACATCTGAGTCTAATTTAATTATAGAGTTTACATTCTTAAATAAATTTTAGTAGCTTGTGACTATGCTCGATATTCCATGGGATACAGCGCTTCTTAAAAATGATTAACTCTGAGTTAAATTAGTGCTATTATTGCAAACACTTTCATTTTATAAGAAGGAACATGCGTCTTAACTGAAAAGATCATTAAATTATTAAATGCTAAATGTAGAGACCGATTTCAAGTTATTTATATCTTATAAAATATTATTCATAAGATCAGATAAATTTTAAATATTAGTTTCATAATCAGACATTTATGTTTGATTGTACTTGGCTGGATAACTTGGATCCACTATATTCATTATGGGTACTGCCGCTATATACTCACTCATGAAGACCTGCTTATTTATCAAAGTATAAAATTGTGAAGTATTTTTCATAAAATCAACACTAGGCTGTAGTTAAATGCTTATTATGTAGGCTAATATCAAAATAACAAAAAAGAATATTCCACTTATCAACAGGATAAAGATAAACAAAAAGTAAATAGGCCAATCTTTTAGATTTGTCCCTTATATCTGAGAAGAAATATTTGAAGAAGTAGACTTAAATTTACTTATTTCACTTTGTTTTTTTTATCTAGTCTTATAGTTTCTCTCAGAGCTTTGAGTGGCCTTTGTTGGTAAAATTTCCCTCTTAGGAGTGTTTTCCATCAAATTTTGTAAATTATTGTTTAAATTCACATTCTAATCTGCATTTTACTGCTACAACTTAGATTTAATATTATATTTATGATTAGAATTAAAAATTTCATGATGAGTAAAATCTTAGCTACTAAAATTGTTAACAAAATCATGGTCAAACTAGTAAAAATCCTGAGAGTTCTTTTAGTTTTCGTCAGTTGATAGTAAAATTATATTAGAAAAGCTTACTTATTTCCAATTACTATGGTTACTGCTAAATATACTTTTGCACAACTGCAGCATTCCTACTTCTTTATTAAGGTCAGCGACAGTCAATCTACTAACAAGCAATAAGACTTTCTCATTATAATTACTTATTCTATTCATTATCAATACACCGAGTATTAGAATTAATAATAAATAACCTAAAATAATACTTCCAAAAATAAGATATTCACTATTTAGTTAGATGCTTTAATCATGCATATCATCAAATAAGGTTTTCATAAAGCTGTCTACCATAGCACTGTATTCAAAGTAATTTGCATTTACTTAATATAGATAAATAGGATTGAAGTTATTTGGATTTTCCTAAATTTGCAAAACTCCATTTAGAATCTTAAAAAAGAATTCTACGATTGATATTCTTACTGTAAAAGGTTTGCTTTTAATAAATAAAATAAAACTTTTTTCAAGTGATTATTTTCATAAAAATTACCCTAAGCTGAAAACTTCTGCATCTACAGTTGGATTATTCTATTAGCTTCTCAAATTATTTAGAACGTTAAAAGATTATGACCAGCTATTTTAATAATTATCAGCTAATGTTTTTAAATTCTAAGAAAGATAATCATAATATTCATCTATAACATAATTATCAAGTATGTTAAGGTTCATTTCGTACATCTTCAAAGTGTATAAGTTCAAATTTGTGTAATAATAAAATAATTATCCTATTTAAAGAGGATCTCCAATTTGTTTTTCAATTGAGTTTATTTGTTTTATAGTTATAATAGAAATTAATACTATAGTCATTATAAACAGAAAAAACCTAAAATCTTATTTTTTTTAAATTAAAAATTTTTTAGATTTTTTTTTTCGAAATTAAAATAAATTTTTTGTTTTTAATTCAAAACTAAAAAATATATTCCAAAAATATTTGCAACAAATAAATAAATAAATAAATAATTCATTTAAAAAATAATTAAAACCTAATTTCATTGAAAAATTATTCAAATCTTTATTTTTTTAATTAGAAAATTGATTGCTCAAAACTAATTTTTGCATGAAAAAAAGTTAATAAATATAAAAATGAATTACCAAGAATGAAATAAAAATGTCTTAGTATTTTAGGATCTCTTTTTTAAACAATTAATTGTAATATACTGTTATCAATTGCTTTTTATGACGACTGATAAGAAGAGAGTGAAGCTTTTCCGTTGTTTTAATTTTCTACATTTTTATTCAAATCTGAATGTTTGTTTTAAGTATTTACATCTTTACTACTTTCATCAGAAACCTTTTTTGAGTTTCTTTTGTATAAACTAAGCAAGTTCATTTTTTCAAAGAGGATAATCCTTTATTTTTACAATCTGCTATTTTTAATATTTTCACCTTCTTCTATGTTTTTTTAGGAAGCTGGCTCTGAAAATTAAAAAATTTATGAGTTTATCTTTTCAGGCTTTTCTTTATTTTATATAATTTTATCATCTTAAAGTAAATTTTTAAATTCATTTAATTCATTCCTATTTGTAATCTGCTAGTCTTTGATCCTATCCGTTTCTGCTAAAAAATTATTAGATATAAATTATGCTTATTTTTAAATTAAATTTAGAGAACTTTGTTAATTATTAGAGGGAGATAACAAAGTGAATTAGTTTTAACTGAGAATAAAATTATTATTTATATCTTAATTAATATTCATTTCATCACTTACAAATTAGTTGATATTATTGTTATTATTTTTAGAAATGTCATTTAAATTTTGGTTATTTTATATTTAATCTTAAAATTCTGTAGAAACTTTATCTTTTTTAATCTCAAGATCAATTATATTGTTAAGGGAATGTCTTTATACTAAATTTAAGCTTTTGTTAAATGTTATTTATTCATCAATTCCACTAATTTATATTTGATTCTTTTAAATTTATAAAGGTATTTATTTAGATTCATTTATAGTGTCTATGAATTAATTTTCAAATTTATCTCCTGCTTATTTATTTAAATAATTTTTTTCATAATTTTCTAGCAGCTTAGCATCACCAAAAGTAGGACTGTTATTTCCACTCACTCTTTTATGTAAAATATATTATTAATCTTCTAAATAAATTTTCTCATCTAATGCACTATTTTACTACTACCCCTAATTATTATAAAGATTTATTTTTTTTTCATTTAATTATTTCATCAGAGGTAAATTTTTAGTAGAGATTGGAGAATTTCCTGATTATTTATTTTCTAAAACCGTTAATGTTATTACATAATATATTTTCTAAGACCAAGGGTCTTTTTGTTCATCTGCTATTAAGTTAAGGTGTTTTTATTCTAGCTTATATGTTATTTATATGTGTTTAGAGTTAAAATATTCCCATTTCTTTTATATTAAATTAAAAAAATATTTTTTTAATATTAAGTTTATTGATAATTAATTAATTAATTTACAGATTTATTTTTGTTTTGGAATTAATAAAATTATTAGTAAATTTAATGTGCTGTTTAGTCATCTTTAGACTTATCTACTTTACCACTACTCTGCTGCATAGGAGAAGATTAGTCTATTGTATTATATTCTTACTTGAAATCTTTGATAGAATGGTTGAAATCCCTTGCAAGGCTTGAAAGACGTGAAGGTATTTTTATGTAAATTTTTTCTTGATGAAGTGCAAAATCATTTAACAAATAATATTATTCATTTAAATTAATGCTTCTTGCTGATATTTGTTATAAATTGATAGTTTTTTTTAAAATCTCAGTGAATTAGGGGATAATCAAAAATATATTCAACTTCTATGAAAATACTAAATTTCTTAGCTATTAAAATTAATAAAATAGTAAATTATTAAATATAATAAAGAATTTACTTCATTAAGATGATCCTAGTTTAGCTAATATTCGGATAATAATTCAAAAATACCTTCTGTTAATCCTTATATAAATCCATTTACATCAATAATAACATGCTAACACGAAGTTTAATGTTTTAAGAAACATCCATTTAATACAAAATCGTTCTAATAATTACTCAAATAATCAATTTAGAGCTTTAAAGGAAAAATAAATCCTTTTTTATTTAAGCCAAAAACTAATTTATTTCCATTAAATAAAACAGAATACCCATTAAATATTAAATTAGCCATTAATTTGTCATGAATTTTAGAAAAAATGCTAGGCATCAATTAATTGATATCTTCAACTAAGCTTTCATCATTCATATCATATCCAAAAAAATTCAAAATTTTATCCTTTTTAGTGTTGAGAATTTTGCCCCTCTTGGTTGACATGCTGACTAAGATAAATAAAATATTACCTTCAACTAAATTTAAATTAGTTAACATTTCCATATTTTTTTCTGCATCTTTTTTCATTAAATCACTTTCATATTACTCAAATTGTCTTGAAATTCCTAATTAATTTTAAACTAATCCCTTATAGATCGAATAAAGCTTATAAAAAAATAAATTAATCAATAAATAATAAAAGATATTTTAATAAGTTATATTAAAAAATAAATAGATGAATAAATAAAATGATCCTAATTTAACCTAACAAAATTACTAAAAATTATTGTAAAATAAAAGAAATTAATTCATTTTTTTACCTTTATCCCAATTATATTTGAAGACCAATGAGATAAATTTAAGCTAGTGAAGTAATTTTAAAATATTTCAGATATTTTTAAACACTTATCACTAAGTATTAAAACCTACTCGTTTAACCTCTGTAGTGTCAGTGAAGAATCTTTAACTTAATTCCAAAATTGAATTTTATCGTCTATAAATTTTATAATTAGAGGTATCAGCGTTTCAGTTGCCTAGTCTTGCTAACTAAAGCTTTTGAGAAGTTCTCTTAAATTGATTCCTGAGAAATCCTAAATAATTATTGATTCTCTTTGAATTCTCTCTTCAATAAGCAATTATATATTTTTTGAAAGAATATCACAAATTGATTCAAAGTAAAAGCTCCTCTTTTAGTCTTATTTGAGCAGATTCTAGAGCTAATAATAGGCGCTAATTGAGTTATTTTAGTATTTGGCAATAAACGATATATATTTTAATGATAAATGTTCATACTCTTTCTAATCCTTTTAAAGTACTTTTTATTTTAAACTCCACTCAAAGATACTTTGTATTATTTTAAGAATTTATTCGCTTTATAAGCTTTTTCTAGATTAGCTTATATTTATTTCGTGACAATTGCACATTAGATTAGTGCATTATTCCTAATGAAACAAAATAATTTCTTAGAGTTTATATCTTGAAAATTTATCACTCTCTGCTACTTCAGACAATCTAAATATCTCCTCTAATTAAAAGCCTAAAAACTTGTACATTCTAATTGTTAATTAAATAATAAATCAAAATATTTACCTCAAAAATGAAATATAATTTGAATTACTTTTCAAAATTTTTTTCAGATATTTTCATAACATCTTCATATCTGTAATACCATGAGACTAATAAAACAGAAGAACAAAGAGATCCAAATATTAAAGTTTAATAAAACATTTCGTTATCTTTTTAACTAACGTAAAGCATAAGATAGCTGTAAATTACAGCTGTCATTTCAAAAAAAATAATAGAAATAGCATAAATTTATATTATTTTTGGGTTTCTAAAAGGTAAATTGCACAAAAGATCATACATCATTGAAAGGACTAGTACTTATAGCAAAATATATTTGAAAGTGTAATCCAAAGGATTGGTTAATGTAGTAAATATCACTAAAAAATAAACAAATAGCTGAGGAATTAAAAGTGTATGAAACTTTCTCTTCAACATATTTCTTTCGTTAAATTCATAGTTACGAAAGAAATATATTATTATTAAGCTTGTAATTATAGAAAGTAAATTTCCTATTACACTAAATACTATTTACACCAAGGAGATTGTGCAGTTATTATAATCTCTTTAGTCAACAAAAAAATTCTATTAGCCACATATAATAGTCCCAGAATTAATTTCAAAGTACGGTATGAAGAATACCCATTAAAATAGTATAAAAAAAGTGTTAAGGAAGTGATTAATAGAAGATAGCTTTTCTTTTTGTTAAGAAAGAAACTTGGACTTATTTAGCTTCATATATGTAATTGCTCCTAAATAAATAAAGTAGAAATACATGATTGCCTGCATAATTGAAAATATGGCAACAATTAAATTGTTATTCTCTTTGTAATAAAGTAGGTAAGTACCAGTGCTTATATACTAAATTAAAGTAACCAGCTTTTAATATTATTCTTGTATTGGTCTCATTTAATCTGAATACAAGTAGCCTGTTATTTGCACAAAGTGCCATATGATGAGAAACAAATAAACCTAAATAGAAACTGAATAATTTGGCTAATCCTCCATAATTTCAAGGATAGTTTTTAAAAAACATTTTAAAAACTAATTAAAGCTTTTTGTCGCAGCCATTTTTAATTCTTTTTTATTTAAATTTGTAGCAATCTGAACTATATTTTTGATACTAACTACTTATTACTTTAAAACTTGTTTCTCTTTTTTTTTTTGGTTATTTTAATAAAACTACAAATCTTCTCTTTTGATTAAAACTTAGTCAAAAAAAAAATAAATTTTTTTGATGAAAATTTTGAAAGTTTGTAAAATAAAATTCAATACTTTGTTGTTTTGATTAAAACTGTTCGAAGAAAGTATTACTATTAATTACACTTACTGTACGAACTATCAATAGACTAACAATAAAAAATTTAAATTCTCAAGTTAATACATATTAATAACAAACCATCAATATTTTGTAAATAAAATTTACATATTTTAAAAAATAAATATTTTTTTTTGTTTTAATTGTTAAATTATTTTGTGATAATTTTTTTTATAGTAGTTAAATTCATAAATTATGACGTATATTTTACAATTTAATTAAATAAATCTTCAAAACACAGAAAATAAAATGAAGCTTTAAATTTAATTTTAGAATTTAATTACTTGAATTTGATGATTTCTATTTTTCAAGTGTTTTGTTAATAGAAAATAAATTCAATAGTTTTAATTCAATTAGTACAAACAATTTCCACAGATTAAAATTTTTTTCTAATGTTTATTTACTTCGTTTAATTTATTTTAATCTTAAGTAGAATTTTATTATTAAGTATTCAATGATTCCAAGCAAGAACAGCAAAGCTGGTTTTCTTCGAAAATTTCTAGATCTGATTTCCAAACATTACAATTACTCTCCAAGCATTTGTAGCATTATTTAGATTTATACATATTTGATAAGCATTATTTACAGAGTATTACACATGCGCAGTATTTTTATTTGGTTAATACTACAGGAATATGAGGTCTTTAACAAGAATTACATAGATATTTAGTTTTGTTTTGTTTTGCTAATTTTTAATTTAGCTTTTTTTGCTAAATTTTATATTCTTCCTATTTTATATACTAGTCTAAGTGGACGATTAATTACAACTTTTTATAAATATGAATGCAATGAGAGACAGGACAGACGGTGTAATCTTTTTCATCTTATTTAACAGCTTTACTGATACATTTTATGCACACTTGGCAATTACATTCATACATTTTAACGGTCTTCTTTTTTTGTTCTTAGCATGCGTAACATTTTTTATCAATTTAACTTTGATCTTTAGATTGTAATTAATTAGTTGCTAATAATTCTTATTAATTTTTATCTAATTGATGCAATATTTCCTAAGGAATGTCTACAGACTAGTAAAGTAGCTTTTCATCAAAGAAAGATGAATAAACCTCGAAGATACCTTACCCAACATAGGGCTTAGAAAGTAAAATGCAATTTTAGCAAATTTTTAAGACTCTTCCATAATTTTTAACCCAGATGTTGTATAGCTTGATATTATTAAATTCAATACAACAAAAGCAGTACCCTTTCTGAATAGAATTCTATAGGGTACCCTCTTTTAATATTTAATACGAACTTTCGCTGACTTTTAGATTGCTTAGAATTTCAGATTTTTTATTTTTTTTCTATATTGTTATAAAACACATTTAACAAATTGAAAAATTCCATAAATTATTCAAAAAATAAATTGGTTGTTTTTAATCTTTTGTTTAGCATTTAAAACACGTCTGGTCTTTAGACGCTTCATTTTGCAAAGCTTTTAATATTTGTTTGTTTATAATTGGACTATAAGAAAAACAAAATATGACTCCTATCTTCTTATATAAAATTTTAAATATCCTAGAAGGTTCTTAGATTTAGGATTTTTCTTCTTCAATCGCATTTTATGTAGAAGTAATTTGAGTATATTGGTCTATAAGAATATTTTTAATACATTATAGACAGACATAAGAATCAAATTTTTCAGATTACTCAGTAACTCTAAAATATATATTTTAAGGGTTATTTTGTTAAATTTCTTGGTTACTTTTAATTTATAATTCATTCTTCCCTGGAATTTACTTTGTGTTACAAGAAATGCAATAATTATTAAGAAAATCTTCACGAAATATGGTTGAAAATAATTCTACTTAACAGGAGCTTTCTACAAAATCATCAACATTCATTGATGAATTGAGTATCTTTTCAAAACATGGCAGACAAATTTTCCTTTGCACTAGTTGGTTCGATTAGGTATCAAATAAAGAATATGCCAGATTATCTGTTTTTTATTCTATTTTGCAGTAAAATTAACACTAAATTAATTATCCAGTTTTATTTAGTTATTGTAAGGCTTTTTAAAATTGATATTCAACCTCTCTGGGGTCAATGTAAGTATTTTTTACTTAAAATAGGTTCATGTATTATCTATTCTCACACATTTAATTAAGAAAATTCAAGCATTTCTTACAAATTACTAGCTGCTATGTCCTGTTGAAATTGTCTATCTTTAAAAAAAATGAGTCTTAATCTGCCTTTAAATTTGTTTATCTGTTCTAAAGATCACAATACTGACAACTTTCAATATTAATCATTTTTAAACTCTTTTATTCTTCAGTAATTTGACTGACTTGCTGCATTTACTACATTAAATTTTAAGACTTTACTATTTCTAGACTATCATCTTCTTCCTTAATGTTAAAAAGTGAAGCACTAATTTTAGCGTCTATAATTTGCTGAAGTAAAAGTTCAAGGTCTCTAATTAAATCAAAGAGCTAGAAGCGATAAAGATTTTATCCATAAAAACTTAAGCTTGATAATTTATTTTATTATAAAAAATTTGCTTTTTTTACAACGCATTAATTACAAATTTTGATCTTTTCAAGAATTTTTGTAACAATTCGCTTTTCTTCTATATTTGTGTATTAATCACAGTCTAAGCATCTCTCATTATAAACTACTGCTTCAAGCTACTCTTCATTAAATTATTTTTTACTAACTTCATTTTCATCTTCATCTTATTCTTCATCAGACTATTGAGTTTCTGTAACTTCTTGACTCTCTATTTGTGGCATTTAATTTTTTTTTTATAACTTAATAATAGATCTTGTTGAAGAAACAGATTCGTCAATTTTAGTTGGAGTATCTTCACTTATTTCAGCTAAAGACATTCTTACTTTTTTAGGTTATTTTATTTTCTAAGAAGAATGAATATCACCAATTAAGCTATTTATTTAATCAGCTTCTAACATATCAATTTAGGTTTCATCTTATTTTTTGATCTATTCAATATTGCTAATTTATTATTTTTCAAGATATTGCTTAAAATCCATTAAATATGACTCCTATTTAGCTAAAGGATTGAATAAAGGTAGTTCTTAATTAGCTTTATCCAAGATCATTGAACTCTACTAGCCTGCTTATAGCTATGTAAGAGCATTAATTTACTTTTTAAATCCAAAGTCTTAAAGCAATGATTCTCTTAAAGCAAACGAAGGATCTTAAAGCTGCATTCTCTAAAAGAAATTAGTCTCTTAAACATGTTTCTAGCTCTTTAACTATTTTTAATCTTCTACCAATTCACTAACTTATTTTACTATTTATCCATTTTTTTCAAAGTAAATGACTATTTAATCCTCTTCTTCTTAGACATCAAGAAATTTTAAAAAGAAAATTTCATTTTTTCTCATAAATTCTAAATCAAATAATATATTGAATTGCTGGTTTTATTAAATTAAATAAATTTATGTCTCATATTCTTCTTGCTACATGAAGAGTTCATTCATTTAAGATTCGATCTTTCCATTTTCTGAAGAGAAGAATGTTAAAGCAAATAATTTAATTTCAAAAGCCTTTTTTATAAAATAAAAATTATTAAATTTTATAAAATAAATTTTAATTTGTCAACAAAAAATTAACTTTTTTATCTAATATAATTTTATTAAAATATTAATTCCTTATGATATTTGATAAGATCAATATTTTAATTTAAAGAAATTAAAAGTTCGTTTGTAATCTAAAAATTATATATAAATGAATGATTAAGTGGATTAGGATATTCGATTTAAGGTCCTAAATAAAAATTATTTAAATTATATTAAACAATTCAGCTATTAAAATTATACTCTAGAAGATAATATCATGATTTGTTGTTCTGCTTCAGCTCCATCTTTCAATAGTTTTATGTGATTCTTTTATTGTTCAAATGTATCTATCCAACCTCTGTAATTACCAGATTGTTTAATTTTAAGATAAAAATAGTAGAGGATGTTCCTAATTATTATGACTGATGATATATCTACGAGAGGATTTTAGTTGTAAGATTAATAAAAATCTATTAAAGAAAACATTTTTTTATTTTAAATTTTTTAAAAGTTAGTTACTAAAAATAAAATAACACAATATTTGATATCTTCATCATTTAAAATTTAAAAATCATCTTAGTTGCTGCGTTTAAGTGTTGGAATATCCATAATTTAGTTTATAACTTATTCAAGTTTTTATTTATCTTATGACAAAACTACATGAAGAATATACTAAAGGAGTAATGATCTGTAGAAGCTATTACCATCACTTTTAACTACTAATTAACAAGGGAATGATTAATTCCACTACTCATATTCTTATAACATTTTTATGTTTGTTATTTTATTTATTTTAAAGTAATTATAGAGACTAGACATCATTAAAGCAGATTATGGATATTTATTGCTTAAATTTTGTTAAAGTTTAGCTAAAATGTCCTCTGTTTTTTTCATTCTTTTTAGTATAGTTTAAATCAACTATTAGGTTTTCTATGAGAGATCTGTTTGTAAAAAGAATAGCATAATATCATCTATTTAAACGAACGTTTATCTGCTCACTTACTAAGCTATATTTTATGATTTCTACTCGTTTTCACTTAATTAGTTTTACTATTCGTACTCATTTTCAAATTGATATAAAGATGATTGATGCTTAATTTTTGAAATTTTATGTTAAGCCTATTTATTAGATATCTATATTATATAAAAAATGATAAATTCATGACACGGTATTTTTAAATTGTTACTCCTTAAACAAATTTATCCATTTGGTAGAATCTTATGTTAACAAAATTTTGAAATATGTGATAATTATTTAAAAAGATATTAATATCAAATCAAAAATTTAATATCATAAATAAATAAATAAACTAATATTTTCTTAATAAATTTTTGAAAATTGTAAAAGATTATGTTTTTTTCAAAAAAATAATGCAAAATAGTTATAAGTAAAATAGAAAACAGAAACTCAAAAATAAACAAATATTTTTTTTATATTTTAAAATAAATATTTTAAAATGCTTTTTGATGTTCAAATAAATAATAAAACATCTGTTAGAATTTTATTTAATAAAAGCTTAATAAAAATGAGTATTTTATTTATTTATATATTATTTTTACTTAATTCTAAAAATTTGTTTAAAAAGCAAACGAAGAAATACCACATAATTAGATCAAGAATATTTAATAAAAGGTATTTTACACTAGAAAAATAGTTTGTAATTTACAAATAGAAATAAATATATAAATAGTAGATTGATTGGGTGTAAATAGTGATGAGGAGTTTATTTTAAAAATAAATGTAAATTTATAAATATTGAAAATAAGTAGAGTTTTTTATCAAAATTAGTAATTTTAACAACATTCGTTTGAAAAAATTTCAGATTTATTGTTATGTTTTCTAAGTTGATGGATTTCATAGATTAAATTTATCAAAATTATTTTTAATTAAAGATAACTAAAGTAAATCTAAAACCAAATAAAATTTGTGATTACAAATATTTTGATAGATATTAGCAAAATTGAATTATTGGTACAAGATTTTTACTCTTTATTATCAAAAATATAATAATAAGCAATTAAATTATCAAATTTTTTAAAGATAAAAGACTAAGAATAAAGTTAATTCTATTATCATTTAATATATTAAATTAGCAAGGCATTAAAGATGCATGATACTTTAGATGCTAAAAACAGTTTTCTTAATTTTTCTTTCTCTGAAACAAAGATTAAAGGTGTTTCTAATTAAAAAAATGCAAATAACCCAAAATATAATTAAGTTGCGAGTTTAATGGAATTAGATTAGACGCTTCAAGCATTCTAAAAAGCATCTCAAAATAATTAGAAGAATATCATCAAGAATACCGAAATAAATACTTTAGATCAACAGAGCATCCTAACCAGATAATAAAATTTTGAAACTATTACTTTAAATAAAAATAAATCTTAAAGTAGAGTTAGCAAAACAGAAATTAGGAGTCTAAACCCGCTTTCATGCAATGAATCAGACAAAACTAAATACTTTGATAATGAATAGGATAATTTATATAATTTGGAAGATGAATATGAAAATGAGAGTAATTATCGTCAAACTAATTTAGAGTCGTAGCAGATAAGCACATAGTTATTTGCAAATATTAGGTAAACAAAGATATTTTAGCAAATGAGAGACTATGTTAGAACGCTAAAGAAGAATAAAATTATCTAAAAATTTTGGTTTTGTTAAATAAATAGCAGATGGACTCGATAAAAATAATTGAATGTTTCATTCTTAATGATGAGTATTTGTATAATTATGGTTTTATTGATTTGCTGGGTCCTACTTTTATTCTTTATGTATCGTATTTTTGATGACACTTACTATCCCAACTACTTAGAAAATGAAAAAAATTAATTAATTTACACCTTATCATCATTATAAGAATCTTTAGTTAGTCTCTTAAGAAGAACTGATCATCTTCACCAAGTTGCTATTAACATATATTAAACATAGTAAAAAGGTCCCAACAACCCTTTTTATGATATTAATTACGACTCTAATATATTAAAAGGCAAATAGAATTATATTTCAATAAATCAAGATGTATTACCTCAATATAATGACACACTGGGTTTTGTGTTTTAAAATGTTGAAACTCCGATTTCATATGATTTTTTTTAATGGGCTACCTTCATAGATCAAAGAAATTACGTTCACATCACACCATAGTCTTAAAAAATACTTGATGATTTTGATATTCTAAGCTATTTCATAAAAAATTTAATTGGAAATGCAAAATTTTCATTTTCTTACTCTTATTATTGCGGATTTGAAACAGATGAATTAGTTGTATATTACCCAGCAGGTTTATAAAAATCACTGAGAGGGCTGGATAAGGTGCCTGATTTTAGTTTTCATCCAAACTAGCGGGAGTGGTACTCTTCAATAATTTAAAATAACCTATAATACACAAACCAAACTTACTTTACTCTCCCTTATAAAGATTAAATTACACAGCAATACATAATGACTATGTCGATAGCTCTTCGTGATTAGGTAAAAACTCTTTAATTTTTTATTTTAAGGGAAATATTTTGTAAAAGTCAAAAGATCAGATAATTGTTTCTAAATTAAATCCATCAGAAAGAATAAATTTAATTATTTAATCAAATTTGAGGCTGATTGTTGATTTATTTTGATCAAAATTTTTATTCCCAAATTACATTTCTCTGTTAATTAATAATTTGTTTATGTAAGATTGAGCTGTATCATCAAATATTCTCAAAGTATTTCAAAATAAATTAAGATTTATTTAAAAAAAAAAAAGGATGGAAAATTTTAAGGTGTTTGTGCAACTGATTACTTTTTGGATAATCTCGACAGCTATATTAATACAATTGGGATAAATGAGTATTCTGTTATGGCTTTAATAGATGCCAGTAATGATAAAGGTGTTATTCTAAAATAAAATAATAGTATCACTCACTTTTCTCCTTAAGATTTCTTGCAATTTTCTACTTCTAATTGGGCTGATATGAAATAACAAATACTCTAAACATTTAATTAGAATAATACGAATGCTGGTAGCATAAATTCTTTTAACTATTTTCTAACTATATAAGGATTTAAAGTTGCAGGCTCTGCTTTTAAATCTAAAAATTCAAATGATCAAACCTTTATCTTATTAGTTAAGGAGTCTACAAATGAGTTTGAAAGACTATACGATACAATAATTTAAAGAGTCTAAGATTAATACATAAAACCAAATATTCACTTTATAATTGCCTTTTTAGTTATAAGCTTTGCTCACATTATATATTGCTTAATAATGAGTTATTATGTTACTCAACCTTATAGAAAAATAAAATAGATTTCAAATTAAATTACTTAGAATTTAAAGGCATCTAATCAAATAGGATCACTTGATTAATATCTAAATACATTAGATTTCAAAAGTGATAGAAATCTCTACCTTCTAGTCAAGTCTGCAAAAAAGATGGTATTAAAAATATAAAAAGCAAACACGAAGAAAATCATAGAAAACTAAAAATATTACCATGCTTATCACTACGAGAAAAATGAGTACTCTGAAAGTTAAATGGAGTGGAGAGACTAATTAGAGCACCTTGTGAATTACGGGTTATCAAAAAATTTCAATTCAATTGCTACTAATATAGACTTCTAAAACGAATGTGATTCAAAAATCATTCAACTTAAAGATAATTCTCATTTTGCTTTAGTCAACAATAAGTAGGAATCTCTTAAAATAAAATAAAAAATAGTATCTGATGATTCATTAAGCAAATCATTTTCTGCTCCATATATTGACTAAAAATTCATGAATCACATTGAATAATATCTTCCTAATTTTTAAATGCCTTGAAATAAAAATCATAGCTCCAACAGGATAAAAAGTAGCAAGATTATGAGTAAATAAAAATACCCAAAATATTTGGCAAACATATTAACTATTAATTTCAATTGTTTCCAAGAAACTCAATTAGTAATATTTGAGTTTGCAAGATATTCTAATATTTGCTGTAAATAAATTACTTTGAAAATATTATTAAATTAAATAAAAAATAATAATCACATGAAATCAAACGAGTACTAACCAATAAATCACTAAGTCGTTAAAGTGAATTTAAATTATAATTATTTATAACTAATGAAAATCAAAAAAATATGCTCTGTTTTTAATTAAAAAAGAAAAAATAAAAATTATGGATAAAATTAAGAAGCAGTGAATTATTTATTTAAAAAAAAATGAAAAATTTTAAAATATTTGAAAAGATTTAATAAATTTATCTTAAATTATTTTTAATTGTACAATTATTTGTTTTATTTTCTTATTCATTATTAATTTATTTCTATTAGCAATTCGATTGAGAATCATCAAATCAAAATTAATATATTATAAATTAATTAATATGAATTATGAATGAATAAATCAATCTAAACTGAATTATCAAACAAACACCGTTTATTAAAACATAAATTAAATGCATTTAATAAGCAATTTTAGGTTTGGCTTATATAATTTATTATATAAAAAACTCAATCATGCCTAAAAACTTACATACTAAGTCATAGTGAAAATACAAAAAATGATAGTAACAGTAATAGGAAATAGATTGGAATAATACAAAATTTATTTTTAAATAAATGTATTTGATTATGCATTTGTAAATTTTTAATAGAATTCCTTAAAATCCTGCAATTTATTGTATTTAATTCAAGTAGTAAATAATCCCTTTAAAATTATTACAGAAATAGGCAAATAAGGCTAATTATAATAGGCTATTCTCTGGAAAAATATAAAATATAACTGATAGGACAATACCATTTTGGACCCATAAATCGCTATATATTTAAAATTTATATAAAGACTTAGATTATCAATAAGACAATAGTTACGAATATAGATAATTCCATTTTATTCAATCATATCCGAATTAGTTCGATCATTATCAATTTTTAAGCATAGGGAGATTACTAAATATCGCTTTTGATCGTCTTCAATAAGAGGTGAAAATTTGAAAAAATAGATATTTTTATCAAAAGGATTCTAATTTGGAAAGCTATTTGAAGCGAATCTTAAAATTTATTAGTTATGACATAAACAGAGCTTGTTCCTGAAGACTATGATCAGGATAATTAAGATGCTTCTCAAAGCGTAATCTCCTCAGGAAGCGTTGAAGATGGAAAAGAAAAATTTAAAGCAATGATTCATAAAATATTAGGAGTAAATGATAATAAATAGATAGATAAAATATGTTGTTTCTCGATTTTTAATAAGCAGTGGTCTCGCACAAAGCAACTTTTTTGTGTTTACTCAGTTTTTTTGACATTATTTATGACAATTATTTTAGGATGTTTTGTGTTCTACTTAAAATTTTGCCCCAATTTCGTAGGAGATACAATACTAGATTAGATTGACAGCTCTATTTCTGCAAGCTTTTAAAACTCCTTACTAGAATATAGTAAATAAGTACATTAATATTTCAAAGCATATAGTTCCTGGATGATTATGTTTTCCTAAATTATAGCTACTAATGTTGGCTGGAGTAATTAGCTATATTAATCCATAGAGGAATTAAATATAAAGCCCCAGCAGAAATATTTTCCTACTTATTAGCCTATCCCATAAAATTTAATAAACCATCAATATTCCCAGAAAAAGCCCTATTTGAATAGAGATATTTCATTTTAAACTTTTTCTTATTTCACTACTAATCCTGATGATGCAACTTCTATTTCTCCAGCTACTTAATTATACTTGGACTCTGTGGACTTGATTTCTTATTTTTTTGCCAATTTTATATAAGATCCTAATTAAACTTACATCTAATCTTTATATGTATACTTTTAAGATCGAGATGTTATAGCTTTTTTTCCAGCTGGCCTCATTTAAGTACCAAAGAATTTTCAGATAGATATGAAGTCGAGGCCTTGGTATTAAAACACTGTTTAAATGTTTTAAGCTAATGGGAATAAACCAGTATTTACGATCACAAGTCCCTACCCTGATTTAACGACTAAATAAATCACTATTACATACTCTCTGCCTATTGTGAAACAAGTAATTAATTATAAATACATTTGCATAGTTTATCATTTTAGTTAAAATCTTTTACTTCACAATTCTATTACATGCTATTTTTTTTTTTGGTTTTTATTACTAATATATAAATTAAAGACTAATTATTTGATACTAAATAATTTAATAAATTTTTTAATTTAAACTTTTAATTAAAATAGTCTGATCCTAATAAAGTTGCTGGGGTGATTAATGTGGATGTTATTGTAGGTAATTTAAGATCTGTTTACGATTTGCTGCAAGAAAAGGATGGCGAGTTATAAATTGCATTAGTAGATTACAATACATATTATATCATTAACGATTGTTTTAATTAAAGTGGAATTACACATTTTTATGATACAAATAAAACAAGTTTTACATAATAAAATTGGTAAGAAATAATAGATTTTAGCTTACATTAATAAAATTAAACATTCATAATTACAAATAGTTAGAATATACGATATTATTTTGCTCGTACTGTAATCAAAGATTCTGTAAATTAAACAATAAATAGATTTTATCTTATAGTTTTTGGTAAAGAAAGTAATTATCTCACCTATAGAAATACAATATAAAATTAAATAAATACCGAGCTCTACAATTTTTGTGTATCCTTAATAATTGCATTTTCGATTTTGTGGTTCTTTTCCTACTTCTACATATATATTTTATCATGCAATATTGTTCAACCACTTTTTAAATTGAGCTAATTAGCTAAAAGTATAAATAAACATGATGACAGAAAAAGCTCTGCTGAAGATTTAAAAGAATAGCTAAGTAAAATTAAAGGTGCAGATACTGAAACAAAAAAGCTTATCGATTCTTTCATAAACCTTGTAGATTAACACTCTGGTATGAGAAAGCTAGCAAATGGGAATGGCTATTAGGACAATATGATTCCTGTTTACAATAAAATGAATAATATTTATGAAAACTACTCAAGGAATGACTACAAAGAAGAATTAGATGATATTTAAGAATAAATTAAATATTTAAAAAACCTAGATTAGGAGAATGAGGATGATTATGATGATAATGGATCCAATTAAGATATTGACGAAGTTTATGCTGGAAATCCTAAAAATAAATCTTATTCATCAATTTAATCAAATAAATACCAAAATGAGGATGATCAGACTGAGGCTGATCTTAGAAACCATAAAAAAAAGCTTGAATTAGAAGCTAAAGGAGGCGAAATAACTTAAACAAATTCTATAGCTAGTAATTTAGATTATAATAATCAAAAAAAATATCTAAATTGGATTAAAACACAACTCTAAACAATACAAGAAAACGAATAAGCTAAAATAAAATTATCTCAAAATATTTTATAATAATTTTTACCTACAAATACTTAATCTATTTGATCAATTAATTAATTAAATGAATTATGAATTTTCTGTAAATTATTAACAAAATTTTTACAAATTAATTCAAAATAAGAAATAAGTTTTTGTGAATAAAATTTTTTTATTTTAATTTGAAGTAAATATCAAAAATATTTTAAATAGTTTGATTGATCAAAAAAAGTTCTGCAATTACCATAAAAAAATTAAAATAACAAACAATCAATACATATTTGAACTAATCATTTCAAAATATTCCTTAAATCATAAAATATAAAACAAATTTAGTTAAGTAACAGGGATTTTATATAATGCACATTTATAAATTTATTAATAATATAATTTTAATTATTGGATTTGTGTTTAAAGTTTTATTCTTAGTAAATCAATATACTTTAAGAAAATTAATTATAATAATTTAACTATTTTTTATTATATAAGTGTATAGAGTACTATTATCTTTATTATTTTAACAATTACTTTTTTATTTTATTTTTTTTTCAATTTAATATCTCACTTCTAAGTTAAAAACTTTATGTGTATTTGAAGAGGTAAATTAATATAAGTAATTTTAATAAAACCCTTCATTTAATTTCTAAAGCTTAAACTAAATGGTTTAGTCAATATTATACTAGTTGGCATATCTGAATTTAAATTATTTTAGTTTTTATATTTTTGATTCATAGATTATAAGTATTAATCTTAACAGTTAAATGAACTACTTAAAAGAAATTTAAAGCTTAAGTAGAAAAAGATTTAGAGAATGGCAATTTATCTAGTTGCAACAGAATTATGAATAATACTGAAAAAAGCTTAGATATGATTAAATAATATTTATATTTACTTCTTGATTTCCTTTATTGATGATAAGCTTCTTAATTTACGATATCTACTTTTTAAATAACTAATATAAAAAGTAACATTTATGAATTCATGAAAATATTAATTGATTTATTAAGCTATTATTTAACTAAATACCTTTTATTAATTAATCAATATTTAGAATTGATTAATTTTATTATTACAGCCATATTCCTTAATCAAATATGAAAATAATTATTTTGCATTTTACTTAAATTTTATTTATATAAAATAGTGATTGCAAATTTATAAAACACAAATGAAGAATTATTATGTATTTTAATCAAAAATAGAGTTATTTAAAAAAAAATTAATAGATAATGGAAAATTAAATCTAGTATTTTTAAAGGAAACTATATTTATTTTTAGGTTCAGTGAAAAAAAATTAGCTATTGTAATCTTCTTTTCTGACTTTTTATTTTTTATTTTTATGTTTGTGGATACAATAATTATCTTTAATTTGAGATAATTGTTAATCATTAATAATATGTTAAGCGAATTCCCATTAATAACTCTTAATTTACAAAAATTTTTAAATTAACTATAGTAATAAAGAAAATTCCACATTTTTAATATTACCTAGTGGAATGGTTTTTTATTATCTCAATTTTATGGTGATTGAGAAAAAAATTAAATTTTAATATACTATTTTTTATTTATATGTTTTATTTGATATTTAAATAAAGAGACCATTTTATAATATATAAAGAAATAAAAAATTAGAAAAAAACAATTATTAATTAATTAATGATTTTTTAATATATCAAGCACTTAGATATATTTTCTTAACCTTTTTCCTTTGATTCATCAAAGAGTCAGTTAAGAAAGAGGACGTTGTTAGGCGCATTTCTATCACTAACGATAATAACTGCTACTATCTTGTATTTTATCTATTTAACATACAATTTTTTTACAAATTAAATGGATCCAAAATTTAGATCACAGATCTTTATTACTAATGATGATGTTAGCTTTTAATTACAAGATAATTTGTTTGCGTTTGCATTTAAAAGGCTGGATTTTGGTGTATACTTAAAAGAAATAGAAGCTAAAGAAAACAAAACCTATTTAACATATCGCGGGCTATATATTTACAGAAACGGTACAGATTAAAGATTTTTTAATGTAAGCATAACTAATTGCTAAGATCCTGCTTTAAAAGGATTTAATTGTTTTGACTTCTCTAATTTGTAGAACTATTCAATTTCAGTAGGAAATATTAATAATGTCTTTTCAGACTTAATCGTTTATGTTTACAGATGCTAAGATACAGATATTTTATTCAATCCAATGCCTAATAATTGCGCTGATCCAGAAAAAATTGAAGAATACGTTAACTTAGCTTCTGGTGTTGTACATTTTAAATTACTTACATAATAATACAATACAACATCTAAAAAGTTTGAGGCTAATTATAAGAACTACTATAGACTTACTAATGGAGAATAAATGTAATTATTTGATTTCAAAGTACAAAAGCAAATCACAACTATAAGCGATGGATTTTTATTGCAATCAAATTCAATTCATTCGACACCAATTTCTTATGATGAGTTTGGAGGATCTTTTGATTTTAAAAATTTTGTTTAATCTTCAGGATAAAAGTATTTCAATATGTTTGTTTTTGAGGTTGACGAGGCTGTCATGTATACATAAATTTAATTTCCTTCGTTTCCGGAAGTATTAACACTATGCAATAGTACTCTCAGCCTTTTAATGTGTTTAGGATTTTTAGGAAGGTTTATGGCAAACAAATTAATAAAATAAAATTTGTTTGTCACTATCTTATAAAATTATTACTAAGGAACTCTTGAAAGAATAATCTAAAGTAATTAGTTAAAGGCATCTTTTATCAACCCTAATTAATTAGATGGTATGTCTAAGTAAACAGATTATGTTAATACTGAGGAATATAAAAATCCTATTTTAATACCATGCATAAATGTTTAGTCTAGATAATCTGTTTTTACTTCATTTACTTATAAATAAAATGAACCTATGTTTCCAAATAATGATTAGATATAAGAAGGAAATAATTTGATTTTTTTGAAAAATGAAAAATAACAATTATCATCAGATCCACAATAAAGTCAGCCAGCTGAATAGGAATAGAAATCGCTTTAGTTAACATCATGTGAATACCAGAGTAATGAAACCAGAGCCCAATAATAGAAAGAATTTCCAACAAAACTAGAACTAAAATTATTAACAGAAAGCACAACAAATTATTTCTCTCCTAGAGGATCAAATCAAGATAAATTACTAAAATTTTAATAATCAACAAGGGAGAGAAAAAAAATAAACTCATAAAGAAATTTAAAAAACTCCTAAAATAAAGAAAAGCTTTTTAAAAAAATAAAATCACCCAAAAACGCAACATAGAATATGAACAATATTGAATTTAAAGTAAATCTAAAGAGTTAAGAAATCCAAAAAAATATTGAGTTAATCTTATTTAAAAATAAGTAATTTATTTAATTGCACTTGTATCAATTAATTTAATATAAGCAAAAAATTGAAGTTATAAAATTATTTAAAAAATATAAAAATATAGGCTTAAGTGTTAAAAAAATTCTAATTAAATGGATCCATTGATGATGAAATACATTGAAGAATAAGTGGATAGAAGCATAGACTTTTTAAAATTTTATGAAGAAATGATTATCATTAAAAAAGCTATCATGATGATTTTGAGCAAAGAATAATTTGCTGCTTTGTAGCTTGTTGGATGCTCAGAAAAATTCTTAAAATTACTTGTTAATAAAGACTTAAAGAAAATTAGTAAATTTTTTAATTTGCAATTAATTATTTTTAATTTTTTAAAAATTCCCCTTAGGTTCAGAATAATCAAGCCATTTTGAAAAGTAGTTTGCTATTTCTTTATTTAAAGAAACTTAAATAGAGTATACAAAATCATTTTTGAAAAAATGTCTAAATGAACATAATATATAAAATGAAATAGATTAAAGAATATATTCTTCATTAATGTGAATGGGTTTTGTTTATTTTTAGATATTTTTTTTTTTATATAAAATTAAATTTAAACATTTTGTACTATTTTTAAAATAATTTAATTTTTATACGAAACTAAAATAATTTTTTTGATAAAACCTAGAATTATTTTTCACTCAAACTATTAAATAAGATTCATATTAACCTTATTATATTTAAAATAAAACGCAAAAATATTTTAAGATAAAAAAAAATCAAAATTTATCTTTTAATTTAAAAAAAATGGGTATTTCACAAACACTGGTGCCTTTTTTAAGGCTATATAGTATTATTAAATCAAAATAATAAAATTTTGAGTAATTAATCTTTCGTTATTTTTATTTAATTCTATAAAAGTTGTAAAATGATTGCTTTTATTAATTAATGAAGAAATAAATAATTTAAAAAAAAATAAATTCTCAAAAAAACTTTGTTTCTGAAGATAAAATATTATTAATAGCTAAATACTTTTAAATACTTTAATTTAATCCTGATTAAAAAAAAATATTTTATTTTAATCTTAAAGAATTTGTGAATTTGGGGAAAAAAAGGGCTACTATTTATTAGAGAGAAATTTCAGAAGTTATTTGAATTTTTTCTTAGTATCACCAAAATTTATCAAGTATTTCATAAAAGCAAAATTATTCACTATAAATTTAGAATCAATTTTAATTTAACTAAGAAATAAAAATTTCTTACAATATTTATGAGAAATTTATTAAAATTAATTTTTTATTTTTAAGTATTCATTAATCGATAAATAAAATTGTTAAAATTATTTATTATTATACGTCAGTTTTATTTTTATTAATTCATTATAAATTAGATGCTAACATAAATATTAACATGTAATTAGTTATAGTTAGTTTTAGATTTTAAATCAACTATTTATCTATATTGATAGTTTTTCACATATTAAATTTTTCTGTTTTTTTTATTGATAATTATTAAGTAATAAATATAAATAAAAAACTATGCCTAATAGAAAGAATATTAATAATAATAGTACCTATTGACAAGTCTTTTAAATTCTAAATTATGGGGATTTAGAAAAAATCATTAAATTTTAAATCCTCTTTTTTATTTTATTTTTATGTTTGTTTATTTTTAGAGATAAAATAAAAACCAATAATGATTGCTAGTCAATAAAAGAAGTAATTATAAAGAAAATTTTTATTTGAAGTTATTTTAAATGATTTAAATTTTTAAGCTTTCCAGACTTTTAATGTTATTAATTTTTATTAAAAAAATTAATTACAAGATAAAAAACTAGAAAAAAAAAATTATTTGATGATTTTTTAATATATCAAACATATAGATATATTTTCTTAACCTTTTTCATTTGATACATCAAAAAGTTAATTAAGAAAGAGGACATTTTTGGGTGCATTTCTATCTCTAGCAATAATAACTGCTGCTCTCATGTACTTCATCTACTTAACATACAATTTTTTCACAAATTAAATGGATCCAAAATTTAGATCTCAGATCTTTATTACTAATGATGATGTAAGCTTTTAATTGCAAGATAATTTGTTTGCGTTTGCATTCAAAAGAGAAGACACTGGTGTTTACTTAAGAGAAATAGAAGCCAAAGAAAGTAAAACCTATTTAACATATCGTGGGTAATATATTTACAGAAATGGTACAGATATAAGATTTTTTAATGTAAGCATAACTAATTGCTAAGATCCTGCTTTAATTGGCTTTAATTGCTTTGATTTTTCTGCTTTGTAGAATTATTCAATGGCAGTAGGAAATACTAACAATGTCTTTTCAGACTTACTCATATATGTTTACAGATGCTAAGATACTGATATTTAATATCATCCGATGCCTAGCAATTGCGCTGATCCTTAAGAAATAGAAGAATATATCAACTTAGTTACTGGTGTTGTACAATTTAAATTATATACATAATAATTTAATACAACATCTAAAGAATTCGAAACTAATTACAAAAACTTTTATAGACTTACTTCTGGGGAATAAATGTAATTATTTGATTTTAAAGTACAAAAGCAAATCACGACTATAAGCTAAGGGCTTTTATTGTAATCAAATTCTGTTCATTCCTCACCAATTTCTTATGAAGAATTTGAAGGATCATTTGATTTTTAAAAATTCGCTTAATCTACAGGATAAAAGTATTTCAATATGTATGTTTTTGAGGTTGATGAGGCAGTCATGTACACATAAATTTAATTTCCTTCATTTCCTGAAGTATTAACATTATGCAATAGCACTCTCAACCTTCTAATGTGTTTAGGGTTTTTAGGCAAGTTTATGGCAAACAAGCTAATAAAATAAAATTTGTTTGTAACTATCTTATAAAACTATTACTAAGGAACTCTTGAAAGAATAATTTAGAATAATGAGTTATAGAATCCCTTTATCAAGTCTAATTAATTGGATAGTGTATCTGAATAAAAGGATTTAAGTCATAGCGAGGAAAACAAAAGTCCTGTTTTAGTACCATATATAGATGTAAAATCTAGATAATCTGTTTTTACCTCATTTGTGAACTAATAAAATGAAGTAACATATTCAAATAATGATGAGATTAAACAAAGCAAACATTTGAATTTTGCGAAAAATGAAAAATATTAATTATCAGATCTTCAATAAAGCCAGCCATATGAATAGAAAGCTATTTAACTGGTATCATGCGATGACTAAAATCATGAAACTGGAGCTTAAGAAAAGAAAGATTTTCCAATAAAACTAGAACTTAAACTATTAACTGAAAGCTTAACAGATAACTTAAGTCCTCAAGCATCAAATCAAGATAGATTACTAAAATTTTAATCGATTAGGAAAAAAAAAAATACAAACAAATAAGAAAGGTTAAAAAACTCCTAATTTTAAGAAAAGTTTTTTAATAAAATAAAATAACCCAAAAACATAACAACTAATCCAAGCAATATCTCATAAAAAATAAAGACTCTAAAAAATTAATAAATCATAAAAAAGGCTGAGTCAATCTTATTTAATTACAAGTAATTTAATTAAATTTTTTCTAATTTTTTATTATAAGCAAATAAATCATATTTTTAAAATTATAAAAAAAATCTAACAAAATAGGCTTAAACGTTAAAAACAATCTAATTAATTGGATCCACAGATTATGAAATGTATTTCAGAATAAGTGGATAGTAGCATAGACTTTTTAAAATTTTATGAAGAAATGATTTTCATTAAAAAAGCTATCATGATGATTTTGAGTAAAGAATAATTTGCTGCTTTATAGCTTGTAGGATGTTCAGAAAATTTCTTAAAATTAATCGCTAATAAAAGCATATCAAATATTAGTAAATTTTTATAGTGGGAATTAAATAATTTTAATATATAAAAATTTTCATAGATGATGAATCAGCAAGCCATTTCGAAAAGTAGTTTGCTATTTCTTTATTTGAAGAAAAATAAATAGAATATGCAAAATAATTTTTGAAAAAATATCTCAATGAAGAAGAAACTTAAAGCGAAATAGATTAACGTATATATTCTTCATTAATGTGAGTGAGCTCTTATTGTTTATAAATGTTCTTTTTTCATCTTAAATTTAAATATAAATTGCCATATTTTTTTAAAATAAAGTTTCCTTTTTTTACTTAAATCAAAAAGAATTTCGATAAAACGTACTCTTAATTTTTTATAATAATGTCACAAAATAAATATCATAAGCATTTTTATTTTCAAGCTAATTATTTTTTTATAAAAATTAATTAAATTTCTTTTCACAATAGAATTATATCTAAATTCATTTTTCATTTTTACTCTAAAATATTTTTATGAATTAATAATTTTATATTTTCATTTCAGAATTATTCATCTATGTTTGTGGCAGCCACATTCAAAAGTATGTATGTACTTAACACAGAATAAAAAATCTAATACATAATTATTTTATAATGATTTATTTTTATTTAATAACCATTGTGTTGAATCTCTCGTTCATTCTAATTTATAATCCTAATATTTAATATTACGGAACTATTGAATAAATAGCATTAAACACCAATTTGGTTGGTCACTGATAATTAATTATTTTTATATTTGGATAATAGAGATTATTCCAGTAAAAATAAATACATATCTAACTTTATTATAAAAAATAATTTGAAACAAAATAGAATTTTAATAATAAATAACTAAATAGGAAATAATTTTTAAGACTATCTATGCTAAATATAGAAACAGAAATATATTTAATTCAGTAATTATATATATACTACTTGCACTAATTTCAATTTACAAGTTTTAAAATAGATAGTAGATATTTTCAATATGAAAAGTAAGTTAGCTTGGAATTATTTAAAACCTTTTTTTAGATTAAATGATTGATTTTTTAATAATATTCATTTTTTCAAACAGTTTTCTAAATTTTAAAAAATTAAATATTAATTTTTATTTTGAAAAGAAGCTTCGCTTTAGAGGCTGAAGTATTTCTAGAAAATTTCTTTATTAGTGTTTATCAAAATATTAATAATATTTAAAAATTAATTATATTTCTAATTCACTCTTAACTTTGAATGAAATAGCTTTATTAAAATGAATAAAAATAAAGAAATATAAGCAATCTCAATTAAGACTGCAATTAAAACTAATAAATGCATGAATGGATTAAATAAATTTTAACATAAAGTACTTTCTAATATTATTTGATAATATATCATAAATATGTTAATAAAATTAAGAACATTATCATTTATATTAATTTCTTTACAAAAAACCTAAAAATAGCTAACTAATAAGATATTCTAATAGAGTATTTTAAATATTTGGACATTTTTTCATAACCTGTTTCCTTCAATACAGCAAATAAAGAAAGAGAACATTAATAGATGCATTTTTATCTGTAGCTACTATAAGTACTGCTTTGCTATACTTTATCTATTTAACTTATTTATTTATCACCAATTAAATGGATCCAAAATTTAGATCATAGACCTTCATCTCTGATGATTATGTAAGCTTCCAATTAGAAGATAATTTGTTTGCGTTTGCATTCAAAAGAGCAGACACTGGAGTTTACCATAGAAATATTGAATCTTAAGAAGGTAAAACATATTTAATTTACTGTGGCTAATACATTTTTAGAAAAAGTCATATATTAGATTCTTTAATGTAAATATTACAAATAGCTAAGACCTTGCTTTAAAAGACTATAATTGCTTTGACTTTTCAAATTTGAAAAACTATTATATTGAAGTAGGAAATACTAATAATTTTTTTTCAGATTTACTTATTTATGTTTATAGATGCTAAGATACCGATATTGAATATAAGAATGCCTTAAAATTGTGCTGAACCGAGCTAAATAGAAGAACATATTAACTTGGGAAATGGTATAACCTAATTTAAACTTTATACAAAACAATATAATACTACATCAAAAAAATTTTAAGTAAATTCTTTATTTTTTAATTTGGTATTAATTTTTTAACTTTAAAATGATTTTTTCATTGCAGCCCATATCAGCTCAATGGCATTAAGGTCTGACGACCAAGCAGGATTCTGTTTAATATTTATATTTTTGTTTTCAAAATAATTTTCATGCTGTTAGCTGTATGAGCCCTAGCACCATCCTGTAAAAGGGTTATTTATTAAGCTTAAGAATTCTTAAATGGGAGAAAAATGTTATTATCTAATATATATCTTAATTTTACAATTTGAATTTTATTTTATTATTATATTATATAGTGAATATTTAAAAATATTATTTTTTAAAAAATAATAAAAATAATATGTGGTATCTGTTTTTTTGACACTGATGACTCTTCAGGGTTTCCTAGGATAGTGCTGTAAAATTTTAATGATGAATTATGGTGTATGATTTTTAAATAAATTGTCGATTAATAAATGATTTTATGAAGAATAGATTTGAATTAAAATGATTCTTTTCTTGGTGGTCTAATATAAGTCCCGAAATTATATATCAAGAGGTCCTGCAAAGTAGGTACGAATAAGTGATAAAATGTAGTTTTACTTCTTTTTTTTTTAATTTTTTATACTTAAATTCTATATATTATTTAAGTAAACCATAACAACTTTGTAACTAAATAATATTTTTTAAAGATTTATTAAAGTTTCCTTTGTTCCTTCCTTACTTTCTAGCTATATTTAGGTTTTTATAAATTAACACTCATTTATCAAATAATTAAATCAATAATAAATTACTTTTCTCATTTTAATTAACTTTTTAATTTTACTTTTCAGGAAATATTTTTTATTTATATATTCATAAAATATTTATTCGACTGACTTATCTATTGATTAATTAAGATACATCTTTTTTTGCAGGAATAAAAATTTTTTTTTCTCTATTAAAAACCTAATAAAACTTCTATATTTGTTATATTTTAGCAAACATATTTTCTAAGTTAGGCTATTCAATATAATTATAAAAAATTAATCAGTAATAAATAACAAAGATTATTCTTATTGACACAAATAAGCTTTTGTTTTTGATTTTAATTTTTAATCATGATCTTTATAAAATCAGTTTAATTGAGATAAGTCCTTAAATGAAAAAAAACAAATAAAATTTATTATTAATTTTAAACATCAAGTTAAATGTTTGTTTATTGTTAATGCTTATAAAAAAATAAAGAAAAAGTAGATCATTTTATTAAAATTTTGAATAGAATATTAATTCAATTAAAGATAAACATTTCCTTTCAAAGCTTTAAATAATTAGATGTTAAATAAAAAGTTCTACTTTAAATCTCATGATTTACTAATTTATATTATTAATTTCAAATAAATAAATAAAAACAAAAGAATAGAAAACCTTAAGAAGAATGATCTTTTAATATATTAAATATTTAGATATATTTTCTTAACCTTTCTAATTTGACTCCTCTAAGAGCTAGTTAAGGAAGAGAACTTTTGTGGGAGCTTTTCTATCAGTCTCCATTATAACTGCAGCTCTTCTCTATTTTGTTTATCTAACCTATCTATTCTTTAATAATTAGATGGATCCTAAATTTAGATCTCAGATTTTTATTACTAATGATGATGTGGCCATTCCTTTAAAAAACAATTTGTTTGCATTTACATTCAAAAGAGCTGATAACGGGATTTTTCTAAGAGAATAAGAGAGAAAGGAAGATAAAACTTACTTAACTTACCGCGGATAGTACATATATAGAAATGGAACAGACATAAGATTTTTTAATGTAAGTATTATAGATTGCTAAGACCCTGCTTTATAAAACTATAAGTGTTTTGACTTCTAAAATTTATAAAATTATTCTATTGCAGTAGGAAACAGTAATAGTGTCTTTTCAGACTTATTAGTTTATGTTTACAGATGCTAAGATACAGACACTTAATATTTTCCTAAGCCTTAAAACTGTGCTGACGCTGGAAAAATAGAATAATATATTAATTTACCAACCGCTATGGTGTAATTTAAAATCTATACTTAATAATATAACACTACGTCTAAGGAATTATAAGTAAATTACAAGAATTTTTATAGGCTTACAACAGGGACAGAAATGGCTGCGTTTGATTTTAAAGTGCAGTAGTAAATAACTAATATAAATTAAGGTATGTTGCTATAATCAAGTATATCTTATGCCTCACCAGTTTCTTTTACTGAATATAGCTAGTCTTTAAATTTTCAAAATTTTGTCTAGACTAGCGGAGAGAAGTATTTTAATATGTATGTTTTTGAAGTTGATGAATCAGTCATGTACACGTAAATTTAATTTCCCTCCTTCCCAGAAGTATTAACTTTGTGTAACAGTACTTTGAATCTTTTGATGTGTTTAGGATTTTTAGGAAGATATATGGCAAATAGGCTTGTAAAATAAAATCTCTTTGTAGCTATTTTAAGAAACTATTACTAAGGAGCTTTTGAAAGAATACTTTAAGACAAAGAATAAAAATAATCTATTAAAAATGAAATTTTATTTGATCTTATGACTGAAAAACAAGATTTGTGCAGCTGCGAAGAAAATTAAAATCCTGTTTAAGTACCACGAATGAAAGTTAATTCAGGGTAGTTTGTTTTAAGTTCAGTCAAAAATCGATAATTTGAATAAATGCAGCTTCAAAATGATGAAATTAAAGAAGATAATAATTATATGGCTTAAATAGATGAGCAATAACTGTAAAGATAGTAATCAGTGTTTAATGAAAACCAAAACTTTGAACAAAAAATCCTTTAAAGTTAGGAATATTCATTCCAAAAATAAAGTTGTGACGCTGATTTGTAAGAAAAAGAACAACAATCTCCTTTAAATTTAGATCTAAAATTGTTTTCTGAAAATCTTATTGATAGCTTAAGTCAAAGGTAAAATCGTAAAGCAAATCAGGTAATTAAATTTTAGTCAACTATAAAAAACTTAAATAATATTAATCGGAAGAGGATTATTAAAGATAGCTTATTTGACAATAAAAGTATTATTAAAATCAAAAAATCAACACAAAATATGATAAATATGAACAATGTTGAATAAAAAATTAAAACATTACAAGATTAGGAGGCATAGTAAAAAGTTGAATCTATTCTATTTAAATTCAAGTAATTTTTAAAATATTTTTTTTTATAATTCTTTTTAAATAATATCAAAAGCAACAATATTTATTTTTATTACTTTACTTAAATTCTAATTTGTCTAAAAAGGTTTAAAAGCCAGAATAGTAAAATGAATTCTAAAGGAATAGATCCTTTTGTTATGAAAAACATCAAAGAATAAGTTGAGAATAGTGTAGACTTTTTAAAATTTTACTAAGATATGATTTTTATTAAAAAAGCTATTATGATGATATTAAGTAAAGAGTAATTTGCTGCTTTGTAACTCGTTGGGTGTTCAGAAGAGTTTTTTAAACTGCTTCATAGTGAAAAAAAACCGAATGAAGGTATATTTTTTTTAATGAAAAAATAAATAAAAAATATTTTATTTTTGAAATAAAGGTGAAATGAATTATTTCGAATAGTAGTTTGCAATTTCTTTATCATAAGAGAGTCAATTAGCTCACACTAAGCTATTTTTATCCAAATTCTTAAATTAAGAAGATACTTTAAACGAAATAGATAAAAGAATATACTCCTCTTTAATATGATTTATTTATGTGTTAATACTTATATTTTTGTGTTATGTGACATTAAATTTATATTGCTTTTTAGCTTTTTTATAAAATATGCTCTTATTGTAAAGTTAATGTAATTAATATTTTATTATTATTATTATTATTTTAAAAAAGTTAGAAATTGGAATCTCACACAAATAAAACAAAAATTAATTTTTAGTTTCAAAAGGAGCTTCAGCTTTAGAGATTGAAATATTGTATAAAATTTCATTATTATTGTTAATAAAAATTTTGATAACATTTAAAAAATAATTATATTTCTAATTCACTCTTAACTTTCAATGAAATAACTTTATTAAGATTAATTAAAATAAAGAAATATCAACAAACTCAATCAAGACTGCTTTATTAAAACTCATAAATGCATGAATGAATTAAATAAAATTTAACATAAAATACTTTCTAATATTATTTAATAATAATTCATAAATACGTTAATAAAATTAAGAACATCATTTATATTAATTTCTTTACAAAAAACCTAAAAATAACTAATTAAAAAGACATGCTAATAGAATATTTTAAATATTTGGACATTTTTTCATAGCCCTTTTCCTTCAATACATCAAAGAGCTAGTTAAGAAAGAGGACATTAATTGGTGCAATTTTATCTGTAGCTACGATAAGCACTGCTTTGCTATACTTTATCTATTTAACTTATTTATTTATCACCAATTAAATGGATCCAAAATTTAGATCACAGATCTTCATCTCTAATGATGACATAAGCTTCCAATTAGAAGATAATTTGTTTGCGTTTGCATTCAAAAGAGCTGACACTGGTGTTTACCTTAGAAATATTGAGTCTTAAGAAGGTAAAACATATTTAACTTATCGTGGCTAATATATTTATAGAAATGGCACAGACATTAGGTTTTTTAATGTAAGTATTACAAATTGCTAAGACCCTGCTTTAAAAGACTATAATTGCTTTGACTTTTCAAATTTGAAAAATTATTCTATTGCAGTAGGAAATACTAATAATGTTTTTTCAGATTTACTTATTTATGTCTATAGATGTTAAGATACTGATATTCAATATAATTCTTTGCCCTAAAATTGTGCTGAACCAAGCTAAATAGAAGAATATATTAATTTGGATACTGGTATAATCTAATTTAAACTTTATACAAAACAATATAATACTACATCAAAAGAATTTTAAGTAAATTACAAAAATATGTACAGACTAACTACTGGATCATCAATGATTGCTTTTGATTTTAAAGTACAGCAACAAACGACAAAAATAAGTTAAGGCCTAATTTTATAATCAGATTCAGTTTATTCTTTTCCTATTTCTTACAGTACATTTGAACAAACATTAGACTATAAAAATTTTGTTTAAACCACTGGATAGAAATACTTCAATATGTTTGTCTTTGAAGTTGATGAGGCTGTTATGTTTACATAGATATAATTTCCTACATATTCTGAAGTATTAACTCTGTGTAACAGTACTTTGAATCTTGTAATGTGCATAGGATTTTTAGGTAGATATATGGCTAATAAGTTAATAAAATAACATTTTTTTATTATAGTCTTATAAAATTACTACAAAGGAGCTTTTGAAAGAATATTAAATAGAAATACTAAGAAAGAGTCATACTACAACAGCCCTACTTAACTAGATAATATTGCTCAATAAAAGGAATAGAGTAATAGCGAAGAAAAGAAAAACTCTATTTCAGTTCCACAATTTTAAGTTCATCCTTGCTAATCTGTTTTAAATTCTCTAACAAATAACTAGTAAGATTTAACATCACCTAATAATGATGAAATAAAAGAATTTAATTAATTTATATAAAAGAAATCATAATAAGAAAATTAATAGATTAAACAAGCATTTAAAGCAAATAAACAAAAAAGTTAAGAATCAAATAGCTAAGAAAAATAAGACTCCCCTTTTAATTTAGAATTAAAATTATTTTAGGAAAATTTCTAAGAAATCTTAAGCATGAGCCCAAGTCCTCATGCAGATAAAATTCTAAAATTTTAATCAAAAAAGAAAAAAAGAAAAAGTATTAGTAATTAATTCGAGTCTTTGAAAGGAAAATGTTAAATTTAGACCAAATAATAAAAGAATGTAAAAATTGACGCTCGTAGTATTTAATAAAAAATTAAAGATTTGAAAAATTAAGACATTTAAAAAAAAGTAGAATCTATTTTATTTAAATTTAAGTAAATTCTTATTATTTTAAAATAATTTTTTAATTTTAACAAATTGATGACATTATTCTTATTTAATAATTATCGTTTCTCAAAAATATCTAACTAAAATTTTTTTAAAGTCTGACAAATTAGAAAAAATTATTCAAATCTTAAGGATTAGATCCCTTTATGGTGGAATGCATTTAAGAATAAGTAGAGGGTAGTATAGATTTTTTAAAATTTTACTAAGACATGATCTTGATAAAAAAAGCAATCATGATCCTTTTAAGCAAAGAATAATTTGCAGCTTTGTAGTTAGTAGGATGTTCAAATGAATTCTCAAAGAAATTCTAAAATAAAAATAAATAAAGCATTGGTAATTTAATTTTTTTAATGATCAATTATCTCAAGGTGTTTCAACATTTATTAGATGAAAGTATGATGAATCACTTTGAGGAGCAGTTGGCAATTTCTTTATCGGAAGAGAACTAAATTGCTCATACAAAGTTATTTTTGTAAAAGTTTTTAAATGAAGATGAAGCTTTAAATGAAATAGATTAAAGAATATTATAATCAATAATATGAAAACAATTATATTAAAATATTCATCTTGTAAAGTATAATAAATTTATTCACACTATCTCCACATTCTTCATTGTTCAGCTATTTATTAGGTATTTACCATTTTAACATTATCTTTTTCCGTAAATCTATTTTCAAAAATTATTAATCTACCCATAAAATTTATAATATTAAGAGCTGATATTATAAAATTAATATAATATCATGAAGTGGGTTTTCCTATTTTTGAAAAAAATTATTTTTTATGCTCTAAAATTATATTCATGTTTTAATTTTTGCAACTAAAGTTTGTTGCATGCTCATTTTTTAGGTTTGATGATATTTTTTTTTATCATTAAAAGTATTAACTTTATTTAGTTTGATGTGTTTAAAGCTTTAAATGTATAAAATTAATATTTGATCTTACATGCTATTGCATGATGAGTAATCTTTAAGGAGATGGCATGTAGTTAACTATGTTGAATAGTTGTTTATTTCCTTAAATCTTTACTTGTATTACTTATTTCTTATTAACACATACTTTGGTATTTTCTTGTTAGTAAGACTTAATGATTTTAGATTATTTTCAAATAAAGGACAAATAAATTTTAATTGATTTTTTAATGTTTAATTTTATTGTCTCGCCACTTTTATCTATCTGACTTTGTTAACCTAAAAATCAAGTTGTGAAGTTGCTTTTAATAGAATTTTTATAGGTAAAAGAGAGAAGTCCGTTAAATTTATATAGTAATTGTTTCATCAATCAATCAATTAATGTGATTACTGCTTTTGATGTAAATAAAGAAAAGACATATAGGCATTTAGATTTATTGAAAACTCTGATTGTTATGTTTGAGTGTAAATCAAGTGCTTAAGAATTCAAATTTTTAATAATTACAATAGGAATTTAAGCTAACTTATTACTCGAATAATTTTTTTGCCTAATCTAAGAAAATGTAATATATATATAATAATTAATCTTGTTAGTAAGCTTTGTAATATTCTTTTTTTAAATGATTTCACATATGAATGGTGTTTTAAGCATCCAGCACAAGGAATAAAATGATTCAATAATAATTTAAAATTTGCTTACTTTTCTTTTTGATAAAAACTGAAGTTTTATTTGCTTAGAATTTTGGAAAAAACTCTTCATTTTGAGTTAAAATTATAAAAATCCAATAAAATAAAATTTATTGTTTTTCTATTGAAGGTAAATTTCGTTTGTGCAAAAGGATCTAAGCAATTTATTTCTAGATAAAATCCATGAAAAATGTATATTAAAATATTATTTATATGATCAAATAGTTTATTATTACGATAGCAAGGTAATATTTGATTTAATTCGTATCCAAAGATGTTTAAATTTTTCTTGGAAATTGCTAAAAAATAAATTATCATTTACTGCGAATCCTCATAATTAAAGGTATTATATTTATGAAGACCTCTTAGAGAAAATTTATAATTTATTCGAGCATTTAAATATGGGGAGATAGAGATTCAATCATGTTAGTATATTTAAGGATTTAAAGTGAGTAAAATTAAATAAATTTTAATATTAATAAGAATGTAATCCAAGTAAATTTTAGAATGATAAAGAATTTATATATTATTGTTTTACATTTAATGAGAAATTAAAAGTTAATTAATAAATTCTTCGAGTAAAGTAATTTATTAATGGTTACAATATTTTACATTGAAAAGTGAATAGCATTTTTAAACTGTTTTAGCAACTTAATTTATGGTTTTTTCCTAATTCTCTATCAAAAATTCATCAGAAATAAATCAAAAATATTGAATAAATTAACCAATATTAATAATGATTTTTGTCATTTACTGCAAAATTCAAAATAATGAGCTAAAAATAAGATATTTTTACAGCGACTCAAATATTTTATTTACTCAATTTAATATTTATGAAAATAAAAAATAAAATATATTTAAATTTAATAAGTATAGAAAATTACAAAAAAAATCTAATTCTAAATAATTTTTTATTTTGAAAAAATAAAATTGAAAAACTCAATCACATTTTATTTTATTTAGCAAAGCGAATCTTCAAATAAAAAATAATTTTAAAAATGAATAAATAATTAACTTATTAGATGAATTATATGAATAGATATAGAGTTTAGTTAGATTTAATATACCTTAGTATTTTCTAAATATGCTAAGCCCCATACTTAAATTCTTTACATTTAAGTAAATGGTAAATTTCTTTCATTCTATGAAATGAGTAATTTGTAACAAAAGTAACATTTTTAAAGAGTTATTAAAGTTTTGTATGTTCCTTCCTTACTATCTAACTATATTTAGGTTATTATAAATTAACGCTCATTTATCAAACGATTGAATCAATAAACAATTACTTTTCTTTTTTAATTAACTTTTTAATTTTATTTGTTAGGAAACACTTTTTTATTCACATTTTCATAAAATATTTGCTCAAATAACTGATTGACTGATTAAATAACTAAGATACATCTTTTTTTGCATGAATGAGAAATTTCTATTCTTTTAAAAATATACTAAAACTTTTATTTTATTTAAATAAACATATTTTATTTGTAAGTTAAGTTATTGATAATTTAAAAAATTAATTCAGTAATAACAAATATTGGCACAAATTAGCTTTTGAATTTATTTTCAGATTTAATCATGCTTTTTATCAAAGTTAGTTTTATTGAGATAAATCCCGAAACGAAATAAAACAATAGAATTTATTATTTATTTTAAACTTAAAGATAATTGTTTGTTTATTGTTGGTGTTTATAGAAAAATAAAGAAAAAGTAAATCACTAAATTAAAATTAAAAAAAAATTTTTATTCAAATAAAGCATTCCATTAGAAACTTTTACAATTAGATGCTAAATAAAAAGTTCTACTTTATATTTATTTTTTCAAATTAATTATCAAATAATAATTAAATAAATAATCACTGTGATGCGTTGTATTAATTTTTGCTTTAAGTATTAGTAGTGATTTACTATCTGATATAATTAATTTCAAATAAACAAATAAAAACAAAATAAAAAAAAAATAGAAAACCATTAAGAAGAATGATCTTATAATATATCAAATATTTAGATATATTTTCATAACCTTTCTAATTTGACACTTCTAAGAGCTAGTTAAGGAAGAGAACTTTTGTGGGAGCTTTTCTATCAGTCTCAATTATAACTGTCGCTTCTCTCTATTTTGTTTATTTAACCTATCTATTCTTTAACAATTAGATGGATCCTAAATTTAGATCTCAGATTTTTATTACTAATAATGATGTGGTCATTCCTTTAAAAAACAATTTGTTTGCGTTTACATTCAAAAGAGCAGATAACGGGGTTTTTCTAAGAGAATAAGAGAGAAAGGAAGATAAAACTTACTTAACTTACCGCGGATAATACATATATAGAAATGGAACAGATATTAGATTTTTTAATGTAAGTGTTACAGATTGCTAAGACCCTGCTTTGTAAAACTATAAGTGCTTTGACTTCTAAAATTTATAAAACTATTCTATCGCAGTAGGAAACAGCAATGGTGTCTTCTCAGACTTGCTAATTTATGTTTACAGATGCTAAGACACTGACACTTAATATAATCCTAAACCTTAAAACTGTGCTGATGCTGGAAAAATAGAAGAATATATTAATTTACCAACTGCTATGGTGCAATTTAAAATCTATGCATAGTAATATAACACTACGTCTAAGGAGTTTTAAGATAATTATAAGAACTTTTATAGACTTACAACAGGGTCAGAAATGACTTTGTTTGATTTTAAAGTACAGTAATAAATAACTACAATAAGTTAAGGTATATTGCTGTAATCAGATACATCTTATGCCTCACCAGTTGCCTTTACTCAATATGGTTAGACTTTTGATTATCAAAGTTTTGTCAAGACTGGCGGAGAGAAGTATTTTAACATGTACGTTTTTGAGGTTGATGAGTCAGTCATGTACACATAAATTTAATTTCCCTCCTTCCCTGAAGTATTAACATTGTGTAACAGTACTTTGAATCTTTTGATGTGTTTAGGATTTTTAGGAAGATATATGGCAAACAGGCTTATAAAATAAAACCTATTTGTAGCTATTTTAAAAAATTATTACCAAGGTGCTTTTGAAAGAATACTTTAAGACAAAGAATAAAAATAATCTATTAACAATCAAATTTTATTTGATGCTATAACTGAACAACGAGAGTTGTGCAACAGCGAAGAAAATAAAAATCCTGTTTAAGTACCACGTATGAAAGTTAATTCAAGGTAGTTTGTTTTAAGTCCAGTCGCAAATCGATAATTTGAATAATTGCAGCTCAAAAACGATGAAATTAAAGAAGATAGTAATTAATTGGGTTCAATAGATGAGCAATAACTGTAAAGATAGTAATCAGTTTTTAATGAAAACTAACACTTTGAACAAAAAATCCTATAAAGTTAAGAATATTCATGCGAAAAGTAAAGTTGTGACACTGGTTTGTAAGAAAAATAACAACAATCTCGTTTAAATTTAGATCTAAAATTGTTTTCAGAAAATTTTATTGATAGCATAAGTCAAACATCAAGTCCTAAAGCAAATCAACTGCTGAAATTTTAGTTAACAAGAAATAAATTAAATAATATTAATCAGAAGAAGATTATTAAAGGCAGCTTATTTGATGATAAAAGTGTTATTAAAGTCAAAAAATTAGCATAGAATTCTATAAATATGGACAATCTTGAATAAAAAATTAAAAAATTACAAGATTAGGAGGTATAGTAAAAAATTGAATCCATTCTATTTAAATTCAAGTAATTTATTAAAATTATTTTTTTATAATTCTTACAAAATAATATTAAAAGCAAACAACATTTTTTTAACATTAAAAAAATCTAAAGATGATTTAAAATTTATTATTTTATATTAAATTGTAATTTGCCTAAAAAGGTTTAAAAGCCAGAATAGTAAAATGAAATCTCAAGGACTAGACCCTTTTCTTATGAAAAACATCAAAGATTAAGTTGAGAATAGTGTGGACTTTTTAAAATTTTACTAAGACATGATTTTTATAAAAAAAGCTATCATGATGATATTAAGTAAAGAGTAATTAGCTGCTTTGTAGCTCGTTGGGTGTTCAGAAGAGTTTTTCAAAATGCTTCATAGTGAAAAAAAAACAAAAGAAGGTATATTTTTTTAATGTAAAAATAAATAAAAAAAAATTAATTTTTTAAATAAAGGTGAAATGAATTATTTCGAATAACAGTTTGCAATTTCTTTATCATAAGAGAGTCAATTAGCTCACGCTAAGCTATTTTTATCAAAAATCTTAAATTAAGAAGAAACTTTGAGCGAAATAGATAAAAGAATATATTCGTCTTTAATATGATTTGTTTATGTGTTTTGATGTTTATATTTTTGTGTTGTGTGGCATTAATTATTGACTTTTTTCTTAATTTGGATTGCTTTTTAGTTTTTTTATAAAATTTGTTCTGATAAATTTTGTATAAAGTAAATGCGATTAATATTTAATATTATTTTAAAATTTTAAAGTAAAAATAAATTATTATAATTGTATTTAAAATATAATCAAACACCTTAATTTTTTATAAATAGGAAAGATTAAAATTAATTAAATTTCCATATTTTTTTAACTATATTTTTTCTTGCTCAATATTCTTTTAAAAAATTTTATATTATCAATATTGAGTTTTATCGGTAAGAAATCCTGAAGACATAATTTATATTGATGAGGAAAGAAATTTTTTTGTTTATTTTTATATCATTGAATCTTAATATAATATGAAAGAAAAAGAATAAAATATAAAAGAAATAATTAAGAAATAATGTCACAAATAAAAAAGAATCTTTAAATAACAATAATATGTAAGTTGATACTTATTTATTAATATGAGTAAAACTATTTACTTTGAGATATTTAAGAAGAACAAAACAGAAAATTTAATAATAAAATTAACTATCTAATACCTGTCCTTATTTAAATGCTTAAACAATAAAAAAACATATACATTTTGAAAGAAAAAGGTATTCTAGAAGAAGAGGAGAACCTTTATCCTATTTTAAATAAATAAAGTCTTTCTCAGACTTGTTAAATTTTTTATATAATTTAAAAATAATTTAACAACTTACAAAAAAAATGTTCGAGAAAGTTTGAAGAACATTAGCAATATCTTTGATTATTATTCGATAGTTATTTCTTTTATATACTTTATAAAAGAATTTTTCGATGAACGCATCTATTGAATAATTCCTTTATATTTTTGGGATTTCGCTAGCTTTTTAAATCAAATTTTAGATAATATCTTACAAATAATAATAATTAATTAAAAATTAAATTAAAAGATAACAAAAAATGAAAATCCAAAGATTGTTAATTGCAGCTTTAATTCTTTGCTTAGTTTCTGCCCAATTGAGACTAGAAGATCAAATCAAAAAAGAACAATAAAGTGAAAGTTGGTTGGAAAAACTCTTAGACTACTTCAGACCTAAAAATAAACTTAGTGTCACCACTGAATGTAATGCTCTTAATTTCACTGCTTATGACGGACTCAGCTATTCTGGTTATTTGAGTGTTGGTAAAAATTTAAAATCTGCTCTCGGTTTCATTTTCTACGGTGCTAAGGGAAGAACTGTTGAATAAATTAGAACTCTCCCTACTATCATCTGGTTAAATGGTGGTCCTGGTTGTTCTTCTTAATTCGGTAACTTCTTCGAATTAGGTCCCCTTTACGTTAATTAAACTTCTAGTGGTTCATTCTACTTCACTCCTAACAACTACACTTGGACTAACGAATACAATGTCATTTTTGTTGATTAACCCGTTGGTACTGGTATTTCTTATGCTGACACTTCAAGCGAAATTCCTTAAAACTAAGACTAAGTTGCCTAACAATTCCTCTATGCTCTTGATTAACTTTACAACACTCCCAACGGATGTTTCAATCAAGTTGGCTTAACTCCCAAGTCTCCCCTCTTCATTTTCGGTGAATCATATGCAGGAAAGTATGTTCCTTCTATCGCTGCTAGAGCTTTAAAAGAAAACAATATCTTCAATATCCAAGGTATCGGTGTAGTTGATGGTTTCACTGTTCCTTACTATGTTGTTGGTTCTCTTAGTGAATTCTCACACTTAAACAACCTCACCACCAACACCCAATACTAACACGGTCTTCAAGTTGCCGCATAAGCACAAAAGGCTATTAACTCTAGTTAATTCTAACTTGCTTCTTCTTACTTCAATCAAGATATGAGCATTAACAATCCTTAAAACTTAGATGTCTACAACATCCACAGAAAGGATGAACCTGATGCTAGCGCTCTTGATAACCTCTTCAATTCCGCTTACGGCTAATAACTTTTCAAGTTAAGAAATAAGAAATATTCCCAATGTGACAACACTGTTTATGCCCGTTTTGCTAACGACTTCATGAAAGGTGACACCATTAATGCAGTTGAATATTTACTTGAATAAGATTTCCCTGTAAACTACTTCAACGGTAACTTAGATCTTATTGTCCCTTACATTGGTACTCAATAACTCTTATCAGTTCTTAACTGGTCTGGTTAAAGTTAATTCAATAGTGCTCCTACTACCGAGTGGGCTGCTGATGGTGCTGTATATGGTACAGTTAAGACTTACAAAAACTTATAATACAAGCTTGTTTATAACTCTGGTCACATGGTTCCTCAAGACTAACCTGCTGCTGCTCTTAACTTAGTCACTGAAGCTGTTAACCGCAGTTTACAATACAATCAAAACAAATCTTAAATTAGAAACTATTGAAAAAATTTAAAAACGTTTAATATAATAAATTCTTATTAAAATTTTATATTTTGAGTATTAAAAGTATATTTTTTGATTAAGAAAAAAAGCCTAGCTTTTATTTATTCTTTTTTTCTAATTAATTTTTGGAATTATCAATTGAAATTGCACTTTTTAATATTTTCAAAAAGGTTAAGAAAAATAATAAACATAATTATGTAAATGATTCAGAATTTATGGTAAAAACCAATTACATTGAGAAACTAGTTTTTGAAAATTCACAACCACAAGTTTAAATTTATTAACACAGTATGTAGTAAAAAAGAAAATTCTTTAAAATTTAAATTTATTTATTTTAAAATATTAAAAAAGCTATTTTTCAATCAAGCATCAACATCCTGCTCTTAAAAATAAAAAGTTGGAACATTTAAATATCAAAAGAAATATATTTTATTTCAAGATAAATTGAATTGAAAATTAATTCCAAAGAAAATTAACTAAAAATGAAAATTAATAAATAAAATAAAATTATTTTAGTTAAACAAATAACTTTTTTTGTTTATGATAAATGAAATATTTTTTTTAATTTTAAACTCTTATTATCGAAAATAGAATTGCTAAAAATATCAAATCTAATATGTTGTTTTAGATTTCTTTCAGTAAAGCTTTATAAGATCTTACAAAATTTAATAAATATTCATATCATTTAGCAATTTTTCAAAAACAAGTCGATAAAGAAATGAATTACATATTTATCATTTTATAATTTTTTTTATTAAACTTTCTTTCTCAAAAAAAAATTAAGGAGTTTAAATTATTTTTTTTTAATTTATTAAACAGAAAAGAAAAAAATAATTAATTACACATCTATTGAAAATCATGAAAATTGATAAATAATAATTTGAAAAAAATAAAAACACTTAAAAATATTATTAATGCTATTTTAGTCAGATTATTGATAAAAAATGATCAATTTAAATAATGAACAAAAGTACTTATTAATATTATTAATTATTTAATTTTTTTAAATTGAATAGCTATTTAAGAAATTGATAATTGAAATAATTATGAAATAAACACTTATTGAATAACTTGTAAAAATAAATAAGAAATAGATATTAAAATAATATTTTATTTTTAATTCAAATTATCAAGTGAAGTACAAAAAATAAAAAAATAAAAAATAATATTTATGCTATTTTAGTTAGATTATTGATAAAAATTATCAATTTAAATAATTAATAAAAGTATTTATTAAAATTGTTAATTATTTATTTTTTTAAATTGAATAGCTGATTTTAAGAAATTGATAACTTAAAGTGAAATAATCATGAAATAAACATTTATTGAATAACTTGTAAAAATAAATATATAAATAAATAAGAAATAGATATTAAAATAATATTTTATTTTTAATACAAATTATCAAGTGGAGGACAATTTAATAATTATTGTTGTTATTATTTATTCATTATTTATAGTTTTAATCTAAATATATTTTTGGAAATATTTTTTATTTTATTTATTGAGAGTTTATTAACTTTCAAGGACTTACTAACTCAACATCAGAATCTTCTTCCTTGACAAAAAATGATTTGTTAATAGGAGGATATTTCTCTTTAAATGCTGCATCGCAAAGTGTATTAAGTAAACGTACAATTAGAGCTTCTAGTTTATGTGCTAAAATTTAAGATTTTCTTTTTTCTAAATTCCATTCTTCGTCAACCTAGTTATTTAATTTAAACATTTTATTTAAATGACCACTTTTTGAAATAAATTTACAAAATAGAGTCCTTAAATAGGTTCTAAGGAAGCAGCTTCTGCTATTCTTGCAAGTGCTTCATAAAATTCTACTATGTACATTTGATAGATTCTATCTTGCTAGAGTTCATCCACTTATGTCATTACTGAAAAGTTGAAGGCCTATAAAGCTACATTTGGTCCAAAGTGAGCTTCTTCTGTTAAGCCAGCCTTATTGCAAATAGTTTAGAGTTCTTCTAAACACATAAATGGAGCTTAACCTGGCTTAACTTTCAATTTAGAAAACTTTTTATAAACATGCTCAACAATTCTTTTGTAATTCTTTAAACATGTATCACATTCTTCATTCCAATATCTTTCGTTTCTCCATGTTTGTAAGTTATATTATGAATTTATTTCTTAGGCCAAATGCTCATCCCAAAACATTTTTACTGCCTCAAAGTAATTATTTGTAGTTTTATATTTTAAAATATACTTTTCTTCAGCTATTCTAACTAAAACTTCCATCATTTAATATCTACTTATTGCTGTTTACATTAAAAACTCATTTATTAATTTTAAAAATTTAATTATTTATTTACCTTAAACGGGATTTCTAGGATTTGTCTTATCTTATTGTGGGATAGATGAAATGGTAGCAACCCATTTCAAGTTAATATCTGGATCTTTGATGAGATTTTTATCAATAATTTTTATCTTTTCAATAAATTCTAAGAAAGCTGGATTTTGTATTGCCCAAACATCACCCACAGGGTATTTAGTTGCATAACTCTTATAACAATCCTTAATTTCTCTGTAATGAGATCTGAAAAATTCTTTGACTTGCTTGAGCTAATCATCATTTTTAATTAATTTAGGTATTTTTCCATAATCCCAATCGAAGTCGAAACACTTTCTAAGGAGCTCTTCATCATCCATTCTCCACTTAGCAAACAAAGAGATGGGGAAAGTCCATTTATATTTGAATTTCTTCTTTTTAGGAGGAATATAAACAGGATCTTTGGTTCTTGGTAAGATATTGATTAAAGGTTCATATTTTAAAAATGGTTTTTTGTTTGCATGAACATTCATATAATTAAGTTCTTTAAGTGGAACATCAATAGTCTGTCCTTGATAAATGAATACATTCTTTTTATTAAAATTAACAAATACTTTAATTAGAACTGTTTTAATAAAAAATGTAACTTACAGGAATGTAAGAACCTTCGTAATTAAATTTTTTTTCCTAGTCTTTTGCTATTTCAGAACTATCTTCTCCCGAAAAGAAGTATTCTAACTCTCCTGGAGGAATAACTCTTTCATATGTAAAAATTTAAGAAAAGCCATCTTAAACAGCAACTCCCTTACCAAAGAAATTGCCCCTAAAATCTTCAAAATTAAAATGGATAAACAATGGATCGTTTACAAGATCACCAGATATACCTTTAAATATTTTTTTAAGTTATTTATTTTTAAATTTATCAAAAATTAACTAAATAAAATATTTAAATTTATATTAATAATTTAAATATTTAAACATAAAATTAAACAATTTTAACAAAAATTTCAATATAATAAATAAATAAACATACCTGATTTCCATTAAAATTTGATTTCCTACCAGCCCTCACATATCCAACAACAATCCTTTAAATCCTTATCACGGCTTGTTCTAAAAATATTTGTTTCAACAGTTTTGCAACCTTTTTAGGGTGAAAATTTTTTATTAGTTTGCAATTTAAAAATATAAATATTAGTTACTATCTATCCTTAGTCTTGTATGCATAGCTGTTAAGTCTTACTCACTTTCTTCTTCTATTATCAAAAAACCTCTGCTGTCTACATAGCCTACATTTCCTGCAAAATGAAAACCATAAATTGTCTTATTTTTTTCAAGAGCTGCAGCTATATCAACAGAATCTTAATAATTAAAATAATTATTGCTCAAATCTAAATGTCTTAGTTCTTAGTTATTAGTGATAAATTCACAAATTTAAGGAGCACATGAGTTTTTATTGACACTTTTACCCAATGTATTATAACTGATATCAAACACCTTTAAATATTCATTAGATTTCATACCTTCAAATATCATTTATCCTCCTTAAGCTTTAATTAAATTCCAATGTAAATAAAGCTCATATAGTTCATTTTATTCTAAAATATTTTTTAAGTCTGTGCATACTTTGTCAGTGATATAGTTTTTAGATAAATTAAGAATTTTTAAGCTTTTGTTTTGCATAATTCCCTTTAATAAAATAATTATGGCATAGTCACCTAATTTATTATCTTCCAAATTAAGAACTTCAAGTCTATTAATAAATTGTTAATGTATTTATAAAATGTAATGTAGATTTTATTTTGCAATTTGAAATGTTTTTCTATTCCCAAAAAAGGCTACTCTCTAAAAATATTTTATTTATTTTTTAATTTTAATTCTTTTATGTTAATTTAGAGGATGCCATATTATGGTTAAATAAATAATCAAGAAAGTTAACAAAACAAAAATATTTACTAGCATTTTGGCTCTTAAAGAGAGCGAGATAGATTTTCACAACCTATTTTTCCAATATTATTGTTGGCTAAATTGACTTCTTTTGCATTTTTAGAAATAATTGAAACGAGCTCTGCAGCACTTTTTTCAGATATTCTATTATCCTACAAATGGAACTTTTTAATGTTAGCAACTTTTTTTAATCCTTATGATAAAACACTAGCATACTAATCTCCGTATTGCATGTGACTTAAGTAAAAATAAGTAAGCTTTTTATTAACATAGTTAAAAAAATATACCTTAATTTCAAAATATCTTCTTCTCCAGATTGCTTAATTAGTCCTAGTTTGGATGGAATTACATTTCTCTTTTCAACTTCTCTTAAAATATCAGTTTATAATGAAGCTATTTATATAAAAATAAAGATATTAATTCGCTGATCTCATATTTATTTATTTATCTCTCTGGTGTAATTTTAATGAAAAAGAAATTTAATCGCTTTATTGAGTTAAATACAAATGAGTTAGTTTATCAAAAAATTAGAATGCCAATATATGTAAAATGTAATAAGAAAGCAGAGGAGATAGATAATAAAATTAGGTACGCTAAACTTGATAGTAATTATTTTGCTAAACTATCTTAGAAAGATTTTTGTAATGTCCATAATACTAATCAACAGCTTCTTCTCCTACTATTTCTTTAGATTTTTTATCTTCCAATTGCATATCATCACTTTCATTCAGTTTCTTTAATTATATTAAATCATTCTCTCTTGATCTTTCCTCCTCAATTTATTCTTTTGTCCTTCCATATCTATCAACTTGCGTTCCATCTTTCAACCTAGTAAAATGAAAATGCGAGCGCTCGCTCATATTAGAAACTGATTTATCCTAAAAACCTTTAAGTGTCCTCATAAATATTTTTGGTGAACTATTAACACTGCAATTTAATGAAAAACGTGCTCCATTACTTTTAAAGGCTGAAGAATATAACTTCTTCGTGAGAGGAGAATCTTTTTCTGAAATTCTGTTATTGCTCATTGTACTATTTTGGTAGCTAATATTTAAGAAGTTGGGGCTTTATGCATTATACAAAAATCCTTGATGACCAAGTGTATCTGTAGTTTCCATTCTATGCTATTCATACATATCAAAATCTGTTTTTAAGCGAATATTTTATTTTAAATCTATAATGTTTTCATCCAAGTTAGTGTGAGATTAAGATTTCTATTAATGAATCTTAGGCAGAGTAACAGCTGATTAGCTCTACCCTGAGTTTTTACTCAGCATAATTATTCAAATTGCTTGGCTATTTATGTTAATAATTAATTGGTATATGATTGACTAGATTTTATATGTAAATTTGTTATATCTTCTTGTTTATCAATATAAACAAATGTTTTGATTATAATTTTTATCTATGATTTCGCACTTTTTAATCGCTAATGACTTATATTAATTTCTATTCATTCTTTTATCTAATATTATCATTTTGTAAAACTTTTTTTCAGTACTTTTTTGCTAATCTCATGATAATAATTCCTATCACTTTTAAATGTTTTTCATGGGACTATTTACGGAGTATAGTTATACTGAAAATAATAAAGATCTATCTATTTTATTTACATTTAAATAGAGACTGACAATCCATATTTTATGTATATAATTATTGATTTTTTGTTGAGTTTTCTATAAAATAATCTATTTAGGTGAAAAATACAAAGATTTTAGAATCAAATTCTGGATAAATATTTTTTTAAACTTAATAATAAAAAATGGAATCAAAATATGTTTTTTTATTATAGCACAAATAACACAGATATCTGTAAAAATGTTTAGCTCTTTTATATCTCTTAATAAAATGAATAAACTGTATCTTAATTTTCAAATAACTAATCATAAATATAAGATTAAACTATATACTAGCATTTTAAAAATTACTTTAATAATGGAATATCAATCAACTTAAAGTAACAAAATAATAATAATTTGCGATCAAAAGGGAAAATATTACTATTTCTATTACTTCTTAAAATAGTAACAGAAATTAATTACAAATACTGGATAAATTACCAATAACTATTTTTTAGCTATTTTTAGTTTAAATTTGATCTCTTTATTAAAATATTATAGATAAAAATTTAATTAATTAAAAAAAATATTGTAGATTCAGGCTGAAATCTAAGCTTTTTAGGTAAAAAGTTTATATATAGTATTATATATCAGTACATTCTTATCACTTTGATACCATAAAAGCAAATTAATAAATTCGTTCTTAACTCTTAAATATTTAATAGTTTTTAAAAAATTAAACAAAGCACAATCATTTATATTAACATGTGAGTAAATTATTTAAAAATAAATTATGATTTAAATGTGAAAATTTTAAATGTTTGGAATTGCTTCCCAATAGTAGAACATAAAAATTAACTAAAAATAAGTTTAATTTCTATTTTTTATATTCTACTTTAATTATATCAAATTTTAAATTTAAATTAAATTGCACTCTTTAATTTAAAATAAAAATGAAAAGTGTTATTATAAAATTAGTTTATTTGTCATCTGGAACACTCATAAAATTATTTAAAATAGATTAAAGTTTTTATTTTTTCAAAAAATGCTTTTTAGATGGAAAAAATTTTTAATTTTAAGTTGATTAGAAAATATTTTAAAATTTAAGGTAAAATTTATGTGTAATTTAAATAAATTTAAACCTTGAAGAATACTTTTATAAATATATTAAAATTTAAATTATATTTTTGGTAAATTTTTTGTAAAATGTAAATATCAATTTGTAAGGATATTTAAAGAAAGATATCTTCTTTAATTATTTGTTAAATAAATCTATTATCTATGCTTTTTTGGTAATAGTTTGATGTTAAATGTTGATATTAAAATTTTTAGATATCTTCTCTATTTACCAAAAATTTATTGTAAGCATTCAGTATGTATTTAGAACGAAAAAAAAAAAGCAAATGAGTTTTTTTTTGTTAATGAAAAGTGAAAATATAAAAAATATACCTTAATTCAGGCTAAAAATAATGTAAGAAAAACAAGACTTATTAATAATAATTTTCAAAGGTTTTTATTTTAAAGTGCACTTAAAAAAAATATCTTTATTAATTTAAAAATGTAATTTTATTAAGTAAAAATATTTAGCAAATAAAATTCAAAAAAATTTAACTTTGTACTAGTAATAAAGATATAGCTTTTTTCAATAATGAATAGGTTTTTTATTAAGAATTTTGTTTTTAAAAGTAGTTCTTATATTGAGTAGTACATGTGGTATATTGGTAGATTGTTTTTGATCAATACGTTTATAATCAAATAATTAGATTTTTAATTTTGGTTTTAATTTTAGAGGTTAATAATATAATCATAAATTTGCCTTAATCATTGACAGAATTTAATTCTTACATAAATAATTGATTTTTTAAGAAAATAGATAAATGTATGATTTAAATAAATAATTCAATTTACTTTAGAGTTCTTAAAATTGTAAGAAGATATTTTGCAGGATTTTGTGAAGGTTCTTATTTTATTTGATAATAATTTTGTATCTACTACATGTGAGAGTTGTTGCATCAAATTAATGGCCAAACACAATACTGGTTTTTATTATTTTGTGATCTTTTAGCTCTTTCAAGAATTTAAGAAATGAGTGATAAAAAACATAGTCTTAATATCAAAATTTTATTAGGATGTAAATTGAAATCTTAAAAGAATTAGTAAATGAAAGTAAAAGCTTTAGGAAAGATATAATATAAAAAGAAAGGCAAAAAATTATTAAATAGTTCATTCATTAACTACTTTTTACAAACAATAATTCAAAAATAGATAACTAATCAATTCAAAACTCTAGACAGGAACGAACTATATTGTACTAAATTAAACTTTTTAATTTAATAAAAATTTTAAAATACCAACAAATAAATAGCTAAGAATATATTTCAGCTGGTTTTTATTAGTATCAATAACTGATAGGTACAAATATTTGGCTCGTTCGAGATGATAGGAGGGCAACAAGAGAGATTAAAGTAAGAATAGATTAGGGAAAATATAGAGTAGCTAGTAATTATAAAAAAAGAGTTAAGGAATTATCCTCATCTAGAAGTTATTGAAAAAATAGGTTAAGGTTCATTTGGTGATATTTTTAAGGTGTGGGATAGTAAGCGTGCTAGATGGGCTGCCATGAAATTTGAAAAAAAAGACAAGAAGAATAGATACTCTCTCATCAAGAAGGAGGCTTAGATTATGATCTAAGTCAAGGGTTCTAAATATTTTGCTGTACTTTATGATAGTCGTTTTAGCGAGTTATCTACTTATAATTTTATTGAAATGTCATTTTTGGGTCCAAACTTGGAAAGTTTGAAGAAGAGAATGAATGGAAAGTTCAATTTAAGAACGGTTTTACTTATAGCTAACTAGATGATTTCAGGGTTATAAGTCCTTCACGAAAAAGGAATTATTCACCGTGATATTAAGCCAGAGAATTTCGTTATAGGCAGTGAAGGATATCATCATTAAGTTTATATCATTGATTTTGGGTTATCAAAATACTACATAGACGAAAACAAAAATCATATTGAACAAAAAACGAATAAAGGTCTAGTAGGTACTGCAAGATATACAAGTATCAATTCTCACCTTGGGCTGGAATAGAGTAGAAGAGATGATATGGAAAGCTTAGCATATTTACTTCTTTACTTTGCCAAGGGAACTCTAGTTTGGTAAAATCTTTAATTCAAAGAAAAGGAAGAGCGCTTCAAGAAAATAGCTGAATTAAAGTAAACTACCCCACATGAACACATGTGCAGGGGACTTCCTAAATAATTTCATGAGTTTTTAAACTTAGTAAAGTCATTATCGTTCGAATAAACTCCTGAATACGATCGTTATCGCTCATTATTTTCTTAATGTTATAATTAAAGTTACTCAACTCCCGAAAGCTAATCATGCTATGATTGGTGTCCTAAAAATTGCAGCTTATAGGCAAAGTTAATGAATAAGGCTGTCTCAACAAAAAATTTGCAAGATACATCACCATAAAACAACGCATTTAATAGTAGCAAGAATATTTAAAACTAAAACACATTAGCAAATTCTCAGAAACAGTAAATTCCAAGCAATCCATAAATAATAGATCAAAAATAAATTTCTTAAACCATGAACTAATTAGATAAAAAATAAAGTTAAATAGAGATTCCTCAAGCCAAAAATACCGTTGGAGTGGTCAACAGTTTAAGTAATGTTCAAAATGGCATGACTTAGAGTAAAAACGGGGCAGTATCAAGCAAGAATTTAATAGCTTAAAATAAAAACGACAATGATTTGTTAGCAATTTTAAATAAATAAGTTAGCAATGAAGTCTACAAAAAGCAATTAGACAACTATGACAATAATGATGATGACAATATAGATGATATCCCTGTTTCTGAGTTTAGGTAAGGAGAAAGAAAGCGGATACCTATTTTCAGAACGGAGGATAACTTCTCAAAGCATTAATAGCATGCATTTAGTCAATTAAATTTAGCTTTGTCAGTAAATAATTAAAATGATGATAAAATTAACACCTCAAACAACTTAGAAGCTCAAAATTATAAAACTCCATATTTAAAAAAGACCCACAGCTTCGAAGGAAAAATTGGTTTAGAAAACAGCTCTGCAGGCAATAAAGCATTAATAAATCATATAACGAGTTAAAATATAAATCTATAAACTCCAAATCATCTTTTAGTTTAACCATTTTCAAACAGTAATATAATAAACAAAGATAGTTCTCAATACCCGAATAACTGGTCCAACGAATGGAATTCAGAATAAGATGAAAAAGTGTAAGTATAATCTGTTTTACCATTCAACCCTTCTAACAACTAGTAATATTTTTGATAAAGCAACAATAAAGAAAAATAAAATAAATAAATAAATAAATATATTATTGTAGCAATCGAAATTTAATTTACAGCAGATGATTACTCAAAATCTATTAATTTTTATAATTTATTAGCCTAATAACTTTTTATAATTGATAAATCTTCTTTAAATAATTTAATAATTTTTAAACATTTTAAATACTTTAGATATAATTATTAATTTTGTAAAGATTATTTTACTAACATAAAACAAAGAATGTAGTAGTGTTTATATATGTTTACTTCATATATTTATATATATATATATTGGAGAATTTTCTAATTAATTTTAGCTCAACTTTGTTTTTTATGCACTTTATTTACTTTTATTTATTACACTAATCAAACTAAATATTTTTTGTCTATTTTAAATTAATTTAAAAAATATTTGAAAATAGTAAAATAATCAGTAATAAAAAAATTAACTAACTCTCACTAAATTTTGTAATTATTCCAAATCAAATTAAGTAACCTTTTAAATAAAAAAGTGATATTTATTATTTATAGAAGCAACACTTTAAAATTTGTAAATCAATTTTTGACTTCATCAATCTATTAAACAAATAAAAAAGGAGCATTTATTTTTATCTTGAAAAACATTTAATTTAAATAATAATTGATGTAACTAATTTTATTTTGATTGGTTTTAATTGCAAAAAAAATATTATATGAATATGTTAGTATACAAAAGTGTGATAGACTCTTAACTCATTTTGAAGCTAATCTTGCTAACGAATTAAGTAAGTAAATCAATATTTAACCAAATAAATAAAATATTAACATTTATTGGTGTCTTGAAAATATATTTAATTTAAATAAAAATTGATTTAACTTATTTGATTTTAATTGATATTATAAAAAAATATGTATATGAATGATTAATATTTTTGCACATTAACATTGAAATATTATTTATTTAATAGTAATAACCAAATATTAGAATATAAACTATACATTTGTATATAAAAGTATAATAAGCTTCTTTTGTTATTTTTAAGCTAATCTTACTAGTAAATAACTTAAAATATATCCAACCACTCTAACATGATGGCCATTTATTTATTTTTGAAGCTTATGGTAATTTACATTTAAAATTTGTGAAGCAACAAATTTCTAATGAAATTATATTTGAACTAATTATATTTTTTAAATTATGTTTTTTTATAATAATAATTTTTGTTAAATTTTTTTAATTTTGCTATGGCCTAAGTAATTAAGTAAGTCTAAAAGAAGTAAAGTTTTTATGGTGTGCTAGCTTAATCATTTTATTTTAAAGTAATAACAGTATTTTTTTGTTTAATTCCACAAATTATAATGGTAAATTTAAGAATAATCTATTGAAAAAGAATAAGTTGAATTATTAAGATAAGTATTTGGAAGATATTTGTTGTGTTATTCAATTAAATTATTTTTGCCTCCCTCACTAGAGTGTATTATTGTTAGGTGGTTGGCATAATGCAGCATCTAAGAAATTATTCCACTCCATAGGGTTATTCCTTTGCAATTCCATTGCAAGTTATTTTATTTTATGGACTATATTATTAACCTAGCGATTATACTCTCCAATCGTAGCTTAATCATTTATGTTCAAAGTTATTCCTAAGAGAATTTTTTCTAGGATATTGTGGAATTCGTATTGCTTTATATGGCCTTACTTCCATGCATTAAACTCTTCTTTTAAGTTTTCGAACATAGCGTTATGCTTATTTCCTTATGGTTCATAAAGTTAAGGAAGGAAAAAACGGCAAATATTCTTGTCTTCGTTATTCAAACATTTAAGAACCATCAAGCAAGGAATGTTAAGGAATATATCTGCATCTCTGCAATCTACTTGTTCTTAAAAATCTTTGTGTTTCTAACCAGTTGCTTCTATAATGTGAGAAAAGTGTTTCAAAAATATGCACTTTTTAGGATCTAAAAAGTAAGATTTTCCTTTTTCCCAGCTCGTTTCGTACTCCTGTAAAGCTTCTACTAAGTCATAATTATTTTTTAATTAAGGATCTACCATTTCTATATTTTATTCATATTTTCTGAATAGGTTTCTTAGTTTAGAAAAAGAATTTCTAATTTATTCTGCGAGGTATCTAACTGCTTGACTTTATTCTTTTGTTATTGTCCTCAATATAACTTCGCTTTCTTACAAAATCTCAAACTGCAAGTCATCTCTCCCCTTTCCATCTACATTCGCTACAGCATTAATCTGAGATATTATTTTACAAAGCTTTTTTTTATAATTCGTTATTTCAGAGTCCATTAAGAAAATTCTTCCTTTTATTTTCTCTCTAATTTCTATAGACTGAAGTTCTTTTTCAACATCTATGGCCTTTTGAATAAACCTTCTTGCATCTGTTTCTATTAGCATCAATTCTAAAACATAAAGCTTTTTTTGAAAGAAAATAAATTTTAATTTCAACAAATAATTAATGATAAAAATATTTGTCTTGTTTATCATTAAGTCTGTATGTAAATGTTGTTTGTTGATAATTTAATCTTTTATTAATTTATTTATTTAATAAGTTAAGTATTAATTAATTAATGGAGATTTTCCACAAGATTAATTTATCTAAAAATGTTAGTTAATCTATAACCAAAAATAAATTATTTGATTACAGGTTTGACAATCAAACAAATATCACAAATTTTTGATAGTTTGTTTTACAAGGAATAATTTTTACTAATTCTAATGCTGAATATTTTAAAAGTAAATTTATTTTGTAAGTAATATCTTTCTTGGCTTATAATTAATTTTCACTCATAATTATTTAAAAGTTTATTGATTTGTGTTTTTAAATATATCCTCATTAAAACTTTGAAACATTATAAAGTCAGCACTAGCATTAAAATCATTCTCATAATTTTTGGCTTTCTCCTGTTTTATACTTATCAACTTTAAAAAATGCTCCTTATATTTTCCCTTCAAATGTATGAAGATTAATTTTTGCTTGGTTGATTGGTTCTATTTAATTTATTGAAATATTTTTGGCTGATTAAAAAAATGATTACTTGCTCAAACTTTGCCCAGCAGTCATCAAAACTCTCTAGGCTGAGAATGATCTCTTGTCTTATTGCTTATGCTGAACAATTTACTATATTTTCTTAGCAAGACCTACTGTAAGCATTTCTCATTATATGTTGCATTTTGAAAAAGCTTTATAGTAATCTTTATCCTGCTTCTAATACCTCTGGAGAAAAAACATACTTTTCGCCATTTACCCACAAATACGGAAAACCTTTGTTTATAAAAATATTTTTTTTTCATTTATTTTTTGCATTATTAAAACTTAATTTTAAACTATTTTAGCATTTAAAATTTTTTTAGCTATTATCAAAATATATTTTGTTGCTTGAATTAATAATATGTGTATTTGATCTTTTTTAATGTGTTTTCAAGATAGATTAATAATTATTACCTTCTTGTGCGCTATCTAAAATTTCTGTCAAGTAACACAATTAGCCTTCCTTATATAGTATTTTGTATGCTTTTGAGAACTCCTTTCTATAATCCCTCAACGCTGTAGCAACCTAATATGTCTTTAAAATAAAATTTGCTTTTTTCAAAGAAATTTGAATCATTTTATATATCGCTCAATCAAAAGTCTTGCTATTTTCATTCTATTAATTAACATTTAAATTTTTATATTCTGGTTTTTTGCTTCATTATTAAGTTTTAACTAAATTTAAATCGAGATGAACGCTATAAAATGGTCAAATAATTTTAATTTTCAGTTAATTTTTATCTCTATGAATTTTAAAATAAAGTATTTTGGTAGTAATTTAATTAGCATGAAGTTAATTATTGAATTTTTTTTGGTTATTACCTCACACATTTTTTCAACTATGGAGAGATATCTTTTACAAATTTTTTGACCTTCTTATGAGTCTAGATCATACTTTTGGTAATGTTTTTATATTAAATGCTAAGAGCAAACAACTGCCTGTTCTAAAAGTATAAATTCCTAAGATCTCTTAAATTCTTCTATATCTGTTAATGGGCGAGGGGGTGCTGTACTGACTCGAATAAATTATCTCTCATCAAAAACACTGCTAGTTTCTGAGTTCTCTATAAATGATTTAAGAAAAAAAAAAATTAATGTCATTCGTAAGTGTCATTATTATTCATGAAAACGTAGTAATAAATATGAAATTCTGAAAAAAATAGATTGTTAATAGTATCTTGAGCGAAGCTATATCGTTTAATAAACTTCTATCATTTAAAATTATATTCTTCTAATTATAAAAAAATCCGCAATTATCATGTAAAATGAATGGCTAATAATCTTCCAAAATTGGAGTAATCATTTACAATCATCCTCATCATCCTACTGGGATGATTGCTATTGCTATCTCTGAAAGTCGAAGTCTTAAACCCCAGTTGAAATATCTTGAATCATTTCTATCTTTCTTCTGTGTTAATGCTTCTTTACTTCCTTATTTGCTTGCTTTTAATCTTAAATTTGTAGGATTTGTGAGTGTCAATTTATATTTTTTATTATATATCCTATGTTCTCTTTGAGTTTTGAGTCTCTCTTCTCACAAAATCTATTGTTTTATTTATTCAATCATTGATTTATGGCTTATTATTTAAAACTAAATAATGATCACTTATTTTTCATTAATACTAATAGCCTTCTCATGTAATTTAAATGCTTATTAATAATTCTTGCCTTTTCCCAAACATTTTTTTTTCGCCAAGTATTCCCAATTATATTAAAAATTTTGTTCTCAAATCATAGAATATTTCAAAGGGTTGCTTAAAATTATTTTATAATATGAAAATAAATTTCATTAGCAAATTAGCTCAATTTTTTAATATTTAAAGATGAAACTTAAAATCAACAAATATGATCTAATAATAGTCTTTTCATAATATAATTCTAAAAGATTATTTTTTTTATTTTTGATATAAAATAAAGCTTTTAAAAACATTTTTATTTTAATCTAAATAAAAATGGGTTAATTATTTTTTGTTTAAAATGAATGCTGAATTTAACAAAAATAAATTCTCTAAAAAAAATTAAAAGAGATGCTGATAATTTTAGAATATTAGTCTAGCATTACATAATTCAAAATTTATTTAAGTGATGCAATAAATTATATCAAATGTTTCATTTAATATAAAAAATGCTTAAAATTAATAAGTTTTTAAATTTGATGAGAAAGAATTCAAAAATACAGAGATTATTTAATAAAAAAAATATTTTTATTTAAAATCAAAGTATTTAAATTAAAATAAAGAAAGTTAAACAAAACAATAAGAAGAAATCTTCGACAATGGAATGATTAACATATTATTAAACAATTATTAATCACCTTTATTATTTGTCTGTACACATTAATCTCCGGATTAAACTCAATATATATATATATAAATTAAAATTAAAAATCTCCATAAATTTTAATTTTCAAAACAATGAAAGTAGTTAATAATATTTTTAAATGAATTAACTTTTTTAATAAATATTAAGTAAAAATTTTTTAATTTTTAAAAGCTAAGGAATGGAATAAATTTATTTAAATTTTTAAGTCATTTTATTTATTTATTTATTTATTTATTATAATTAAATTTAATTAAATTTTTTTTTTAAATTTATCAAATATTTTATTTACAATTTTGAATAAATTATATTTAATCATCTAATATTTGTTATTTGTTGAATACTCTATAATAATATGAAAAAAATAAATTTGTAAAATTTATTTGCTTATTTATTTTATGCTCATTGGCATAATTTAGTTTTTAAAATGATAATTTATGACTTGTCCTTTTCAAATTAATCGTAACTGATAAATAAATATAATAATATATTTTTTTTTTTAAATTTTCTATTTCTAAAGTCTTATCATTAAAAAAGCATAATCTAATATTTATATATATATAGAGTGGCAATTTAGTTGACTTAGAGAGAGCATTAAAATTACATTTCATTTAGTTTATTATTCCTTTTTATATATAAAAATCACATTTATGATAAATTTTTTATCTAAAGCTGGTTTTAATTGGAAAATGATTTGAATAATATTACTAATTTGTTTTATTTATTAATGGTCTGAAATAAAATTCATTGTTCTATTAATACATTAGATTTACCAATAAACTAAAAAAATTATTAAATTAAAATTGATATTTATAAACACTTTCTTATTTTCTAATTTAAATAAACAGAATATTTCTTTTATGAATAATTTGTAGATATTATGGCTGCTTAATTATATACCAGAATTTATAGCAAATTTTGTTAATAATTTGTTATTTTAAATTAATACAGATTAATATAATTTTTGTAGCTATTTCTTATCACATTTCTTATATCTTTTGGATTAATTAAAATTTAAAATTTATTTAAGTTGTAAGTAATTTCATGAATAATTACTAAGATTTGCTTACTTTCAATTAAAAATTTAATTCGCATCATGTAGATCAAATAACCATTTCTATATAACTAAGTTATTCAATTCATCAAAATCAATTTTTATAAATAATTAAATCTTAAAAATATAAATAAACTTGAAATAAAAAGTAGGAAGTTATGATGCTATTAATTGTAAGTCTCTTAACAATTTTAACTTTTTGTATTTTACTGCTAATCTTTTCACCAAAGATTAAACTTTCGTAAATGGCTAAAAAGTACAAGGATACTGAAGTATTGTTCTCACCAGTTGGGGGTATCGTTAATCTTTACCAGTAATCTTTTGAAAAATATGGGGATGCTCTTTACTTTATACGCGATTTGATATAAAAGAAACCTAATACATAAGCTATTTTGTACAATTTAGGACTAGATGTTGTAGTTAACTTTTAAGATGCTGAATTAGTCAAAGAAGTTCATTAAAGCTACAGTGATTATTATGAAAAACTAAAAGGAATTTTAACTTTGTAATATCTTTTTGATAAAGGAATGCTTATGACTGATGGTGATGAGTGGTAAAAATAAAGAAAACTCTTGGCAAATACTTTTTTATTCTAAAACATCAAAAGTAGACTTCCTGTAACAAAGCAAGTTGTTCAAGAAATTTATTCTAGCAAACATTTAGATCTTTCTAAACCAATCAATGCTCTTCATATGAGCGAGAAAGTAACTTCAGATGTAATTTTTCAAACTTTCTTTGGAATTAGTTTTAGAGGTAAAAAGATTAATGGAGTAGAAATTCAAAAAGAGCTTTCAAATGTACTTATTGAAGGTTTCAACTATATCTAGAGTTCATTTTACTATAAAATAAAAATGGTTGTCTTAAAAGAGAAGGCTGTAGGTTTCAAGCCCTTCAAAGGTGAAGAAGAACTTTTAAAAAGAATGAAAAATCTTAGAGATGCAACCTAAGAAGTTATATAAAACCGCTTAAAATAGATTAAAGATAGTAATTTAGATATTTCTTAGAGCGAACTCTTTCTTGATATTCTTCTTAGAGATTATATCTAAAAAAATTCTGAAAGTGAGAAAGATATTTAGCAAATGATAGATTAATTTATGACATTCTTCTTCGGAGGCACTGATACCACAGCAGACTTAGTTGCTCTAACTCTTTATCATCTATCCCACAATTAAAACTTTTAAACAAAACTTCGCTCAGAAATTAAGAGTATAATAAATAACTTTGAAGAATTAAATTATGATAACTTAAATTAAATGAACTACTTACAATGTGTAATTAAAGAATCTTTGAGAATCCATCCACCAGCAGTAGGAGTACTCCCAAGAGTCTGCATAAAAGATCACAAAGTAGGATAAATTGAAATGAAAAAAGGAATGCTCATGGATACTCATTTTATTGGAGTACTCAATAATCCAAAATACTATGATAATCCACAAGATTTTAATCCTGATAGATGGAATGACAGTAAAAAAATGGAATCAGCTCCTTTTTCTCCCTTTGGTATTGGAAAAAGAAGTTGTATTGGACAACATTTAGGTATGATGAATGCTAAAGTAATTGTCTGCTATTTAATAATGAATTACTTAGTTAAGCCTAATCATAAACAAAAACTTAGAATGAGTTTAAACACAGTTTACACTCCTTTTAATGACGATCTCGTTTATTTCGAAAAAATAAATTGATTCAAAAAAATTCATTTAATATTTTTAATATTGTTCATACGTTTTTTATTGCTAGAATTTCAATTAAAAAGTAAAATTTACTCAATAAAATATAGCAATTCGTTAAAAGTCAAACATATGTTTGTAATTTAATTCATAAAATATATTTAGAATTTATTTTCAGTTTTAATTTTTTATATTTCTGCTTATAATTTTTCACATATCATTTTTAATATTTTCAATTTGTAAATACATTCTTAATAATTTAAAAATTTTTAAGATAGAAATGTAAAATTTAGTCAAAAAAATTAGAGACTTTAGTTATAAATCAAACACATTTATTTTAATTTCTAAAAAACTTACTTAGAATTAATTTTTTAAGTTTAATTCTGTTTTGTAATTTTTCAAACACCTTCGTTGCTAAAAGTTAAGGCTAATATTTATAATTTGTTTTTATATTTTTTATAATTATAAGAATTTAAATTAAAAATGTAAAATTTACTAAATAAAATGATAGTAAATAATTAGACTTTAAAAATTAAACTTATTTATCTTTAACCAAATTTCTTTTTCAAATTTTATTTTGATTCTGCTAAATCATTTTTCAGAAACTTTTTGTCAAAAGATAATGAAAATAATGAAAAAATTGTTTATATGCATTTGGCAATTGTAATAATGAAAATTTACTCAATAGAATTATAGCAATTAATTATTTAATTATAAATCAAACATATTTATTTTCATTTATTATAAAAATATTTAGAATTTCTTTTTCCATTTAATTTTGGCTTATCAATTTTCAGAAACCTTTTTTGTCAAAAGATAAGGCTTTCTCTTTAATAAATCTAAAATTAATTCACCAAAATATGTGTTTGCCCATGCAAACCATTCTCTAGTAAAATTGTTGGAGTTATTTGCTAAAAAGGATTCGTGAATAAAGTATGTTCCTGCAGTGGTAGTTTTTAAAATTTCTAAACACTCCATAATTTCTTCATCATCATTAGAAGTAATAGCTCTTGTTATAATAGCCATAGGCCAAACGTATTAATCTCCAACATGAGGACCACCAATACCATGACCATCTTTTCCAGTAAAGTAGTAAGGATTTTAATTAGAATCAAGAACCAACTTTCTTGTATTTTGATAAAGAGGATCATCTTAATCAATAAATTTCAAATAGGGTAAACTGAGTAAGCTTGGAATATTTGCATCATCCATTTTAAAGTGGTTGCCAAAACCATCAGTTTCATAAGCAAAAACGCTATTTCCATTTATATCTTTAGTTATAGCTTTTGAATAAATTGATTGCCTAATTTAAAAAGCAAGTTAAGATAGCTTTTAACTGAGATCAAGGTTCTTAGTTTAAATTAAGTCTGCTGTTTTTTGTAAATAAGTAACTAGCATAGCATTACCAGGAACAAAATATGCAAAAGTGCAGGCATCATCAGATGGACGGAAGGCACTTTTAATCATACCACCTGATCCAGTGCATAAATTTTGTCTACCATGACTTAAAGTATCAGTAGGGTTTGATGCTTCACGCTAAAAGGTGTATGGAATTCTATTTACCTAATCTTCTTACTTAGTTCCAAGCTAATTCTCAACAAGAGTTTAGTAAATTATTTCTAAGCTTCTGAAGTAGTCTTCGTGCATAAAACTATCATCACCTTCACTTTGCTCATAGAATTCTACTTGTAACTTTAAGACAGCAGCAAGAGAATCTATTTCATACTTTCTTTCCCAGATATATGGATTCATACCTGACACGCGAGTATTATTTGGAAGTAGTTTTGTGGTATTATCAGTTACGAAGGGAGATACTTGCTCTTTAAAATTGAAAGCATTGGCATATGGATCGATGAGCACATTGTGAATTTATCTATTTATAACTCCAATAATCAAATCTTTTAGCTTTTAATCTTCATTAACATAAGGAAGATATGGTAAAACCTAATTTGTAGAATCACGCTACCACATAGCTTAAATATCACCAGTAATGATAAAAGCATCAGGTCTTCCATTAGTTTCATTTTTTCCAAAGAAATAAACTGTTGTATCAAGAGTGTTAGGGAAATCTTATTCAAACATAAGAGCTAATACAGGATCAGCTAGCTGTTCTTTGACCTCTCTAATAACTTTTTCTATAACTTCAGAAGTGAACTTTCTATCCTTTGGCTCTGGTCTATCAGGAGGAGGGAGTTCGTTAGATATTTATCTGGTGCTATTTTTGTTCATCTACATTTTAAAATTTTAAGCTGCAAATATAAAATTGATTTAAGCTATGAGAAATATCAAGAATATTAATTTCTTCATGAATAGTCGTCGTATTAATCTTATATTTAGTGATTAATTACTGATTTTTGATAGATAAATAATTTTTATGTATTTTTTCTCCTTATTATTTAGGAAAGTTGTTTAAATTGAATTTCGTTAAGATATTTTTTAATATAATCTTACTTATCATCATAATGAATCTAATTAAAATTGTCATATGATTAATTGCATATACATATATCTCTGCCTTTTCAAGTAGATGAGTGGTTATTATTCTCATATTATATCAATATCTTCTCGCAATTACATTTATTTCAAATCATTCACGAGTAATACTTTTTTCTTACTGCTTACTTGAACTAGCATATTTTAAATTAAATTTTTAAATACATTTAGAGATATTTTTAACAATGTTTTAGACAATTTAAATGATTTTTAGAAGTGTTTGAGAATTAAATTCCTCATTTTCTATAAAATAATTAAAGTAATCAATTAATGTAAGAAATCCAATAAAAAAATCTATCAATTTAAGTATAAAGTAATAATTAAAAGGTATTACATTTATTAATACAATTTGCAATTTACAAAGTAAAATATAGTTTAATTAATAAGCTATTTGACAATTTTAACTATTTTATATAATTTATTATAAATTTGTTAAACATTTTATATCAACTAATTGATACATTTTTAAGAATTTATTCTATTAATATCATGAATTTGCTTAAGTTAAGCTTTTGATTATTTAATAATTCTTTTACAAAAATTATTATTTTGCATTTATTACAAATAAATTGTTTGCTAGTAGCGAATATTTTTTAAGAATAAAAGTTTAAAGATTTTTTACACTAAAATTAACAATTAAGTTATTTTTTTATTCACTTTTTGCCTAATTAAGATCTTACTAACTTCTTAAATTCTTCCATTTTTTGCTTATTTTTAATTATTTAACAGTTGAATTAAATCTATTTTTTATCATATCTTGGTTTAACTTTCGCATACTCATCACTAGTATTAGTTTCTTAAGTTTTATTGCTAAAATCTTATGTTTCTTTTTCTTAAAATTCCTCTTTAAAATCATCGTAAAACTATTATCTTTTATCTCCTTTTAGGTAAAACCTTCCAGGATTCACAGAAATTCTTTTACTACGTGCAAGTGATACTCTTAATTAATTGACATTTTAAACTTTCTCTTTTGGCGATACTTATCCAGATGTCATTGCACTGTAGCATTTTTCTCTTTGCTAATCTATTATAAGGTTCATGTAATTTTGTGGAAATTTTTACTAGGTTTTTTCATCATTTGTGATAGTTATTTTCTGGTTTTATTAAGAATTCTTAGGTGTTTAGCTTATTGTCCTTTAAGTAGTAGATTTAGTTTACATCATAGATTTTCTTGAGTATAGTTTAGCCTCTCTGTCTTATTTTTTTACATATTCTATATCAATGAGAGGATTTTTATTGTCTATTGGAGCAACTTTTGTATCTTTTTATATAATTTCTTAAACAGCTAAGCTCATCAGAAGTTTTGCTTCTACTTAATCACATACATAATTATCATTCAATATATTTGACTCTAACTCTTTAAGTTTACTATCGTATTCTTAATCATAGCAGCTGATCCTCTAGCAGCCATCTATTTTAGGCTACATAATCAACACTTTCTACTTTTTTAATTGTGGTTATGACTTTTCATTGTTATTTATTTTGACATTCAATTAAGAATTTTTACTCTAAAATTAATCGGCTCTATTTTATTTTTCTTTTCTACTTGAGTTAAGCTGCTTGTCTTTAGTTGGAGATCTACTTATTGTATCTCCTTATTTATTCTGATAGAAGTTTATTTAAGTTTGAGAAAGCTATTTATCGTATTGCTAAGAACTGTAATTTCGTTAAGAAATTTATGAAGCTCCTCTGCTTTAATGAGTGTTCTTTCTATTCAATTATAATTTAATTCTATTTTTTGAATCTATTTAGTTGGCCTTATTATTTTAACTATCTATACATTTTTATGATCCATGATTCATTAAGTTTATTTCATTGCAATTCTCATGAAAAGAAAATAAATTGCAAGCTTATTTTCTTTTGGAATCTAGCTATACTGGAGAATAGTCCTTAGTGTTTATAGAACCAGCTCTTTTTGGTGATTGTAAATTGCTATACTGTATTGATTACTTTTACTGATTAGAAGCATGATTTTCTAAATAATCATAGAAGCTATTTTCATACTAATTCAGCTTTCTTTGTTTTTACATAGATAACAATATTATCTTTTTTTGTTGCTAACTGAGACTATTTGATTTTTTTATCTTTTCCTATATCTTTAATCTTGGAGATATCTAGCAAGAGTCTGGTCTACTTGTCTATTGTTGCTAAGGTATATCAGTATTCTAAGCGAAATTATTCAAATCAACTGATTAATTTTGTTAATTTTGCTACTGATGTTATTATTATGTTTATGCTCTCTAGCTATTTTTAGAAATATTTCTTTTGCACTAGGCAGATTGAAGTCTCCTAGCGGATAACGGACTACTCACATAAGATATTTCACTAATTGCTTCAGGGTACTTTTCTTTTGTTTGAGCAGTAATTATTTTTTTAAATATTCTTTGAAATGAAGAAGGACTTTCCATGTTACTTTTTTGGTTATTTTTAGCATTAATATAATTATCTTAATTTTTTTGTTACTCTTGTTACTTATCTTCGTTGAACTAATTAAAGGTTTAGTTAATAAACTTTTATTTGATATGTTTATTACTATCATTATTGCTAGCCTTATAAACAAAGCTACTAGACAGAAGGTGCTGCGAACTTTCATTTTTTAACATTTAAGGAGGAGAAAAGGATCGAATTTTCTCTAAACTTAGCTTATGGTCTGTAATAAAAAATTGATTGTTTTCCCTGTGAGAATAAAGCACATTTCTACTTTAAGGAGATGGAGAATTTGATTAAATAATAGCTGTGTTATTTATAGAGCTAAATAATTCTTAGTCCTTAATCATCTTTTTTGACCTTATTATTTCTGTAGTGTTCAAAACTTTGTTAGTAGAATATTAAGTCTCTTCTCTAATTTTTTATTCAAAGCTGTTAAACATTTAGTTGATAAAAATATTTTTGCATAGCTTTTCTTATCTATATTTTATTTTTTCGATTAGCATCTCTTTTTTTAATTCATCAATAAATTCTGGACAATATTTTTTTTGCATAATTTAATAAAAATCTTTAATTTTTAGGCTATAATAAGTTGCTTCATTACTAGCAATTACTGCTTTAGTTTCCCTCTTTTTATTATTAAAAGCTTCTTCATCACCAAACATGCTATTTGGACAAACTTTTACCACAGGAATCCTCTTAACCGTCTTCTTATAGCTAAGCTAATTACCAAAATTTCTGAAAGGTAATTCGCTCATGTTCAAATCTTTTGTCCTATCCACATATAAAAGATTGGCATTTTCAGTAAAAATATCTGATTTTTTCGATACCTAGTTTATATTTTTTGAAAATAAGTTCATTTTTAGATTATTTTTTAAATGAGATAAATGCAAACAATAAATAATACCTCAATCTCACCTTCTTATAAAAAATAAATTCTATCTGATTATTCATTCTCTTTGTAAATAACATGATATTTGTTAAATTAGTGTTTTGTGCAAGACATAAGAATCATTTCAACATCTTATTTATACAAATCAGTAAAAATGTGGAATTAATGAAGAAATCCTATTTCCTTGTCTCTTTGTATTTTATAAAATTCACTAATACACGAATTAAATATTTCCTTTGAAACTGAAGCACATAAAGTATCTTCAGTACATAAAACAGTAGCTGTCCTCACTGTTTCTATATATTTATCAATAGTGTTTATTATTTTAAAAAATCGTAGATACAGCTAATTAAGAGTTAAATATTAAAGAGGAATATTTAATTAATTTACACTATCTTAAAGCAATTTCGCCAAAAGAATATCCAGATTTAAGTGTTGCAATCTAGTTAAACTAAGGATAAGCTTTATTCACATACTATTCATCTGGCATTCTTAAGTATAATTCTGGATTTTAAAGTATTTCTTTGCTAATTTTGCTCTGTTCATCTGTTATAGCAGTTCCAAACTTATTTGGAACTAAAACCCATACAGAACCTTAAATTATGATATAAAATGTCGAAGCCTATTCACCTGTAAAAATATTCCAACAAATAGTAAAATTTAACAAACCCATAAAAGCGAATGCTATTAAATTTTACCCTAGTTGAAAACAATCTCTCTTCTTTTAAATTCAGCAAATTACATATTTTTTAGCATCTTTCTGATGAGCTACTAATTTACATCCTTTTCCATATCTTTTATAAATTTATTGTCGTTAAAAGCTTTGTATAAAATCTCTAGATCAGCTTTTGTTCTTGCAGTATTTTATTTCTTGAGCAGAGTCTTAACTATCTTGTAAGTAAGTGTTGAATACATAAAAAAATTAATTAATATTATTCTCAATAAATGCTTTACTTCCATATCATTAGGATCAGATAAATCAAAATTCTACCGATTTTAAAGCTGTTTATAATCTAATTTATATTTTTTTTTCTACTGATTAGTAGGCAACTCCTACTAAATTGCTTATTATACTTGAATTTCCTTATTCTTAGTCATGTTATTTGAACTTTCTTCGTTGTTTTCTTTTGAATCATCATGTAGAGTCTCCACTTTTTCCATAAATATTGTGAAATTTTTATTTATTCTCTAAATCTATTTCTAAATTGGTATCTTTTTTAATTTAATTACTTTCTTTTTATACTAAATTATAGCTAATTTGCAATTTATGTAAATCGTTATTACTATCTAATTTATTCATTTAATTTTATAAAAAAATAAATAGTATTTGATTAAAAATATATCTTTCCAAATTCATTTATTTACAAAAATAATGACCATTAAATTCATTTGTAACTCATAGCTTATTTAAACTAATTTAAAGGGCTAGTTATTTTTTATTCTTTTTTGTTATAACCACTAATTTTATTTTTATTTTATAAAATTTTTATAATATTTTAGAAAAACTAATAGCTTTTTATAAAAACTTAGAAACTCTAATTTAAATTAATTATATCAATTCTTTTAGATTATTTTTTAAAATAGAGAAGTTATGATATTATTTTTTGATAGGGTATTAGTATTTTTTCTCAATTTAATTAAAAATATTATTTTGGATTTGTATTCTTTATTTAAAAATAATACATTTTTAATCATACTATTACTTAAATAAAATTATTTTTTTTATTAAAAATTACAAATGTTTTTATCCCTAATTTTAAATGGTTTTACTAAATTTACATAATATATTAAACTTAATGCAAAAATTAAAATAAGTTTACTTTTGTTATAATTAAAAATCATTTTTATAGGAAATTCTCTTATATATCAAATTATTGTATTGAATGAAACACTTATTTTGGAGTTTTTTAAAAATACTCTAAATGCTTATTATTTTATATTTACTTTAATTTTGGTCTAAAGAAAATACAATTAAAAATTATTTTGGGGTAAAATATTTTTGATCTTTTTAATACTTTCAAAAAATTATAAAATTAATTAAAAGCAAGTATTAAAAAGTAAATTACAGTAAATAAAAAATTATATTAAAAATAAATATAAAATAAACTTTGAGAATATTGTATTAGGTTCATAATTAAGTATTTGAATTTTGTTAAAGAATAGTGTAAGATAGTTATTATATTGAATTAATTTATTAATCAAGAGTAGAGCTAGATTTTTATAGTAAATCAGACTACAACTCTTTGAAATTTTTGGTTACATACTAGTGATTTTCTAGAATTTGATTGATTGTCTAATTTAGATAAAGAAAAACTTTTTGTTTAGTCGAATTTAACTATTTTAAATTTTTCTAGACTTTCTCATTTGTTATAAAGTATTTATTTTTTTGATTTTATATCGCTTCTTCTATTTTACTAATTTAAGAAAGAATATTTTAAGCAAAATCTTAGTTTTATTCAATTAATTGTATCATAGTTTTATATTAGTTTAATAAACTGAGTATTTGGTTATTCTTTATATATTTTTCAATCTTTTTATTAAAATAAGGATGTTAATCACAAATAGTAAAGTCTTATAATTTTTAAAGATCACACTTACAAGCAGTTTAAACAGCCATGATAATTATTTTTGCTGATAATATTATATCAATATCTTTTTATTATATGCCAAGCAAATCATTAATTGATTATTATTATTTTTATTGAGTTAAACTCATTTAAGTAAGCTTTTTCAAATCTTCTTAAAGTTTTTGAAACATAATATTCAATTAATTTTCCCCATCTATTTCTTAGAAAAGAGATTTTTAGCTTACTAATTTAGTTGCTTCATATACTTAACTAGAAGAAGAGCAATTTCCCATTATTATTTTAGGTTTTTTTTTCTTAAATTTTTTTTAATTAATTAATTAATTAATTATAAATCTGTGCTTTATTCTCTTCAAATATAATCAAAGCATCTCTTATGTTTACTATTTAATATAAATATATTTGTTATGTAATTTTTTTTCAGGGTTACATTCTTTAGCTCAAAGGTAATATTTATATAATTTTTATGAATATAATTTGTGAAAAATATCTGCAAAAGAAATATCATCCAACCAACTATCCCTCTTTAAAAATAAGTAATAAGCTCCATTTATTCGTTAATATCGAATTTAAAAATTATAATTTTTTTTAGATATATAAATTTTACTGATTTATCGACTAATGATTACTTAATTATCATAATTTAAACAAATTTCGAAGCGTTAGGGTTTAATTGAATTTTTAGTAACTATTACTAACTCATAATTTGAAAAATAAATTTTATCTAATTTCATAAGAAAGCAATTAATTTGTATTATATAATTATTAAAATATTCACTCACATTTTCAAACAAATTTAAGGTAAAGTCATTTATTTTTAAAAATTCACTTGAAAGAAATTATTAAAAGAATGAAAACAAATACAAATATATTAAATAATTCGTAAAGGAAAATTCTAGTGTTTAAAATATTTGCCAAATGTAAATTAGTAATTTTTCAAAGACTCTTCTTTTATCGATGATTTACTAAAAGTAGCAAGTATTTCTTAAATATTTTATTTTGCAATCAATCAATAAATCAATCACTGATAATAAAAAAGTGTATCAAAATTTTAGAGCTTAATGTAGCATTCGAATTTAAAATCATATTTCTCGAAAAACTTTTAATCTTGCTGTAAATTTTACTAATTAATCATTTGAATATGTATGATGTAAGAGTTTTGAAATTGGTTTTATTTCTTATTAGAAATTGTTGGAATTATTTAATAAAAAATATTCAATTTTTATTTTTTTCAAATTAGAGTTTTTATATGTATGATTGTAAGGGAAGTAATAGTTGGAAGAAATTTTAGGTTCTTAACTAAAGGAGAAACTATTTATTTATTTATTTAATTTAAAAATTCATAGTGAAAAGTCAATTTTTTATCGCTATTTTATATGTAATTTTTTGAATCGAAGACATTTCAAAATATTTAAATTAGCAAAAGCATGAAAAAAAAAAGAAATTAGAGTAAATTCTGCAAGATGAATGAAAGATAATGCTGCGTTAAATAATTAATTTTCTATATAATATAATGTTAATTAAATGATTATACATTTTCTCTTTAATTTTATTATTTTATAAATATTTGTTTGTTAGTCTTTCAATTGTGTAATTGCGTAGATAGGTAGGTAAGTATGTATTAATGAATGTATTTATTTATGTAGTGTTATAAAAGAATAAACGCCTGTAAATTTAATTTATATCTCATCATCCCAAAAACAAATTCAAGCTGTTAATTATCCAATTAATTTATTTAGCATTTTTTTAATTTCATATTTGTTATTTTTTTATATTGGAGTTTGTAGATGTTTCTCTAGGACTGAAAAATCTTATGTCATCTGTCTTTAGTTTTAGTTGGCTTAGATTAAGCTTAGGAATTATTTTACTGCTGTCTTTTAGAAGTTGTTGTATTGTTTCTTTTTTCATTGTTTTTAGAGACAAAAAATTAGTTGCTGTTAAACTTGGGCTTAGAAATTTTTTAGTGTCAACATTTTTCTATTCTTTACTATTTTTACTTTACGAAGTGCTTTATTTTAAGCCTTGTTTCTTTTTTTCACTAACTTCTTCATTGAAAGGCACTGTTGTTACTATTTTTTATTTAGCTTCATTTTTTATTTTTACAATTTTATTTCTATCAGTCGATTCTCTTGCTTCTGATAGCACTACCTTCTATTACTAAGTGTTAGAGTCTTTAATTTATCTATCAGTATTGCAATATTATTGTTATTATTATTATTATTAATTAGTATTGCCTTGTAGCTATGTTTAAGTATTTGCGGAATTAATCTATTACCTTGATGTAGTAGATGTAGCTTGCTTTTTAGATTTTGTGCTGCTCTAAGTAGTTGAAGGTACTGAAGAACTATTATTATTTAGATTGTTTTTTATGCTACTATTATTTGTACGCTATCCGCTTGAAGGCTGTTACTGCCCTATGCAAGCGCTTTTTCTCAGTGGATCTTACTAAAGATTAGAAGTAGATTTCTTTTTTAGTCCGGGAGAGGAATTCAAATTTTGCTTTGCTGTTAGAATAAATAAAATTTACGTTAAAAAATAAAAATTTTATTTTATTTCTATGGACAGCAAATAATTAAATTTTAATTCTATTAAAACAGCTTAGCACCATTTTAAAGTTAAATTTTAATTATTTGTTTTAATAAATCTAATAAATTATTTTTTTTAGCTTTTTAATTACTTGGAATAGTATTTGCAGTTTAAGGTTTTTTTCTGTCTTGATTTGATGAGGGATTTTTAGAGTGATTTAAAGTAGCGACATTGCTACAAGATAAGAATGCAGAGGAATAGGAAGCTAATAAATTATTTTTTAAGATTTGAGTGACTTTTTCTATTGTTAATGCATTCATTTTTTTAATTTGGGAATTTTGTAAATTAGTCTATTTGGATTTTTTTGCTGCTTTACTATTAGATCTAGGCTAACTTGTACTTGACGGAATATTAGGTTCAGTTAAGGCTACTTCTTTAGATGATTATTCTACAGCTGGAGTAGACTTTCTGATATTCAAAATTCCACGAGGAGTATTTTTTTTAGAGTTCTCATGACTAAAAAACTCTGCTAAATTTCTATTTACTGAATTTAAATTTTATTGGTTTACATTGGCAGAGTGCATATTAGTTGTACTTGAGCTGAGATGATTTCCATTAAAATCTAAATTTAGGTTCTTTTTGTTTAAAACAGAGTTTGTAAGCACTTGATTTACTTAAGATCCAGCTTATTTACTTGTAACGAATTTCTTTTCTTTATTATTAATTACATTTTCTGTGCTTTTAGTCACAGTTGAATACGAGGATTTTATACTTTAACCTGCATTTTAAAGCTTTTGTTACCCATTTATTTATTTTTTGATGTTGGAATTCGAACCATTTCTTTAATTTGGGCTAGGTATTCTTTTTTCGTTGCTTAAAATGATATCATCGTTTTGAATTATTTATCCATTGATTGAATTGAATTTAGTCATGCTATTGTTTTGTAAATTGTTTAAGCTGCTATTATTTATATTATGTACGTTATTGCTTGATAAATGAGGATTATTTTAAATATATACAGGGGTTTAATCATCCTCACTCATTCCATTAACGAAATTATTCACTAGCTCTTCAAATTGCTAACCCTGATCTTCTAAATATTAAAATGAAAAATTAAAATGGTTATTTATGCTTAGAAAAATGTACCTTGTTAAAGAATATTGTATTACTAATGATTCTAGTTATTTAAATAATTATTATGCTAGTTTTATGACCCATCAAATAGATTATTATCTTGGAACGAACTGAAACTCTCTTCAAGCTTTTTGTATATTTTTATTAGTTTATAATTAATACTCTTAACCAAATGAATAACTTACTATTGTTTCAAGGTTTTGATTGTAGTGTTTATGATATGAAGTGATTAAGTGATTTATGTATGGACTTTTGCAGGTTATGTGTTAGCAAACTATCTCAATTGATTTTAAATGATAGATTTAACTTTTTTTGAATCCCTCAGTATCTATATTTTTAGTCTGATCACTTTTAGGATTTAAATGCTTGTTCCTTTCGATTTCAATGAATCTTATTTCAGTTGCAATAGTGAAGTAGCTAATTGACAGATAAATTACCTAAAAAATAAGAAAATTCATTGAAAAAATAAAAAAAAAAAAATAAATAAATAAAGAAATACCTTCTCTAAGATCATTTTTTTTGAAATTTCATACATTAGGTCTCCAAAGAAAGAAAATTCTTCATATTAAACAGGAACCATGTGCATAATTGACCCAATGTTAAAACTCTCAATCCATTCAGAACCATTTTAGACACCTAAAATTGATCTTGTTTCTTCCTCGTTAAGCTTTGTTGGTACATTCAACTCTTATCTGATGTGTCTCTCGTTATTTTCTGGATTATTTTTCCAAAAATATAAACTTCTTCTGGCATCTCTAAAGTGATCAACTTAAGTTTTATCTGAATCTTCTATATTAATCATACCCTAAATGTCCTTAAGAATTTTATATGCAAACTCAACAACAAGTTTTTGAAAATAGACTTCTTCTTTAGCTTATTAAACACTTTTTCTAGAGCTCATCATCGAATCCATAGAATAATCTGAAGTTAAGTTTTATTATCCCATATTTTCTTTGGAAAAATAATTGTTTTAATTTTATTAAAAGTGGTAAGGTTGGCTCTTGACTCCACTAGAATTATTTCTTTGTGTTGGAGGTGCACTGCCGTTGCTTTTACAGCTTTAAAGAGGGCCTTGTGAAAGTCCATTTTAAAACATTTAACGTGGCGATTTTATCATCGTATTACAAGTTTGATGCATTTCATTTTCTTTGATTATTTCTTTACAAAATTCAAAACACTATGTAAATATCCTTTTTAAAACAGTTGCACCTTCATTAGCTGTATCGAGTGCCTTTTAATGCCTTTTATTTATTTTATCTATATTAAAAAACCACAGAAATATAAATAATTATTATTTACAAGCCTTGTTAGGAGAGTATTGCACAACACTATAAATAAGATTTAACTAAAAATGTTTATTTTTTTATTTTATATGCCAGTAGATCTTTATCAATATTTTTTTTCCTACCTGTTTTGTTAAAGTTTGCTCCTTACTTCATTGATTCAGTTAAATTTGGAGCTAAATCTGACATGCTTTCTATAGAGTCTTCTTCTTTAAGACTCATTTCAAGATTATAAATTACTCCATCAATATATTTTGAACATTTATCTAAAATCCACAAGCTTTAAATAATAAATTAGATATTTTAAAACGCCTATTATATTATTGTTATTATTAAAAATACCTCTAATAAGCACATGCCCTATTGTACAATACCACAATAATTAGATTTCTATCTATTACTTTTCCACAGCTTGCTGCCAACTATTATTAAAAATTAGTTAGTTAGTTAGTTAGTAATAAGATTTTCTAAAATTAAATTGGAGTTAGTCAGCCAATAAATAAATATGATTAATTTAAATAATAAGTTGCTTGTATAAGAGAAAAAAAGCAAATTATTTTATAGTTAGATATTAAATAAGAAACAAATTATCTATCAAAATAAATCATAAATAAATTGTTAAACTAACTCCAATAGAATTTAATTTTCTATTCTTTACTTCAAGCATCTTTTCTGCTTTATATAAAATTGCTAATGCTTCTCTTTACTACCCATCATTTAGCTTTTATGATGCTATATCGTTCATTTCAATAATCTTCTCAAAATACTTTTCTATATTTAGAAAAAAATATTATTATTTCATCTTTCAGTCAGTTATATATGTATGTATGAATAATGTTTCTATCAATCAATCAAATAAGCAAATAAACAAACAATCAATCAATCAATCGAAAATACTAAGATAGATTGTTGTTAACTTAAATTTCTTTTGCAAAAATAATTTTCATCTCAAAATTGTTTTTATTTTGCTCTTATGTTATTGATAAATAAATACCAGAATCTTGCATCAACTGATTTTGCCATTGCTTGTCTATTTCTTTAAACTCTTCTTTAATAGTTGTATCATCAGTTGATTTAATAACTTCTTCAGCTGAACTGAAACTATTATTTGTATTGCTATTCTGATTTTGGTTACTTCCTTAACTGAGGTTATTGAACTATGCACCTCCTTATATATTAAGGTTCCCATTTAAATGATTAGCTAATTATGCCATTTACTAACTCTCGTAAATATTCTCATCATCTATCCCTTCAGCATGGTGATCGTCTTGCAAATCATCCTAACTATATTGAGGAGATTAAACTGGATTGAATTTTTTTTCGTAATTTAATTGCTATGCTTGAGCTTGCTAGATTTACTAAGATAACTATTGCTGCTTTAAAATTTATTATTGCTACTATTAGCTAAAAAAAATTTGTTTGCCTTTCATACTTAGTTTTAAATAATTTTACTATTGCTACATCTATTGTTAAGTAACTCCATTTGAAATAGAAGCCCCTGGATTAGAGTTTATCTACTGTATTTGTTTTTGTTGATTAAATTTTCCAATTTACTCTTAATTCTATAAGGCTTGCATCTACTCATAGTATTATTCTAATTAAAATTCATTTAGTTCATCTAAGCCAGTTCCTTGTGCTTATTAGTAGCCTCCTGGAGATTATTAGTTGATAAAATGCTTTTAAACTGGATGTGGTTAATGATCCATACTATCCTTATCAAATTTAGAGCTATACTACTGCTGTGCCTTATTTGGATTCCCACTGCTACCCTTCATCGAAATACTACTCAACTTTTACTTAATCGATAAAATGTTTTGAGCTTACTACTTTTCTTATTTCTTTTTACTTCAAGCTAATATACCTGTTAATACTCCTTTGACTTTCCAAGTTAGTTATTATTGAAGCAAATTACTAAATTCTTAATTTATTAATTATTTTTTAATTTGTATTAATCTTATATTTCATTCAGTTTTTGCTTGTATTTTATTTTTTTATTTCATATAATTTCTTCTTCTTTTTTAAAAATCATTCAAAAATCTCTTTTTTTTTGAATAAATTATCGTAGCATTGCAAAAAAATTATAAGTTAACTAAATACAAAAAATTAGCATATATATATATATTTCTAACTAAAAAAAATGATTTAGATTGAAAGTTTTTGAATTATGGCAAAGCTGTTTAACAATCTATCTATTTATTTATCAAAAACTTATGCTTTATATTGAATACCTACCTACACTCAAAAAGTTTTCTTTGAAATATTTGCAATTAATAAATAAAAACAGTATCTATTTACTGCTAATTGCAAATAGTAAATAGTATCTTTATTTATACTTAATATTAGTAATCTTAGCTAAATGTGATATTGATTTATCATTTTTAAAAAATAAAAAGCCCTAGTTATTTTAATTTGGGATAAGATTACTTAAAATTAAAAAAAATATTTACTAAATTTAAGCTTTTTTAATGTTTTTAAGGAGTATTAATAATAAGATAAGCATATACTTCAAATTTACGATATCAAATATTATATTTAAAATGAACAAACTAAAGTTGAAAAAGAGCGGATAAAAATGTGAGAGACTTTTATAAAAGATTTATATTTTTAGAATAAGAAATTTAATTTCAAAATAGTTCGTTTACAATAAAATAAAGAAAAAAATACAAAATCTAAATTGAAATTAATTTTGTGGTTGTTACTAATTACTAATTAAAGAAAGAATAACTAATAAATATCTTTTTTCAACGAGCTGTTTGTTATTTATTAAAAATAATTTCTTGCATTAAATTTAAAGTAAATTTATTGTAAAAATAGCTAATGACTAATCATTTTTAAAAAATTAAAACATGAAATTCTATTTTTTGTCTCTATTCTTGAATTTACTTTTACGAATTTTATTATTCAGTTGCTGATGAATTTTTAAATATAACATACATAAAATTCATGTTTTAAATTTTATGGCTTAATGTATGAATATTTAAAATAATTTTATAATTAATACCTTTTTTTGATTGTATTATTTGAAAATAAAATAAAGAATTGTTATGTTTTTATTTTTTAATGTAAATGAAAAATATAATAGTTTAAATTAATTTAATAAAAATTGTTAAATAATTAATTATTTGTAAAAGATTAATTAAAATTTCTTTAAAAATATATAAATAATGATCAATAATAATATGGATTTTACATATCGAAAATTAAAATTGAATGAAAGATATTTATTAATGAAGAATATTATCCATCCATAATATTCATTTTCAAGTAAAATACTCAAACAAATCATTGTAAAAAAAATAATTAATTTACTAATTTTAATAACAATTTTTAGATTTACCACAAGTTTATTGATGCTGTTATTGATTGAATGATGAATACATGGGATCATAAAATTTTTAGATCAAATGTGAGAGTCAGGTAAGCTTAATTGTTTGTATGTATGTTTGCTTCTCGTTTTTTATTAAAATCTATCAGAGAAAATTAATTATATGAATCGAAAGTTTAAAAAATAATAAAGATAATCAATAAATTAGGCAATACTATACTACAGTCTTTTAAATTAAAAAAATATCAAGTATCATTTGTAAAGAAACATTCCAATTCATAGATTAAAAAAAATGAAAAAAATTTTAATCATGCCAATTATTGTCTTTTTTAGCTTTGTTAGCTTTGTTTTTTCAGGTATTTTAGATGTATTTTATATACTTAATTCGACATTTTAAATATAAAAAAGACTTATTTACTTATGTTGAGCTAAATGATGAAAACAAATCAATATACGAGACTAGCAGCTATAGTGTTTCAGATGAAACAATAGACCCATTCACAAGATTTATTGAATGTGAATTCAAGTATTATTTTGGGGTCTTTGATATGAACAAATAGATTAATCGCTTGAGAGTGTATGCTTTTCCTTATAATTCAATAAATTTAAGTTATTACATAGAAGTATTACTATTAAAGTATCCTTATATCTTTATCCAAAAAGTTATTCTTAATTTATTTCATATAAAATAAAAGCTTTACTTCTTAAGATAAAATATAATTAAAAATGAATGACTATATCTTAGATTTGCCAGCTGTTTAATCATAAAATATCTAAATACAAAATATATCTTGCTCTTAATTTAACACATCGTAACTATATAAAATTAAAATATAATTATAATATGACTATGCTTACTATTTATAAATAAACTCTGTATCTAAAGATCTTAGCTCTGGTGCCAAATTTGCATTTAGAAAGTAATTAATTAGGAATTCTTTACTGTTTATCTAAAAATTCTTTTATTTAACAAATTTATATATTAATTAATTTAAATGGCATATCTTATTGAATTAAAATTAAAGCTAACTAAAAGGAATACATAAAATTGATGAAATAAACATTTTTTTTAAATTATAAAAAATTATTATAAAATTCAAACTATTCAATTTATCTAACTAACTAATTTTATTACTTTATATTTTTAATAAAAAAATAGTTTTTAGTTTTCTTATAATACTAAAAATACTGAATAATGCTACTACCAATGTGATTCATGTTTAAGTAATTAGAAAAGTTTTTGTACTGCATGTGATAGTTATTCTAAGAGATAATTAACTGGAGATGGTTAATGTATTTGCCCTGAAGGATATTTTGAATCTATGGATTATGATTGTGTTTTAGATAATTAAAAATGCCCTGATAGCTGCAATACATGTAAAACAGGTTCTTCAAAAATTTGCCAAAATTGTGGCTCAATGTATAACCGTGTAATAAAATAAGGTAGATGTGTTTGTAAAGATGGATATTATTAAAAAATGAATAATAAACTTTGTTATGCTTGTTCTAATTTGTGTAAAACATGCTTATCTGACTCAAAACGATGCTTGGTTTGTGCTGATTTGAGAATCAAAGATTCTCAAGGAAATTGTGTATGCTAATAAGGCTATTATGAAAAAGCTGATGGGACTTGTGCGGCTTGTGGGTAAGGATGTATTGTTTGTAAGGATAATTTAAATTGTTAAAAATGCTAAAGTTTAAATACAAATATTGTAAATGGAGTTTGTTAATGTCTAGATTCATATTATTTGGATCCCTCATCTTTAATTTGCAACCCTTGCCCTATCAACTGCAAAATTTGCTTAAGTAAATTTGAATGTACGTAATGCAAAACAGAATCAGGATATTTATTACAAAATAAAACATGCATATGTCCTAGTTTTAATTTTGATGATGGTAAATAGTGTGTTAAATGTTAATAAAAATGTGATTCATGTTCTAAATCAGATACATGTGATACATGTTTATAGCCTTATGAACTTAAAAATGGCTAATGCTTATGTAAAGATGGTTTTTACGAGAGCTAATTTTAGCAGTGTTAGGAATGTGGTGAGAAATGCAGGACTTGTGAAAACTCCTTATAATGTTTGAGTTGTAAAAATTCTGATAAGTACATATTAGATAATTCTAATATGTGTGTCTGCAAAGATGGGATGTACGAAGACAAATAATAAAAAACATGCTTAACATGTAATGAAAAATGTACGAAATGTACAGACATCAACAAATGCATAGAATGTAAAAAAAATACAGGTCTAAGTTTAATTGATTAATAGTGTGTTTGTAAATAAAATGAATATTATGACTCTAAGGATTAAATCTGTAAATAATGCACTAAAAATTGTGCATAATGTCTATCTGAAACGAAGTGTTTAAAATGTATAAATGATGGTGAGTATTAATATGATTCTGTTAATTAATAATGCAACTGCTAAGAGGGATACTACAGAGATGAATTAGAAGATAAATATTTATGTTTTAAATGCCATTTTTCTTGCAAATCTTGTTCTTATTTTAATATTTGTAAAGAATGTTCATTAGTTGGAGCAATCTTAGATGCTTTAGGTAATTGTGAGTGTCCTATCGGATACTTTAAGAATTTAGATACAAATCCAAAAAAATGCGATAAATGCTTAGGGTCCTGTAAAACTTGCAATAATAGCTAATCCTGTACTTCTTGTCTTAATGATTAGCAGTATCAAATAGATAATTTTGGAAATTGCAATTGTAGAAAAGGATATTTTATGAAAGATTAGTAATGCTTACAATGCAATGAAATATGCAGTGAGTGCTCATCTGATTAATAATGCACTGCCTGTATCGATTCCAAGATGATTATTTTAGATGGGGTCTGTTTATGTCCAGATGGATTTTACTACGAAAAATAAAGCAAAGCCTGTCTACCTTGCTCTAAATTTTGTAAAAAATGCTTAGATGGAAGCAAATGTACATTATGCATAGACGAAGATGGCTACTAACTTGCTAATAATACCTGTACATGTAAAAAAGATGGGTATTTTAAAAAAAACGATGGTTCCTGTTCTCCTTGTGAATATACTTGTCTTTAATGTTCGGATGAAAAATCTTGCAATACTTGTAAGTATGATGGAACTTTTTTAAGTTAAAAATCTAAATTTTGTGTGTGTGGAGATGGGTTAAATTTTGATAAAGTCACAAATACTTGCACTAGATGTTTGGAGGGTTGTAAGACATGCGATTCTAAATTAAACTGCCTTGAATGTTCTGATAATGTTTCTTAATATTTAGACTAAACCTCAAAATAATGTAAATGCAAAAAAGGATATTTCCTCGATAGCATTGGTATTTGCTAAAAATGTGATGAAATGTGTTTTGAATGTGTTGAATAATCAGATAAATGCATATCGTGCACTTATCCAGATACTGTATTATAAAATAGTAAGTGTTAGTGTAAATAAGAATAGAGTTATTTTGATTTTTCATTAAAAAAATGTTAATAATGTAGTAAATTTTGTAAAGATTGTAATAATAAAAACACATGCATATCTTGCTTAGATAATGAAAATTACGACTACTCTTAACAAACAGGATTGTGTAAATGCTCAGCAGATCGTTACATTAATTATTTTGATGGGCTATGTAAACTATGCCCACCTCCTTTATTAATTCACGAAAATATAAAATGTCTGCTTACATGTCCTTTAGGGTATTATATTTTTCAGAACCTTTGCATCAAAAATTGTCCTGAAAACTATGTAAACAAAAATGGGATATGCACAAGGACTAATTGTGATTCAAAAACTTGTAGAAAATGCAATAAAAATGAAATAGACTGCGACTAGTGTACTTAAAATTTTTATTTGATGCAAGATGGTCAGTGCAAATAATGTGATTAATAAAATGAGTTTTACAATTAATAACAAAAGTAATGCTAAAAATGTGATCTTACATGCGACTAATGTAATGGCAGTACTTCATCTGATTGCCTTAAATGTAAATTTGCTAGAGATTTTTCTGGGAAAAAATGTGTAAGCAGCTGTAACGAAGGAGAATATCCTTTTAAAATAAAAGATGAAAAATATTGCAAGACCTGTTACTTGTAAGAAGGATAATGCAGAATGGATAATTGCAGTCAAAAATATTACATTGAAAAAGGAAATATTTGTGTTAAATGTGACTAGAGTTGTTTAACTTGCAAAGGAGAAAAACCAAATTAATGTCTAACTTGTTAAGAGAATTTATTTTTAGAATAAGGAAGATGTCTTTAATGCAGATATGGATTTTATTTTGATTAAACTGAAAATAAATGTTTAGAATGCCACTATTCTTGCTTAGAGTGTACTGGTCCAAACGATAATTAATGCAAGACATGCAGTTATTCACTCAATTTAAGTAAGATTTCAGGAAAATGTATAAAGCTTGATTAATACGAAAAAGAAGTTGACGAAAAAATTAAGGCTGATTCGATTGGATGTAATTTTAATTATAATTTTAAAAAAATTATTAAAATATAAATTTTTTTTTAACTTTTTAGGCACATCTTAAGATTTTAGTATTTGCCAAGATGATATTAATTTTATGAAATAAACAACCTAAAATTTAAAAACAGAAATGATTGCAAATATCAGTATTAATGCTATTTTTGGAGTTTTCTTTTAGCAAATATGCTTTCAGACTATGATTTTTATTTAAAATAACTAGCTGTTAGGAAATATGAAAAACTCAAACTAAATTGTTGTTTATGGAGTATTTTAGAACTACCTCAAATTAAATTCTAATTTTGATATAGTCAATTTATTTTTTAGTGATTCGCAAAATTCTAACAAAGATAATAACTACAAGCAACTTTTGGATGATCAATCTCTAAACGATACCAAAAAAGAAAAAAGAAGCTTACAGAAAATAGACTAACAAGATGGTGCTTAAACTGAATAAAATCCATAGCAGAGAGAACTCTTTTTATTCAAATGTATAATCTAGTTAATTGGAATGCTAGTTTTATATTTATCAATTTTCATACTGCATTTGCTGAAAAATAGATATTAGATGGCATTAAAATGCTATGAATATTTTAGATGGAATTTATTAATTAGATATAACATGATTTTTTCTAATTACATTTTATACTATGCGGTTAAAGAAATAATGAGATTAGACTTCTCTTCAATGAAATCTATTTTAAGTACATCCACTGCTATTTTCTATGTGATGATTTATTTACTGCATTTAATTTTTTAATTTAAGTTTTTATTCTTCTAAAAATGCTTTGCTGAGAATGACCTTAGAACTTATTATTCTGTATTGCACTAGTTTATTAAAGTTGAACATGTTCTTTAAAAACTATTTTGGGTAATATACGATGTAAAGAGGATACTTAGTATAGTAATTTAAGTAATTTTATAATAAAACACCATTTTATAAATATATGTAATCACCGTAGCCAACGGTTTATTTCTGATATATTTAATGGTAATGAGACCTATTGAGAGTTTGGTTCTACTATTTTGCTGCATTGTGATTGAAACTATAAGTAGTTCTTTAATAGCATTTCTAATTTTATTGCTAAAATATCCAGAAAGCTCTTCTCTTTCTTAATGTAAATTATTTGTAATTTAAATTAGAAAATAATTAAAATTTTTTAAAGATTATATATATAGTTTATTTGCTTACCATGCAATAGCTTTGACCTTATGTATGGCTCAAGTTATCATTTAATTAATAAATATTATTAATTAGAAAAGAATTTTAAAATAGAAGGAAATATAAGGTAGTACTAATTAAGTTTTAATGGGATTTTAATTAAATATCAATATTGATTCTTTCTTAAGTGCAAGTCCTGCCAAAAATTTGCATGGTCCAAAAAGATTGATACTCAAAAAGAAGATAAATATTGAAATGGAGAAAATATGAAAAAAACAATATTAAAATAAATAAGTTGAAAAACAAGATATATCTACCTAATAAAAAGATAAAATATTTTAAATCTAAATTTTAATCTCTTAATATTTAAATAAAAATACTTTATAACATCTTTATTTTGTTAGTTATTTATAGCAAAACGAATTAATTCACAACTTTACTGATGTTTAACTATTTAATTATCTTCTTAATAAATAATTTTAAATTCTCTTGAAATTTTTTGCAAATTTAATCTGTAAGCTTATTTAGGAGTCCACAGAAATTTTTTAAACACTTATTTTTATCTTCTTATTAAAATAAATAATTTTTATCAATAAAATTATTTACATTAAATTAAATAAAATTGAACATCATTCATTAATTTACTCTCTATTTAAAACTGGACTATCTAAATTAACTTAGAAATATTTGTTTTAAAAAAACAAATTTATTTGCTTTTTTTCATTTTAACAACCAAAGTTAGGAAGAAAATTAAAGGAATCAATCCCCCACCATCAATAATTGCAAACATAGATCAATATTTAAAAAAGCATAAAAAAATCAAATCTATGTATGAAAAGTGCCATAAAATAATTTATAAAAATAATTGTTTATTAAGATGATTTAATATTTAATCAAATTCTATAGGTTTTAGAATAAATACTATGATTTTATGTATAATAATCTATTATCTTAATGTTATTACATAAATCATTATTTTTTCTTCATTAACTATTTACAAATTTGATACATAAGTTAAGTAAGGATTATTAAATTTCAATCAAAAACAAATAGATAAGTTAAAATTAAAAAAGTAAAAGCTTTTCTAAAGAAATACACAGTCATGAAGCTATTTTTGAATATTTTTTAGATAATTCTGATAAGTTTATATCTTAAACAATTAAGTAAATACAATAATATCATTTTTTTTTACTTAAATAACTAATATTTAATTAGAGAGTTAATACTATATTGAGGAATCTGTTAATTCTACTAATTTTGATTTTTTTGCTAGTTTTTATTAACTAATTGTGTAGTTTGATAAATCTTTAAAGTTAGATAACTATTATAAGATTTGTGACTCTTCAATGAATATGATAGGTGAAATTTATGATGCTAAATGGTAAAGACAGAGCATAAATATACCGTACGCAGTTAAAAAAATAAAAATAGAAGCTACTTTTTTCTCATCAAAGTAAGCAAATAAATTATTAGCTTAGAAACTTACTTATTTTTATGAATAAATAATATTAAAAGAGATCAAAGTACAATATCTGTGAATATAAATGATGTTAACACCAAATAAATTCAATCAAATTAAATTTGTTCATAAAATCGTTCCATATAATATAATATTTAATATTCGATTGAAGTCGATGATCCTAAATAAGTATAATTTATTACCCAATTCACAGGTCGCTTTAATTTTTAAAAGTAAAACAAATTATTAATGTTAATTAAACACAAAAAATGTTATTTTATATTAGATTAAGAATATATGTAACACCAATCGACGGATAAAGTTAATGTCACTATTCATGCTAATAATGCTAAAAAGATTAACTAAATATCTGTACAAGTTGTTACAGCGATAGGAAATTGATATCAGGATAATGTATTTGTAATTCAGGGTATGATGTTTATTTTTATAGTGAATGTTTACAATAAAGTAATCCTTAATACCCAAATTTAACTTGTAAGACATATGATAACAGCGATGGTTTAATAAATTGCTCATCATGTGATTAAAATTTAAATAGAGAAATCAATAAATAAAATAAAACTTGCGATTGTAAGAGTGGCTATTATGAAAAGCAAGGCTTCATTACTTGCCAAAAATGCTCATTAAATTGCTTAACTTGCTAGGGTTAAGATAATAAATGCTAATCATGTGACACAAGCAAATAAAGAGTATTAAATAATATAACAAATAAATGTGACTGTAAATAAGGGTATTACTCAAATTTAGATTCCGATGCATGTTAAAAATGCTCAGATAAATGTTTAACATGCGAAAATTCTGAAAATTAATGTACCTCTTGTAAGGATGGTTATTTTCTTAATAAAATGAATAAATCATGTGATTAATGTGTTTAGCCTTGCTAAAATTGTATTGATGAAAAAAAGTGTACTTCTTGTGTAAAAGGAGATAAATTTTTATATGATAATTCTAATAATAGCTGCTATTGTTAAGATGGTTACTATTTAGATTAAATCACTTGTAAATACTGCCCACTCACTTGTTCTAAATGTAATAGTAGTTTACAATGCACTCAATGTGTTTAAGGAACTTCCCTACAAAGCGATGGAACTTGCTAATGTCCAAATGGATAAATATTTAATACTTAAATTAATTAATGCTAAAGCTGTTAGCCAGGTGAAATTATTTGTCTTGATAAAAATAATCAAAATCAACCAAGATGCGCTAATGGAGATTAGTATAAGGCTAACTCAAGTACTTAAATTTGTGAGTGCAATATTGGCTACTATCAAGATGGCCTACGTTGCGTTAAATGTCCAGTAGAATGTATAGAATGTAGTAGCAATCTTTAATGTACAAAATGTACAGACATAAATGCTAATTTGTAGGAAGGAAAATGCAGCTGTCTGACTGGTTATTTTTTTGATTAAATCCAAAAAAAATGTATTGGTTGTATCAATAATTGCTCTGTATGCCAAGATACAACTACTTGCCAAATTTGTATGGATGACTCGAAATATTTATTAGATTAAACCACAAGGACTTGTGTTTGTAAAGATGGATATTATATGGAAAATAATAAATGTGAAAAATGTGATGATGAATGCTTAACATGTTCTTCTAAAACTATTTGCTAAAAATGTATCGATAATTCCAAAAATCCTGGTGAAGGGGCATGTAGATGTTCTAAAGGTTATGCTTATGATTTTAGTAATAAAGAATGTAAACAATGCAAATAAGGTTGCTCAGTTTGTAATGTGAAATAAGAATGTAATTTATGTGTAAATGATCCTGCTTATAAATTAGTAAATAAAGAATGCATTTGCTAAGACGGATATTATCTTGATTCAGCTAGTAATACTTGTTTAAAATGTTCACCAATGTGTAAAACTTGCAGTGATGCATAAACATGCATATTATGTTAGTACACAGATTAAACTAAAATATTTGATGAATAACCTGGAGTTTGTTCATGTATAAATGAAAATAGTTTTTTTGATATGAATGATAAAATATGTAAGCCTTGCTAGAAAAATTGCAAAAAGTGTGTTAGTAATACGATATGTTTGGAATGCATAAACAACACAGAGTTCAAATTAGTAAATAATTAGTGTGTTTGCAATAACGGGTATTTCTTATACGAGAATTCTATGCAGTGCTTGCTCAATTGTAGTGATAAATACTTCATGTAAGATAAATGTGTTGATAAATGTCCTCCTGAATTAAAAATAGTAAACAATAAATAATGTGAAAATGAATGTCCTGCTAATTTTATTGCTATCAATTAATTATGTACTAGAACTTATTGTGATCAAAATTGCATTAACTGCGATAGAGATCAAATACATTGCATAAAGTGTGGTTAAGATTATAAGTTGATGAAAGACACATCTTGTAAATAATGTGACAAAATAAAATAATTTTATGATGAAGAATCTTATAGCTGCTAAAATTGTCATCCATCTTGCAGCTCCTGTAAAGGTAAAACAAACAGCGATTGCATAAACTGCGCTTTTGCAAGAAATCCATATTAGAATAATGTTTGTGTTATTGAGTGTGATAAATTTTAAGTTGCAAAAAAAAATGAAAAAACATAGCTAATTGAATGTACTTACTGTTATAAATTAGATGGTAATTGCTTAGATAAATGTCCTCAGGGATACTTCTTCGATACTTAGTTTAACTGTATCAAATGCCACTCATCCTGTTTGGAGTGCTCTGGACCCTCTGAATAAGATTGTATTTCTTGCTAAGGAAAAGATTATTTGCAATATTCAGGATAGTGCACAGTATGTCCTTTCCAAATGTTCATGAATAAAAATACTAACAATTGTTAGTTATGTCATTATTCATGCATAAGTTGTAGAGGACCTACTTCTTAGGATTGCACTTAATGTGAGAGCTAATTGAAGTTAAGTTCAATATCGAAATAGTGCATTTCTAGCAGTGATTTTCAGAAAGAACAGGCAGAGCTTGAAAAACAGCAATAGTTTTAATGTAAGGTTTTTTGGATTATTTTTTATGATTTAATTTAGAAATATTTGTGCTTAATTTAATCATTAATTTTTAATAAAAAATAAATTAATAATAAGATTTTTAGTTAGAAAATGCTAAAATTGTATTTTTTAATCTAAAAGGTTTGTCTGATGACTATTTTTAATGCCAAGAAGAAATGTTAAGAGCAAAATAAATAAAATCATTTTAGAATGTAATAGCTGCAACATCTATTGGTAGTTCGATATTTGTCTCTCTTTTTATTCCACAAATTAAATTATTAAATTGGTAGCACGTCTAAAACATGCAATGTATAGGAGATCTACTATAACTTTCTGATGCATTCCCACAATTTTTCAAAGATTACTACTTATAATTAAATAGATACTATAACATAATACCAATTATATATGATTCAAGATCAACAAATAGTGATTTTAAATCAGAAAGTTAATAAAATAATAATATAAGCAATACAAGCTATTTTAACTTAGAATAAAATAACGACTAATAGTAGCAATTAAACTAAAAAGCTAGGAGACTTTTTTTATTTTTCGATGATAAAAGCTAATTATTTTACAGTAGCTGTTTTATCTAACTAGCAATTCTTTATATATCATTACTATTAATTCCTATCATGTACATATTAGAATAAAAAAGTAATGTGATCTAAAAAATTTATACTTATTTTAAATGGAATTTTATAATCAATATACTTATGGCTTTCTCTAATGAAATTGTAAGCAATATGTTAATTAGCACTTAGTATATTAATTTCTCACAGAAATAGGAAATAATTGACTTATTTGCAATCATAAATACAGCTTTAATTTACCTAGCCTTTTAAATATCAATTTTAGTTTTTCTCCTCTCAATTAAATACCTTTAATCAGGAGTTCTAAGGTAAAGCTATAAAGTAATCCTTAAATTTATCAATGAGGAATCTGCTTTATAGCGTTTATTTTACCCTCTCTAGGAAATAAAAAAGTTGTCAATAATATTGTCTATTCATATGCTGAAATCTAAATCTAATATCATTCTGTATATTTTTGTTTCTCTAAATTGCTTATTTTTACTATATCTGATTTTAGCTAAACCATTCAAAAGCAACTTCTAATAAATATCGATTATACTCATTGAACTTCTAAATAATCTTAAACTTATCTTGATGATACTCATTTACAATTTTAGAAATAATTCTAGCTTGTATGAAGGTAAAATAATTTTATAATTTGGTAATATTTAACAATTTATTAATAAAAAAAAAGCTTTTTTATATGCTTAAATATGCTCTGAGCTAGCTATCCCTTTTTTTTGTGTCATAGTTTTGCTTTAAAAAATTTGTAGTTATTTCTAAGAAAAAAAATAAAACTAAATTAAAAAGGATCAAGATAACACAAAATTTATATCTGGAATTAAATTAGATATAGATATTTCTTTGATTTTAAATTAATCAACTCCATAAAGCAGGTAATTAATTAAAATAAAGACACACAAAAAGTTGATGTGCGTTTAAGAGATGGAAAAAGTTTGAAAAATAAAAAATAAGAATAAAATATTAATTAATTCATTAAAAAATTATAATATAATAAATTTCATTTTGTAAAATTTTTTGTTTATATTTTAATTTATTTTCTTCCAGTGTTCAATAATCTTTTTGTAAAATAAAGTTAGTTGTTTAGTTAAGATAAAATTTATTTGCTTAACTTTTATTTTTAAAAACTTATATTTGTTTCAAAGCTCAAAATATTTTAAATTTTAGAAAAGAAAAATTAATTAAGCCGAAAATGTTTTTTTTGAAATTTTAAAATTAAAAAAAAGAGTCATAAATTAATGCTAGAAAATCAAAAAATTTTAGGTTGAAAGATAGATCAGATCTGTTTATTAAATTTAAATTTTCTAAATCTTTAAAAAAAATAAAATAAAAGAATTACTGTTTTTGATGACTATTTTATTATATATAAAAGAAATAAATACACATATTATTTAAAAATTACATTTTCTAAAAATAGGCAAATAAGGTGTAAATGGGTAGGCACAGCACATAACTCAAGAAATAAATAAATAATTTGCTAAAATATTCTACTAAATTTGTTATATCAAACAAATCTAATAAATTTTTTAAAGAACAATCACTTTTAATTAAAAGCATTTTTACTGATTTTTAGGTGCTGTTTTAAAGATCTCATTTCTGAGTAATTCAAAACCTTTTGCAACGCAGCCATTTGAAAAAGAAAAAGAGTTTTACCAGAGATTTAGAAATTTTAAAGATAGAATAAACTACTAACTAATAACGGTTGTCTAAGATTTAAATGAATACATAAGTAAGTTATAAGTAATGAATTTATTTTAAAGGTAAATAGTAAACAATTAAGATAATATAAACATAAGTAAAATACAAAGGTAGTAAAAGTAAAAATATTTGTCTAAGCTTTTATATTTATTAAAATTTGTTAAGGTTGGTTGGTAGGTAGGTAATAAGTATTTTTGTGTGTATGTGATTTAATTAATTTATTAATTTTTTTTTGTTTGATTAATTTTATAAATAGAAGATTGATAGATAGATTATTAATGTTAATTAGTTTGAAGTAATGTGCTTTTTCCCCCACAGATATGTTAATAAACATATTTTTTGATTATTCAATATTTATAGCAAGACATTGTAATTAAATTGCAAACAGATGGTTAACAGATTTATTAATCTGTAAAGCTAGTGGTGCAAATAAAATAGTTTGTTTAAGTATCTTTGACTAAAATACATAGTGGGAATATTAAAAATTATTTTAAATGAGCATTTTATATTGAATTTCAACTAAGATAGCTCTTTTTATTTTAAACATTTGCTTTTTATAATTTTTAGCTGTAGGCAATTTGATTCAATGAATAGCAAATCATTTTCATATATTGTGATTTTTCAAATTGCATATTATAGTATATTACAACATTATTATCATTAATATCAGCGTTTTAAACTCTTATAGGTAAAAAATGCCATCTGTTTTTATTATGTAATTAAGACTATGACGAAGATAATTTATTTATTAAAATATCTTTTTCCCGCTTTTAAAAATTAAATATTTGGTGGTTTTATTTGTTGTATTTATTGTTGTCATAACATTTTTATAATTCACTAGATTTTATTACTCAAAAAACATTATTAGCAAGTGAAATTCTAAGATTTATTTGTTGGCTTATTGACTTCATTTATTTTTCTTTTTTAATTAAATATTCAGTTGTTATTTTCTGAATGCTTTTCTACATGTGAGATATCAGATTAAACTCTGTTAATAATCCAAAAATCGCTCATTTAGCGATTGTAGATTGAGAATTACTTGTTACCACATACAACTTGTGATGTGTTTGATAATATGCCATTATGTTTATTAGTACGAAGAGGTTTATTAGTCTCAGAATGAATAATTTAAATGATAGAATTTTCTCTTAAATAACCATCTGAATTATGAACAATCAGTCGCCAATTAAAATTTTGTTTTTCTTAAAAATTGTGGCCTAATTCGTCACAATAAACCTGCTGGCTAAATGTTGATTGATTTATAAATTTTTCACTAGAAGCTAGCTCCTTTTAAGTAACGTAATGCTTAAGAATTACTTCATCAGAGCTGAGAATGTATGGAGATTTATCAATTGATGATGCTTCTTGATTTACAAATTTTGAGTTTGAAATAGCAAAGAGCTCTGAGTCATCTGCAATTAGGCATTCATTTGATTGACTGGCTGTGGTGTCTTCAGTAGGGTAAATTTGCCCTATTTATGCCCAAACTCTATTTGATTAATTAAGTTGTTCAAAGTAGTTTTGAGATGTATCAATAGTCCAAAAGTCATGCTAATGGACAAGTCTGGAAGAACACACAGACACTTCTTATAATTTTGAGCCTTTTTCATACTTACGATAGTGAGAATGGAGATTTGTTTCTGTGTTTATGTGGCGTAAGATGATCTTTTATCCTTGTTTGATACGATCACCTTCAGGAAAAGATAGAGATATAGTTTGTATAATTACTTCTAAAGTTTATTGGTATTATTAACTTTTTTATGAAACCTTGGTACTTTAATTCTTTTATAAAGTGTTGCTGGTCTACTTGCATGCTGAAGCAGCTGCTGATGAAGAAGAGTTAGAAGTTGTACCAGCCAATTAAGCAAGTGAATTTTTACTATCCAATTAATCATTCTTATTGTTAGCTAAAGGACCATTGGATATAAGAGATGATAAATGGTAAATAGAATTGTTCATCATTTCCGAATACCCGCTTTCGCAATAGCTTGATATCTCTTCTTCTTCAATGTAATTTCTAGTTCCATATTTTTGGTTAATTTTCAAAGTTTTGCTCTTAATTGCCTATTTAATAGAGCTGAATTGTTAATTATTATTGTCTAGATTAGGAATAGTATTAGCTTCGGTGATGTAGTCGAGTTATGGGTCATAAATGATCCTGCTATTTTATAGCGAAGATTAACTCTGTATTTGAGTTTTCTAGCAGAGGCAAGTAGTATTACCCATTTAAAAGATTTTATGATTTAAAAGAATATTTTGATAAATTTACTTTAGTAATAATAAATAAGTATTTAGAGAGGATTTTATTTAGATCTCCTTCACTCACTCACTCTCTGTTTGTTTGATTGATTGATTATTATTTTTTGTGATTAAATTCTTTTTTAATTTTTGTTGTTGCTTGACAATTATAAAGTAAGGCTATCCCTAAAATCCTGGTAATTTAATTAGAAAAATTTAATTGATTATTTAATTAATGATTGCCCATACATTTATTTATTCAAGATTTGAATTTTTAGATCCTAAAATAAGTAATTATCATTTCATAAGGTTTTTTTATTTGTTTTTGATGCACTATCTAATTTATCTAGTTGTTTATGTCTTAGATGTATTTTTAAATACCAATAATCCAATTAATATTTTCTTGAGCCTAAATATCGCTTTGATTAATTAATTTACATAATATTCATATATTGAGATAGTAAATATTTGCAAATCAAAACTAAACAAAGGTTTAAAATGATCGAAATTTCTTAAATCTGATTAAATACACTTATTGTTAACTCAATAATTTGCTTAATTTTCTTCCCCTTTACATCAATTTTATACTAACTTTTCTTATTTAGTATAAAATTTCTTATTCCTTGCTTAAATACCCTGAACTAAAAAAAAATGTTAGCGTTAATTGTATTAAATTAACGCTTGCAAATATGGTAATTTTAAGTTAATTAAGAATTATTTATCTCTACTAATTTTGCTTAATTGTAAGCACTTAAAATATCTAGCTTGTTCTATAACATTTACTTGAAGAAATTTAAGTTAACATTTAAATCCAATTAAAACCCTCAAAAATTAAATTTTACAAAGTAAATTTAAAACAATCTACTAAAAAACAGGCTAAAATTATATTATTGAAATCTCTATTTCTTCCATATCCCAATAACCTCTTATTTAAGCTTTAGAAAGAGGATTTAAGTAGGCTTTTTGTAAAAAATTAACAATAATAATTAATTTAAAAGCTAAAATTTGAGATGTTACTTAGCTTCAGTCTATATAGCATATTACGTTGCTAAAATATTACCATTTTGCTAGATTATTAAAATTAATTATTAGTCTACTTAGATATAATATTTGGCATTTAAATAGAATAATATACATAAAAGTCCAATTTATTAACTATACATCTTGTGAATGCATTAGTTCTAAATAAAAATAAATTGATATAAAACTGGGAGTTAGAATCCTATTTAAAGGGTAAATTTGTTTTTATTAGATGAAAAAGATATTTAGTATAAATACATTGCTTCTTTATGAAAAAATCCTTAAATTTACAAAGGCATTAGGTATTGATTGTACTTTCCAATTAAAACATAAACTTATATTAAAATTTGAACCATACGAAATAGCCAAAATTAAGAGACTTCAATAACATAAACATAAAATAATTAATTTTAGCAACTAATATATAAAAAATATTTAAAAATTAATGAATGCTCTATACTTCCTGTTTAATTAATAAATATTTTTCCCTTAAATGATAAAAAATGATCAGAAGCTTAACATAAAAATTAATCTTATCTCTTCTCCCAACTCATTTATGTTAACAATCACTCACTTACAATTAACCTTAGAAATATTGATTTAAATTAATTATTGTAATATCTTACTGAGCTGGGAAAAAAAATTTATCTTACCAAATAGAAAAGAAGAGCATTTACAGTTTTTATCCTTTTCACATAAGTTTTAATAAAAATCAATGGAATTTGAAATATTTGTTTCAAATATAAAATTAGATTTCTTGCTTATATAAAAGCATAATTTAGGATTCATTCCTTCCATAAATCAAAAACATAGTTAGTATATATAAATCTAATTTCATATAAAATATAATTTCATTATCAAACATTACAATTTATTACTTTTAACAAACTTTGCTTTTTCACAAAAATTTAATTAAAAATATACGTTTAATTAGTCACTTAGTAAGTTAAAAAATTACTTCATTACGAAGTTAGTAAATTGGTTAGTATATTAGTTAGTTTGTTTATTTGCTTGCTTGTTTGTTAATTGTACAAGATTTTATTTGAAAATGATAAATATTAAAAATATATTTTTTTTTAATTAATATCTTACATATTTTTAATTCAAATAATGTATGTATTTATGGATTTTTTTATGTTAAAAAATTACTTCATTATGAAGCTAATAAATTGGTTAGTACGTCAGTTAGTTTGCTTTCTAGTATTTGTAAAAGATTTAATTTGAAAAATGATAAATTTCAAAATATAAATTCATACATTTTGATAAATAATGGAACATCTTATTTGTATGTATTATAATAAAATAATTTAGGTATTTATGGATAAATTTATGTCAGAATTAGATATTTTGATATTTATTTAGTTTTTGAATTCTAATTTCAGTTTTGGTTTTTTTAATCATAGTTTTATATCACTCTACAAAATATTCTCTTTAAAGATTTTCTCTCTTTTTGTATTAATAGATTCATTTTAATCGTCTGCAGGGAACGATATAGAATTTTCTGCTTGTTAATTTAAAACAGATTATAATTATGTTTCTTCTAATTACTATCTCAAGACAGAGCTATTTGGATTTGAAGAGTTGATTTTACTAAAACTGTGTATTTTCTCTTTTATTCTTTCTGAATTTTAATCTGTGTGATCTTCTTTGATCGATGATAAGTTATTTTCGTTCATAGGTCTATCGTTGAAATTGTATTAGGATTTAGATCTTAAAAAATCCTTTCCCCATATTCTTCTGGCATCATGAATACTTCTACCCATCATATGTCCCAATACTATATTATTTAAAATCCAAAAAAAAGAAAAATTAAAACCCTTTAAATATTGATAATATCTGAATGTCTAAGTAAGTAAGTGTAACAAATTTCCTAAAGACAACAGAATCCACAATAACTAGAACCAAATTAAATATTTATTAATTTATTTCGATTGTAAACCAAATCTTAAAATTCAAATTTACATGTGTCAGAAGGGTTCAGCTTGAGTGTTGCTAATGATTGAGAAGTGATTAACTTAACCCTTTTATACTAAAAAGAAATAATCATTTTTCCTTTCACAATATCTTATTAAAATGAAAATCTTTTAAAATTTACTATCTGCTCAAAATCAATTTTCTAATTCTTGCTTGGATTGAGGTAGTATTTTTTTAATTTTAGCAAAGCTTCTTCTTTTTTTTTGTTTTTTTCTATTTCCTGCTGCTACATTTCGTAAAGAGGAGTTCTCTCTATTCCAATACCTGGAAATCTTATATTTTGTTCTCCATTTCTTTCTGCCTCCATAAATCTATCCCAATTTTATTTGTTGTAAAAAGGGTTTAATTATTATTTCTACTTCTCCCTTATTTGCTTTTTTTATGGAATTTATGATTTCATTTGTAAGAATATTTTCTCTGCCATACAGTTTGTTTAAACAGTTGGGGCAGTTAAATTGAAAAACATATTTTCCATATTTGAATTCATCATGCTGTTTTCAATCTATTCATCTTAATTCTATTTATTTTCAGCCTTAAAATCATGTGCCTCATATTCTATTTTTATATAAATCTTAGTTTTTAAACAAACATTTATTTATAAAGTAAATTAATTAATAATTAAAATATTTATTTTGAGAAAAAAATTATTTTTAAATTAAACTATTAAAAAAATAATTTTTTTTTTTACTTCTAAGTAGTTTGTCAAGATCTTCTTGGGCACGCTTTTTTATAAAAATATCCTTAATCGATGAATCATCTTTTTTTAATTATCTTTCATTTCGTTTTTATTCTAATCTTTTGGCAGCGCTTTCTAACTGTTCTTGCAGCTTCATAGATTTCATTTATTGTTCTATTTCTCTCTTCTCTTGCACAAAATACAATTTCTCCTTTAATTTCTATTAAAAATTTAATCTTAATCGATTCATTTAACTTTAAAATTATGATCGATTTCAGTAATATGAAGTATTTTTTTGGCTAATTTACTTTTTATCTCTTATCCTCTTCCAGCATAATTTTAGAAATAGTTATTTAAGTTGATTTTAACTTTTTTCTCTTTTCATCTACATCACTATTCAACTTCTGTAAGTTCCCTCTTCTATATTTTAATATAATATAACTTAATAAATATTCATGCTTATTAAGTTATTTGTTGTCAAGATAATTTTATACACTCTCTCAGCGGACTAATGCTTTCTAAGTTAGTTTTAGCTGTAAGAAGACAAATCAATATTCATTGTTTTTTTATTATATAGCTTAAAATATATAAAAGCTGAGGCTATTTAACTTTCTAATTACTATTGATTGGTTAACCTTTAACCCTTAGAGTAGTATTTAATTTGTTAATAATTTATTTATTTATTTTTGTAATTTGCTATTTAAAATCAATTATCAACACAAACAATATTTAAAACTATTATTATAGCTAGCAATATAAATTAAATATTAAATAATATTTTATTTTTTACGATAAGTTTATCACAATCTATCAAATATAAAAAATATTTACTGATTTCCCATCAAAAAATTTATATTTTCTAGTATAATATTTATTTTTTTTAACATATTTCTCCCTTTCTAAAATATTTTATAATGTTTTTAATTAAATAAATAGTAAATAAATAACTAACTAACTAAAAGCTCCTTCTTTGAGCATAAATCTTAAGTTTCAAAAATTTTATTTATAAATACTACAAAATTTACCTTTTAATTTAATTATGAAATAGTGTTTGTTTTATAAATTTATTTTAATTATTATTTATCCATTCATAGCTATAAATAAAAAAATGTATTTATTTTATGAATAAAATTATGAAATTGAGCTTGTATTGTATTTTATTTTAAAAAAACCTTTAAGTCAAAATGATTTAATTTAAAAATTAATTTATTTTTAAACATCAATTTATTATTTAGAAGCAAAACAAAAAATTAATTTTAGTAAAATATGCTTAAAAATAGAATAAAACAAACTGCAAACATATTTATTTAGGTTGCCGAAAAGCAAAAATTGAGTTATATTTTTATTAAACTTTAAAGGTATACAGACATAAATATTATTATATATGCATTTATTATTCTATTTGATATCAGTTTTAACACTATAAAATTAATTTTATTATTTTATTCATCATATATCTATCTGTTTTTTGTAGATTTTAAGAATTCACCATATTTTTTGGCAGAAATAATTTATTTCATTATTCATGGTGAGTATGGACAATAGGATAACTGGCACAATCAGCTAAACCACACATATTTGAACCTAATTCAATATAGAAGTAACCATTGATACCCCAGTCTTCACCCCAACTGTTTTTAACAATATAATAGTTACCTGTTAAGTTGTATCCAACAGCTAAGACAGCGTGGTTAACGTCTTCAGGGGATTTTGAGCAAGAAGGGTTGGAGTAAATACCACCTTCATAATCTACGAAGTCATCAGTGCATTCATAAGCAATAGAAACTGGGCCAACTGTAGCTAAGTGGTAAATCAATTCATTTTCATCTTGGAAGGTAATGTTGTAGGAAGAAACAACCTTAGCAGCAACTTAAGAACGGTTGAATTCACAAGTATTATCAGTACCTTCGTAAGGATAGTCACCTTCGGCTATTTTTATGATAAAAAAGATTAGATTTTGCATTTTACAAAATATTTCGAAAACATTTTAGATAAAAGATTTTATGCTTGAGAAAAGCAAATTTGAATGTAAATTGCTTTAATAATTAATGGCTCAAATCAAAAATATATTTAATGAATGAAAATAATCTTAAAGTTGGATAGTTTATTTGGCAGGAAATATTAAAAATTATAAAAGAATTTAGTAATTCATCTTTTAAGATATGCACCAATTAATCCCTTAATTTAAATAGAGGTTTTTTATCTATTGAGCTTTGGGTTAATCAAATATTTCTAAACAGCTCAAAGGTTAAGCTAACACAAAACAATTAATGCTCTTATTAACATTTTTTTCATTTTCATGTATTAACAAACAAAAGAATATAAAATTTTATTTACTTTCAAGACCGCCAGCATAGGAAATATATTCGTAAGCTTAAGAGGGTAAACCACCATCGCAACCAAAATTGTTGAAAGCACCAGCACAGTCAATCAATTATTATTCGGAGAGCAACAAGGGAGCATTACCAGTGTGTAAAGCCCAGTGGGATTCAAGAGCACCAGTAGTAGAGAAAGTCCAGCAAGAACCACATTCTAATTTTTAATATAAATTATATAAATAAATAGGTTATGAATTATGCAAAAAGTTAAAACTATTATATCTTTGTGCTAAATCATTCTTTTAACTAGATTTTAATCCAAAATTTTAAGAAGTCTTTATTAGTAAAACAAAAATCCTAAATACCTCCTTGATCCTTAACGGGAGTAACAACACCCTTAGTTCTCCAGTCAACGTATTAAGGAAGATCCTTGAGATTGTAAGTCTTTTTGACTGACATATTTTCTCTGGCAGTAGCAGAGCAGTTTTGAGCAGCATTTATGCTTCTGATTTCTTCTTAGGTTTTGAAAGTGAACTTATTGATCTTTTAAGTGAACTTCTTATGAGGATTTAAGTTATGCTTAATAATATTAACTAATCTCTTCTTGAAGAGTCTGAATCTCTCACTCAAAGGGTTGGGGTGGAAGCCATAAGAAGCGAAGATTTGCAATAATTCAGCTTCAGTAGGGTTATGTCTACCATGAGCAACTTCCCTTTCAAAAGTGACATTTTTAGCAATAACGCTTGCAGCGCATAAGACTAAAACAGCGATTAATATTGTTTATCTCATATCTTTATTCAATTTTTAATTATTCTCAAAATACTTAATCTAAAAACTTTATAATTTGGTAAGTCAATACTTCTATTTAAAGAAAAGTGTTAGCCCAAAAAATATAAGAAACAAATTAATAATGAAAATTTTATTAGGAATTACATGTTTGTAATTCAGCATTAATCACCCTAAATTTTAATTCTTTTATTTAAGACCAATGCTTCATCTTAATAAACAAATTTTAAGAAGCTAAATCCTGTTACAAGTTGGCATATTCTATAAAAATGAATTTTAAAATTTTAATAAATTATAACTTAAGTATGTAAACTCTATTTTTAAAAAATTAAATTATTTTGATCTCAAAGATTTCTAAATGTGACTTAGACAAAATCACTTTAAACCGTTTTTTTCTAGATATTTTATTAGTATTCATAATAAATAAACGTAATACTACTTTTTCTTAATTTTTAACTTAAATTTTTAGATTTAAATAAAAAATATCTTAATTGTAGTATTTTTTTTGTTGAAATTGTTTTTGATAAGTTTTTTTATAAAGCAATAACTGGTAAAAAATAAGTTAATAAAAATCAACAGGTTTTAATTTTAAATTTGTAATAAATATATAAAAAAACTTTTATTTGGATTAATTTAACTTAATAATTGTAGTAATATTTTAAAATAAAACCTTTCCATTATTTATTTTATATATTTATTTATTCTTTTTACTTTATTTTAATTTCAAAATATATTTATTGATATGTGAAGAAGATGGTTAAATAATAATTTTATAAACTAAAACTATTTATTTAGTAATATTTAGTATGAGTAAAAGTTATTTTTAAATTGGTAATTTCTTAAAATGTAAAATTTACTATGATAAAAAGTATTTATAAATTCATTTAATATATTTATTTTTTTCATTTGATATTATCAGATTTAGGTTTATGAAATTTATTATTCTTATTTTATTTCCTAGGTATCATATAGACCAGCAAAATACCTAAGAACATTTTTTATATTTAATTAATAAATTCAATATTAGTGATGTGCTTTAACAACAGGGTAACTGGCACAATCAGCTAAACCACACATGTTGGAACCTAATTCGATATTGAAGTAACCATCATTACCCCAGTGCTCACCCCAACTGTTCTTAACAATATAATAACCTCCAGTTAAGTTGTAACCAACAGCTAAGACAGCATGGTTAACCTCATCAGGTGAAGTAGAACAATAAGGATTTGAGTAAATACCACCATCATACTTAAAGAAATCATCAGTGACTTGATAAGCAATAGAAATTGGACCAGCAGTAGCTAAGTGATAAATCAATTCATCTTCGTCTTAGAAAGTAATATTGAATGATCTAACAACCTTAGCAGCAGAATGGCTTTTTTAGAATTCACATGTGTTATCTGTACCTTCGTAAGGATAGTCACCTTCAGCTATTGAATATTAAATTAAATATTTTTATGATTAAAAATAAATAAATAAATAAATTTGAATATTATTAAATTAATTTTATAATTTATCCTAATTTATGTCTATTTAGATGTTGCTATAATTTTAATATTTTTAAATTATTTATTATGTTTATTAATCTTTTTGAACTGAGAGATATTATAAAAGAATTATTAGAAATCTAAGATATGTTTTGCTCATAAATAAATAAGTTAAAACAGTCCATCCATTTTTTTTAAATTCTTTCAAATATAAAATATTATACAAATAGTTGATTAATCTTTTCTATTCAACTTTTTAAAAACTTCTATATATTTGACTAGTAAATATTGTAAAATATAAATTACTGTCAATGCCACCAGCAAAAGCAATATATTCAAAAGCTTGAGATGGTAAACCACCACTGCAACCGAAATTATTGAAAGCACCAGCACAGTCAATCAATTATTATTCAGAAAGCAATAAAGGAGCATTACCAGTGTGTAAAGCCCAGTGGGATTCAAGAGCACCAGTAGTAGAGAAAGTCCAGCAAGAACCACAATCTATACAATAAAAATATTTATAATAGATTAATTTATATTCAAAATTTTTAAATTGATGTTAATAAATGTTAATTTTTAGAAATTTTATAAGCTAAAATAAAATAAATTTTATACGGCCTTGATCCTTAACGGGAGTAACAACACCCTTAGTTCTCCAATCAACAAATTAAGGAATGTCCTTAAGATTGTATTTTTTCTTAGGAGCCATGTTTTCTTTGGCAGTAGCTGAGCAATTCTAAGCAGCATTCAACTTAGATAACTCTTCTTCAGTGTAAAAACTGAATTTGTTGATTTTTTAAGTGTATTTCTTATGAGGGTTGAGGTTATGTTTGATGATATCAATTAATCTTTCTTTAAAGAGTTTAAATCTCTCACTAGAAGGATTAGCAATGTATCCGTAAGAGGAAAAGATCTTCAAAAGTTCTTATTCAGTGGCATTGTGTCTGCCATGAGAAACTTCTCTTTCAAAAGTAGTGTTTTTAGCAATAACGCCAATAGCTAATAGTGCCAAAACAACAATTAGAATTGATTGTCTCATTTTAATTCACAATCTTTTTCTTCTTTTTTTTTGAGTTACTTATAAAAATTCTTTAATAAATTAATTTCTCGATTTTTTTGAATAAGCATCTATATACAATGGATATTTATAGTATATGAATACTAAATAAATAAACAACATGATTGATCATCTTTTATTTATATTAAATAATTGAAGGACATACATACATACTTTTTGAATAGATTATCATCAAACAATCTAACAAACAAACAAAAGAGAGCTCTATTTGCCTTAAGTATTTAATATATATTTGAAGAATAAAGATTAAAGTACGCCATAATCAGCTTAGTATGATTGATATAAAATTTCAAAATAAATATTTATAATTCTTTTATTAAAAAAATAATCTTTTACCAAATCCAAAACCTCTTAAACACATACCCAAATTTTCTTATATTTTTATTACATTTTTACTGATAGAATCAACAAGCAATTTATACTAAAAATATAAAAAGCATACATATATTTCTATTAAACTAAATTAAAAAGAAGTAAATGAAAAATAAGGATATCTACATTTTTAAAATATCAATATTTTACTACAAAGTAAGACAACAATAAATAAATTAATTGGAAAAAAAATAAATTAATTTATAAGTTGATTTGCTAATTTATTTTTAAAAATCAATTTTGATAAAATTTTATTATTTCTTTTATTAGAATTGCTGAAAAATGTAAATAAGATTTGTTATTTTGATGGAATAGTAACTAAATACTTATTATTTCCTGAAAGTTATTGGTAATTAAATATTATTCATTTTATTTTATTCTGTTTTATCATTTTATTATCTTTTATTTTTCTACTGAATTTAATAGTTTTTAGAATCTTTTGCTATATTATTTTAATTGATGAGGGTAGTTTTGATTCTCATAGATTGATAAAAATATAAAGTTTTAAATCTTAATTCGATTTGTTTTTTACTAAAATAATTTACATCATCAAATTTATTAAGAATAGTGCTATATTTAATAAATTGTGTGAAATCAGAGAATAGCACACGAATTATTTCAAGAAATTGTAATTAAAAAGAAGCTTTTCATCAATTTAACTGCTATTATTTTTAATTTAAATATTTATTTTGTGGTTAATTAGAACGTCTAAATAAACTATGATGAAAATAGGGTTTGTTTATAAATTTTATATATTATTTAGTTTGATTTTTATGGACTTAGCATAAAAATAAAAATCAAGAATAAACTATAAATTACTATCACAAATATAGTCAAATTTAATTTTAGAAATTTCTATTAACGAAAATATTTATAAATTCTTCTTTTGATTCATTTGTAAGCTTTTCAAATTAGTTGTTTTTTATTAACTTAAAACTGTTGATTAATAAAAATATTATGAAAATTTTAAATATAATTAAACTGTAAATTGAAAATCTTACCAATAGCAAATTTGAATCATCAGTAAGATTTTATCTTAATTAAAAATGCAGTGAGATATTTATATGAAGAAAATGTGTTTCTAAACTAGAAAAAAATAAATATTGTGTTTACTTTATTTGTCAAATTATAAATTTTACTTATTTTATTTAGTTTGTTGTCTTAATCTACTCTTTTTTAAGATAGTAGTTAATTACTTGATATAAATTTGAACTCCCTGCATATACAAAATTAAATGTATTTTTATTTAAATTTATTAATTGATTCAAAATTTTTACATCATTCGAAAAATATAACTCAAGCCTAGCCTCTAAAGTTTGTTTTCTTAAACCTGAGTTCTATTATCTTTATCACAAATATCATTAATAATATATTATTTTTGCCTAATATTTTGCATCAGATTTTATAATAGCTTTGTCTAATACATTTTAAAACATAAATGCTGCAAACATTCTAATAAACTTGTATACAAATTTAGGATAATTTGTATTTATAAGTTTGACCAGATAGTTTGGTTAGATAGTTTTTAACAGATAAAGAAATACTGAGAATTAATTAAAAATATACTGCTTTTACTGAATCGTTATTACTGTAAAAATTGATAGTATTTTCAAAAACTTTTGATAAGTTACTTTATTGACTCTTTACAAATATAAGACCTACCATCAATTTTTTCTATTTATAAAAATTACAAAATGAATCTTCCATCAGTAGATTCAATAAGATCTGAATCTTTTATTGTAATAATCAGCTCCTCAACTTAAAATTCTATAATTCCACAATTCCATTTTATTTTTAAAATTTTACCCCAATTATGTATATAAAAGTCTTCTGGTATTTGATAAATATAAAATTAAAAAGACTAAACTATGTTACCAATATTTATGCTTTCTTTCAAAGTACTAGTAAATATTAGCTTAACCTAGAAATGCTTTGAGGTTGATTTGTTGTCTAAACATTAAGAAAAGTTAATGTCATTCCTTATTTGCAAATATATTATTTAAGTGAAGAATTATAAATTATAGACTTTTGTACATGAGAACAAACACATTAATTAGTTTTTAGTGCAAGTAATAATATATTTATTATTGCATAAAGTGCATTCATTAAAAGAATCTACAAAATATGAAATCCAATATTTATGACAATCTTAAGTATTTTTATAAAAATACAAATTTCTTTAACATTTTATGCATTTTGCTTATATAAAACTAAACCTTTTTAAGCATCTAACGCCAGGCTAGTCTAAAGTTTAATATGAGATCTATTTTATTCAGAAACTAGGAAACTTTTCATAAATTTAAATGTTGAAATTTATCATTATTTTAACTTAAAACTGTTAACTTTTTAGCTTAAAATAAGCTAAAAATAAATTAAAATATTAGTATTAATTTTTCAAAGTAAATTTTTTTAATTTTTGTTCATTTAGAAAAATAAAATTTTAATTTAATAAGATGTCCTTAATAATCAACTCAGTATGGATGTTTTTTATAAAAATTTTAATAATAGAAGCTTTTTAAGATTAAAAGTTTATAAAATTAAAATTGTTTTATTGAATTTTATTCATATTAAATGGAATTATTTTATTTCAAAGAGTTAAAAATTGTAAAATAGATATTTCTTTTCATACAACAATAAATTATTTATTTATCCAAATAACTAAATAATTATTTGTATAATTTATTAATTCAAAAAAATAAAATTTTCTACAAATTATGAATTTAAAATGAGAAAAAACAAGATAAACAGTCATATATTTTAAGATAATAAATTAGGATATGTTACTAAAAAGAAAAGGATTTAAATGACAATTATTTTTGATGTAATTTGAATGGCAAAAGTAAATATTTTTAGTTAGATATTTCTAGAAATATTTTTATTAAAATAGACATTTATTGATAACAAAAAACAGTTCGTTTTTGATAATAATAGATATTCAATATTTTTAACAAAATTACATAATCTCGCAAATGAAGACTATTTAATTTAATAAATTTATTGCATTTATTAGAAAAGGATACCTGTAATTTACTAATAAGAATCAAAAATTATATATTTTTAAAGGTTTTACTTAATTAATCTTATTAATTTTTACTAAAAAGAAATATTGATAAAATATTAAAAAAATATGTTACCTCTCTTCAAGCTTTTTTCACTATTTGTTCGTATATTAGCCAGACCAGTTATAGCAAGGACTAAAGCTCATACTTCTTCAAAGCTTTAGAATCAAAAGTTTAGAAAATTTTTTGTTTGGCTTGGAAATAAGGCTCACAGGACTAATGTTTACATAAATAGAACATTTTTGAAGCTAAATAATCAAGATTTCAAAGTATAAGATCTCAGTGAGCCTGCTGCATTAGAATTAGGTGTTGAAACATTTTATGAGTTTATAATTTATGCAGCTATTTTAGGGTTACCAATTATAGAAATTTACAGGGCTCAAGTAGAAAGTAATGAAAAAAGCGAAAAGCAGAAATAGGTAATGGACGGAATATTTACAAGACTATAAAATTTAGAGGATGAAAAGACTAAGTAAGCAAATTAATTAGATTAGCTTACATGTATTAACACCCTTCTTTTCAGAAAATCATCAGTGCTTGAGAATGTACTAGCTGCTTAATCATCATTAAACTAACAAAACCCTCTTTTGAAGGAGTTAGAAGAAATAAATCTTTCAATTTAGTAGTAATTTAGTTAAAATACACCATAAGCATAATTACAATAATAGGAATGATTGTATAAGAAATATAAATATTGGATAATAAATTATTCATAATAAAGAATGAATATTATTTTTAATAATGGTTATAATAATAAAATCTAAATAAATATCATAAATGCGTACTAACTCCTTCATTCTTGATATTAAATAAAATAAATTTTTACATAAATTATTTAATTGAGTCCTGTATGTATGTGTTAGGCTTCTCATTTCAATTATAATATTCTAGTATAAAATCTTAAATAATATTTACACATTAAACAGATAAATCAATGCCTTTTGAATCTTTTTAGATTTTTCAAATTTTATTTGCATGAAATAAATTTTTTTTTTAACTAAAATATAAAAATTATGAAATTATAAAAAACAAAAAATATTTTATTTTATTGTTCAAATTTATATATTAAAAAAAATAATATTAGATTAAAAAGATATCAGATCGAAATAAGTTTTAATAAAACTTATTGCGATATGATATGCCTTGAATAGAACTAGCAAATTTTGAAAACAGAAAGATGATTGATATATCAACTCTGATCTTATTATTCTTTGTTAAATTCATTAACAATTATCAAGTAAATTAATTAATTAAGGTATCTATCTATCTAATATGCAAATTAATAAGAAAAAAAATATTTAAAATAAATAAAAAAACTATTTAAAAAAGATTTGTGATTGATTGATCAACAGCATATAAAAAAAAAGTAATTTTACAGTTTAAATTTCATAAATAAAAGAACCCAAAAACTTTCTAGCTGAACCTAGAATAAAACAATAAATTAGATATAAATAAAATAATTGTAAAGTAAATAGATTCCATTTAAAAAATAGATTTAGCAGTTAAAGTAAGAATATAAAATGGAGATTGAAGATTTTGACGAGCAATTAAAGAAAATTGAAGAAAAGTAAAAGGATGCCGAAGAAAACTTAGGTGACGTTGAAATTAGAGACGCCATCTTAGAAAAGGCTTAGCTTTATGAAAAGTATTCAAAGAATGAAAAAGCTGTAGAAATTTACAAGGAGGCCTTAAAAAAGACTATAGGTATTGGTAAGAAGATGGATGTTTGGTTCTATATTATGTCAATTTACATCCGTGAGAAAAATTTGCCTAAAATCTTAGAAACTATCGATGCTTGCAAGAAACTTTTAGAAGAAGGTGGTGATTGGGAGCGTAAAAATCGTTTGAAAGTAAAATTATACAAAATTTCAACTTATTTCTACTTTAAATTTTGTTTTATAGCTGTACTAATATTTATTATTTATCATAAGATTTATGAAGGTATTTACAATCTTCTCATTAGAAATTTAAAGAAAACATCTGAGTTATTCTTAGACTGTATTAGTACCTTTAACTACCCTGATATTATTTCTTATCAACGTATTGTTAAGTATACCATTTTGACATCAATCATATCTATTGGTCGTTCTGAAATGAAGAAGAAGGTATTTATTAATTAATTCAAATATCTTGTTATAAAACACTAACTAACTAGAATTTTTTAACAATTTCAACAAGGTCATTCATAATTCTGAAGTTCTTTCTACCATAAGGGAATTACCTGATATAAAGAATTTGTTAGATGCTTACTCTAAGTGTGATTACAAGTCCTTCTTTATTTCTTTAAGTATTAATGAATTTATATGAAATATTTGCTAACGAATTTTGCATATTATTAACAGCAAGAGTATTAGAAGATCTTAAAACAGATGAATACTTAGCTCCTCATAGAAAATTCTTTACCAGAGAAATTAGAATAGTTATATACTCCTAATTCTTAGAATCATATAAAACAGTTACTTTACATTCAATAGCATAGGCATTTGGTGTATCCGTTGAATTCATAGATAGGTAAATCAATAAATAAATTTTTTCTTTAATTAAACCCTATTAACAGTACGAATGAATAGCTGAAAAAAAAATTATATGAATAATATTTATTTGGTTAATGAATAAGTAACCTGATCTAATATTATATATGAACTGAAAGTGTTTTGGTATAAAATTGTAATTCTTTTTTGTAAAATATAATAAATTTAGGGAATTATCAGAGTTGATTTCTGCTGGTAGATTAACTTGTAAAATTGATAAAGTTTAAGGTATTGTAGAATCCGAAAGAATTGATGAAAGAAATAATTTATACAAAACTGCAGTTAAATAGGGAGATCAATTACTTAATTTAGTTTAGAAACTTTCAAGAGTTATTGATATTTGAGTTAAGTAGAAGGCAAAATATATTTATAAAGGAATACATTATGATGAACGAATTTAAACCATAGAGAAGAGTATATAAATCACTTTATCAATCATTTAGGGATTAACTAAACCAAAATTCTCTCAAATAATCTTTTAATTTTATCAAATTCAATGATTTGTACTTAAGTTCATGTTTCTGACATACAAAAAAATTGTTTTACTTTTAATAATAAATCCTAAAAAGTTTATTTCAAATTTAGAAAATTTTATAATTTAGCAATTTTGTTAAGATTAGTCCTATTAAATAAACTTAAAAACCATCAGCTCTTACAAAAAAAGGTGGTTTTATGTTTTATTTCAAAAATATAAATATTCTGATGGTTGTAAAAATTAAACAATATTTATTCAACAACTTTGGCTTATTTTATTTATCTATTTTATTAAAATACAAACCATCAATTAAATAAAACTTAGTTTCCTTATTTACAAAAAAAGTGATGTTTATTGGAGTTGTTTGAAAATTACTCAATATTTATTTATTTAGTGACTTAACCAATCATTTAATTATTAATTAATTAAATTTAAGCAAATAAAATGGAAAAAATTGATAAAATTACTTTAAAAGATAAAATAAATATGATTTCATGCAATAACTAAATTTAAATTCAATAAAATTTTCAATCTTCAATTAAATCCATTTTCATTTCAGACTTTTCTTTTTTAAGATCTTTGAAGTCATTAATGACGAGTGGAATCAAGAAAAGTACTGACACACTAATCAAGGTCATAAAAAGCACAAATACATAGTTTTAGCCAATTTATGGGATTACGATTTAAGTAATTGCTGCACAAAGAGATCCAATACCTTCTATTAAAGATGAGATAGTAGACAAAGCACTCTTTTATCCTTTTAAGGCTGGTTGCTTTGCTAAGTCAATTGAAATAGCAGCACTAAGAATGTTGTAAGGACCTCCTAAGAAGAATCCTATAGCAAAAATAACAAAGAAATAAGGAGTAGGATTATCAGATAAGACGAATTTGACTAGAGCCATGAAAATAGCTGCAACAACTAGCTAAGGCAAAAGGAAAAAAGATCTTTTACCATTTTTATCACTTAAGTAACCTGTAATAACACCACCAATAAAATTTCCTATATCATTCATCATTGGAATAGTGTAGGAATAGCTATCCATATTGTTGTCAGAAATGTAGGAAGGGAGCCAAAATAAAAGTCCATAGCTTGAACTTTTTAAACATGCATAAGCAATAGCATAAAGAGGGACACCAGGGACACACCAAGCAGTAAAATAATTGATTTATTTTCTTGGTTGCTCCATACCATCAGAATCACAACTTATTTCATTGCTAAGACGCTATGTATCTTAAGTAACTCCAGCTTCTTCTTCAAGGCTAATACCAACTTATTTAGGATATGGCTTCAAAAATATAAAAGTAAGTAAACCCATAGTGAACAAGAAGATAGAGGAGAACATTAAACAGTATTCCCATCCCCATCCAAAGGAATCAATAGTTAGCTATCCAAAAAGTTATCCTAAAATGTTTCCTACCTATTATTTAAGAATAACAAATTAATTTTATTATAATGCTATAAAAAAAAAAGCTTATTTTTATATTTGGCAAGCTTTTAAAAACTTATTTTTAAAACATGTATTAGACAAAATAAATTAAATTAAATATTTTTTACATTAGAATTTCCTGACCAGATACCCATCAAAAGACCTCTGTTACCTTTTCCAAACCAGTTACCCATTGTAGCGACAAGACCAGGCCATCCAGTACTCTAAAATATTCCGTTCAAAGCCATAAAGACTCCGTAGACGGCCATGTTAACAAAACTGCTCCAACCCATGATAGCAAGACAAAATAAGAAAATTGAAGCTGGCATCATACCGAAAGATAAGTAATACTTAAGATTAATTTTATCACCAAGTCCGCCACCAATTTTAAGAGCTAATGAGTAGCAAAAGAGGAAGGAAAAATCTATGTATCCTAGTTAGGTGTCAGTAATATCAGAATTTTAGCTTTTAATATTTGATTTAGATACTGACCATGCTGTTCTTGTTGAATGTACTGCTGCATAGCACATAAACGTGAATACAAATATAAATACCTAATATTTCTTAACCCTTTTATCTTAATCAGACCCCATAATTCCCTTGTATTCTAAATAGAAAATAAATGAACTTAAAGCTTTTTATTTTAATGCCCTAAAATTAGTATTGTATTTCAAAATAAATAATTACAGTAAATTTTTTGATTAAAGGTAAATTTAAACGACAACACTTTTTAATTGCTAACAAGTATATTTACATGAATAAAAATTTCTGAATAGTTAGTAATAGTAGTCAATGCTAATTTGATGTCATTTGTAATTACTTTTCAACTTAATAAAAAGTATTAAAGGGAATAAATCTACTTATATCTAAAAAAGATAAAATTATTTAATTCCCACTTTTTCTTGGTTACAATTAATCTTTCATTTATGTGAAATTAACCTTCTAATTGGCTGATAATTTTTTTACGACTTATAGTTTAAGTTAGATCGAATGACCATAAATTTAATTTACTAAAAGAAGTGAATATTTGTGGTGGGGTTTTTAATTTGTTCTTTATAAATATGTATATAAAACTTTTTTAATTTTTTAAATTTATAAAAATAAAAATAAAATATTCGTAATTATGCTAACAATTTATAAAAGAAATTCTAAGTTTGAAAAAAATAATTAAGTCTATCAATTAAATTAAAAAGTATTAACTATAAAAATCAAGTAAATATTAAAATGGAGTAAACCTTTTAGATAGATATGGCAATGAGCTCAAAAGAGTTAATATACGGAATGATAAAAAATGAAATAAATAATTAGATAAAAGATAAGAAATATTTTCGAAATATGATTTATATTTATTTTATTCTTATTTTTATTATTAATTTGAATGTAAGCTTAAATAAAATATCGAAAAAAATCAAAAAGATTATTCCTTTTTAAATTTATTTAACAAAATATAAGAAAAAAAGGTCATATATTTCAGGTTAATATTCTATCTTATCTTTTTAAAAGTCTCTCTAAAAATGACGAAAAAGACGTTGTTGTTAAGTAAATAAAAGTTTACTTCAATAAAGTTTTATTGTATTTGTTTAAATAATAGTTATAGCTGCTTTAGTGATAAACAATACTTTAGCATTCCTCACAAATGAGAATGCAAATCTTTAGGAATCTAGCAAATGTATTTTCTAAATTTGGATTTATTATTTTAATAACAAACATAATTTATTCTTTAAAAGTCAAACTTCCTTTAACTAAGATCACTCCAAATAAAAAGACTTCCTCTTAAAAAGGTTTGTAATTGTAGAAAATTAATAGTTCCCATAAAAAAATATAAAGCGAGAAAGATATTACTCCCTTAGCAAATTTAGGAGATACTTTGTATTACATAACTTTGGAATTAGGATCATAATAATAAAAACTTAACTTTTAGATCGATACAGTAAAAATTATTTTATGATGAATAAATAAATGTATTAAAATATTATCAAATATATCAAAGGGCTCTTCTGTAAAAAGAAATTAATTTATTCAGCTAAATTTAACATATAGTTATTCATTTATAAAAGCTTTTGTGGGTTGATACAACATTATGTAAAAATGGAAAATGTCATAATTGCGATAAATATGAATTTGAAAATTCCTCAACAAGCTACTATTCAAATTAGAATATTAATTATACAGTAATAACTATTTTATTGATTTGAATATTAAATAATGCTTAAAAATAAAATAAAAAGTATGTTTCAGGTTAGTTACAGTGCTATTTAGGAAGTGATTTAGTAGGTATAGCCTTGTAAAACCAACAGGTGAATACCACTTTGTGTTATGCTTATCAAGAAAAAGTTTATTCTAACAGTAATGATGAGATATCTGGAATAATAGGACTTAATAATGGAGATTCATATACAAACCTTATCGATAGTTTGTATTAAGCAGGAAATATATCTGTAAAACAATTAATTAGTACAAATCAGCATTTTAAACTATTTAATATTATAAGAGTAACAGATATGCCTTATCTCTCTAGCACTACTATACTAATAAAGATTCTTATTTGTATATTGGAGATGCCATTCCAGAATCTATTTCTAGTAAAACTTCTTGGATAAATGTTTCCTAAAGAAGCAGATGGGTAAATAAAAAGTATCATATCAACCAAAATTTTATTTCCATTTTCATATATTTTAGACTTTAAAATGCATAGGAGTATATTTAAATGATACAGAAGACATAACATCTACTATTAGTTCATTTTAAGATGTTCTATTTGATTCTGGAACAACTCTGACTTATTTAACTAAAGGTATTTATTATAATAAATATCTTATCCCATATAATTAGAAGCAAAAACTTACCTAACATTTCTTTTAAAATAGATTTGTATAATAGAATTGTAAGTGATTTAGAAAACATCTGCACTATTATTGAGTAAGGTAGAATTGCATGCCCCTGTTTTAGCCCATAACTTCCTACTTATACATTCTACTTCTAAGGAGTTAAATTCAATTTTACTTCAAAGCATTACTTAATAAATCAAGAATACAACTTTGCATTCTGCTAGTTAGGAATATATTATTTAGATAACTACAAATAAATGATATTTGGTGACACAGTTTTAGTAACTATTCCTATTTCTTTTGATAAATAAGAAAATCAAATAGGTTTAACATCGTATAAAATTAAATGAAAAGGAAATAATTAAATAAATATATTTTATTTTTAAAAAAGATTACCCCCAATTGAAAACATCAAATCAAATAGTTATAGTATTGCTATCATTTGTCTTGCAAGTTTAACTGCTATTGTCTTAATAGCATTAATAATATTCTAATTAAAGGTAAAGAAAGCCTTGAAAGCTGCTGATGATATAACTGATCCTTTATTGAAGAATAATTTATCCTCTAATAATAATACTAGCAATAACTAAAACAAGCCTGGTTTACCAACAAACGTAAAAGATACATTTACTTTTTAATTTTATAATTTTTTTATTTAAATTTTTGATTTTCTCAATTTAAAATCTATCAGTTTTTTACTTTAATTTTAACATTTAAAAATTTTTATTAAATTTTAAATTGAGCTATTTTATTCATTTAGTATAAAAAATAAATTCGTTAATTCAAATAGAAGATTTTTTATTTTTATGAAATATTTTTTACTTTCTTATATCCAATTAAAATTTAAATCATAAAAAACTTTAATTGAAATATTTATGTTTGAATTTAAAATAATTTTACTAAGAATTATTTAAATACAAAGACTTAGTTATTTATCAAAATTTTATTTTTTTCAAATTATTAATTATATTTCAAACAGAGAAGCGATGTTGATAAGAGTGTATACGAATGATAGAAGGATCTTCTACAGGATAAAATTATTGAAGAACTAAAGAAGATTGATTAAAATATTTAGCTATTTATTGTTTAATATTTATTGAAAATATTTTGTAAAAAATAGCATATTTGTTTTAGGTTCATTCATTTATTTTACAGATAATATTGTTACAGTTTATTAAAGTAAATTAATTCAAATTAGAATATTTTGTAAATTTATTTTTGGACTAGCATGACTTTACTTGCTCATTCTATTTAACTAAGATTAAAACAAAAAAATTGAAATAAATATGGCCGAACTGACTATAAGTATTTAAAAAAAACTACATAAATTATAATTTTTGCTTAAGAAAAAAAATGTAAGATTTTATTTGGTTCTATTGTATTCACATAAAATAAATTAATTACTAAACGCAAGTTTTTGATAATAATTAATTCACTTGAAAAAATTTTTTAAATTAATCATTCACAAAAAGAAAAAACAAAAAATTAGATATCCTTTTAAGTAGATTTGATAATTCAAAAGCTATGAAATCGATTGAAACTATAATACTTGTTAAACTCTCAATCATCTTAATTTTTGTTTGTAAAAAATAAATTATTTTTATTTATGTCAATACAGTTAGTTAGTTCTTTGTTATTTATAGACTCTCCATCACTTACAAACTAGCAATTAACATTATAATTAAAAATAGCCAATACATGTCAAATAATAGCAGCTTAGAGATTACCTACATAAATACCATTCTAATTTGCAAATAATCCTTCCTCCAAAATTAAATTGAGTGAAGGTAATATTATTTAAATTTAATTCAATTTATGTTATTTGATGAATTTAAAATGTCGCAACTATTTCTTTTTTATTTACACAAAGCTGATCTGAGAGTAAAACTTACGTGTTAAGATATGTAAGTAAAGCCTCTTAAAAATCTCAATAAAAATGAAGATGATGACAAAGAATAAGATGACGATGATGATGAAGATGTTAATAAAAAATATAAAAATGAAGACTATTTTTTAAAATAAAAAGACACCACTGATCTTGATTACTAATACACAATAGATTTTTTAATAGGTTCAAATAAATAAAAAATGACATTGCTGGTTGATACAGTAAATATAAAATTTCATTCTTACACTAAATCTTATGTCTTTTTTTAAATTAGGGATCATAGGTATTTTAACTCACAAATTAGGAGAATAAAATTAATTTTTAATGCTATTATAAAATGCTAGCAATCATGGATTCCTACTATTGATTGTAATGAAAAAACTTGTCCAAAATATAGTCATTGGTTTAATTATTCTTAATCCAGCACTTACTCTTAAAAAAAACTAACTCAAAAAATCGAAGTAGAATTAATTTTATTTTTTTATTATTTTACAAATTAGACTTTTTAAAATAGATTTTTATTAAAAATTTTAACTCTTTTTTCATATAACTTCAGTATTTGTCAGGAGATATTTAAGGATATGAAGGCAAGGATTATATTTTATTCAAGTAATCTTAGCAAGGCTAAGTTTTAGTTCCATTACTATTTGCTTACAAAGTTGACTCTTTTATATTTACAAATTTCGATGGAGTGTTAGGCTTACCAAATAAAATTAAATCAAACTCTATGATTGACATCCTATTTGATTAAAATTTGATAGATGTAATTTTAGCATTAAAGTATCAAAGAAAGTATTTTTAAGATAATTTTTAAAAAAGAATCCCAGTTTCACAATTTAAATAGCTAGATTTCCAGAACCTTTAATAGATAAAGGCAGAGTTCTAGATAGCAAAGAAAGTAAAACTAAAAATAAAAAAACAAATTATTTAAGTGAAAATGATGAGGACGATGATGATTATGATGATAAGAATGATTAAGAAGATAATTATTTGAATGATAAATATTTAAATGATAAAGACTCGTATTTATATATAGGACAGGGTATCCCAAAATAAATATTAAATAAAACTAATTGGGTAGAAACTACTTCCAGTATTCAATGGGTAAATGGATAATATTGCTTTTTAACTTTATTGATATTTTAGAAAGACAAATTAAATAGCATATTTTATAAAATATTTTTAGAAAACTATCTTAATTGGACTATATCATAATGATAATGATTTGATTGATAAGTTAGATTCTCATAACTATGATGTTTATTTTGAGTCAGGCACAAGTTTATCTCTTTTTCCTAAAGGTAAAAATTCTTTCAAGCTATATGTAAGTTGCAAAACAGCTTTTATTAAGAAATCAAAGAATATCTTGAAGAACTGTTGATAAAAAAGGGATGTGATAAAAAAAATAATTAAATTTTTTGTGACTGCAATAAGAATAGCTACCCTAAGCTTCAATTTTATTTGAGAGGAGTTAAATTAATTTTTGATTCAAATGTTTATTTCAACAAAACTAAGCTCAGCTAAAAGAAATAGTGCCTATTTAATGTCCTAACATCACCTGAAGATCATGATTTTATAGTTTTTGGTAATAGTTTAATAAGAAAATATCCTTTGACATTTGATAAGCAAGAGCAAAAAATTGGATTTTATAAGTAAGCATTTTGTATTTCTATTTTAAAAGATTTTATTATGAGGGGGGATATTAACTGTTTTTATTATATTGAAATTCAAAAAGTTTTCAAAAAAAAAATGAAATTGTTTTATTAAATTTATCAGAAAATAGAAAAAATTGATATATTTATTATATTTTTTAATATAGTTCTTAATTGGTTAAAAATGAAAGTACGGGAATTATACTTATATTTCTTGTTAATCTTATTATATTAGGAGGGTTGTTATATGTTGTTTATGAAACAGTAAGATAGGAAAAAACTATCAAGGGAGAAGAAGATGAAGATTAAGAAAATTTTTTTCAAGAGCTAGAAATATACTCTAACAGATCATCTTTTAATTCTACTCACTCCCGCATGTTTAATCCTACCTTATTGGATGAGCAATCCTTTAACGAAGGACATCGTTACTGTGATATGATTAAAATTTGAATAACTTTAATAAACTAAATTACTAATTAATACTAATATTTATAAATTCATTCAATCAATTAAAAAAAAACAATACTAACCATCCAAATCAATAAATAAATAAAAAAAATAGCTAATAAATTTATTTTGTATTCAATTTTATTATTTTAATGTATTATATATAATAGGTGATAATAAATATTTTTTAAACAGCTCATAAATAAATTTATTATTTTCGATTGATAATTTATCAAATTTATCAGTTATTTTTTTTAATAGTTAAAAAGAAATAGTAAAATAAGACATGTCTAATATTTATAATCCAATTAAACTCAGTAAAAATGTTAAAAAATGTTTAATTTTTGGCTTGATAAAGAACCATTTTTAATTATTAGTGTAATAGTTAAGTTAAGAAAACATTTAAGAATAGAAAAGTAGTTATAGTATTGACTGAAAATCCACTAAAAGAGATATTCTTGTTAAAAAGTTCAGAAATAAATTCAAAGATAAATGTTAAATAAATATTTTATTTTTAGATAATCAAGTATATTCATCAGTAAACTAATTTAATAGTTAAAGGGATTGGATTTTAAAATAAAAAGATAATTCTAATAATATTGATGATTATTCTTTAACAGATCAATAATCAATTCTTTTTAAAAATCTAATAAATAAATTCAACAAACATTTAAATAAATGTTTTATTTTCTTCTTGATAAGCAACCCTTTTTATTAGATTTTATAATTATTAATTATAAGCAGATAGTTGTAATATTGATAATATTTTAGTTGTAAGTTTTTAAGTAAAAGATAAAATTTTAAAAAAGATTACAAAATTTAAAATGTTTAATCGTTAAATCTAATACATTTTAAAAAGTCAAATTTAAAATAATTTTATTATTTATTTATTATCAGAAATAAAATAGAATTGTTTAAACTAAAAATAAAAATTGTATTTTTAAGGGTTTTTATTTAATACTAAGCAATTTCAAGTTAGTAAGAAAACAATTGTCAATCAAGAATTATTATAATAGATAAAAAAACCAAATAGTTTTTTTTTGAATAAATAAAAAATTTTATTGATAAATATAATAATTATTATAAAAAATTGGATACTATTAAGATTAAAACCCTATCTATATATAAGAAAAGAAATAAATTCGTTTAAAATCAAAATCGATTATTTTATGTATGTTTGTATGAATAAATGCATGTATTTTTTGTTTATAAAATTTTTGAATATATTGATTGGTATCATCAGTAAATCAGGTAGACCTATCTAAATACAGACAATTTTCAAAAAATAATAAAAATTGTGTTTAATATTAGAAAATTTAGATAATAAATAAAACAAAGCTATCCTTTCAAAAACAGGTTTATTTAGTCTTAAAAAATGAAAGAAGTATAATTGAGAAAGATGTTCAGAACCAAAAAGACCATTAAGGTATTCTAAATAGACAATGGAGATGAATAGTCAGTTGAAAAAAACTCCAACGCAGCCTCCTGGTAAAAAGTTTTATGCAATGGTAAATACATTTATTTATTTATTATTGTAATCCATTATATTTAAAAAATTAAATGGGTTTTTTTCTTACTTTATTTTTTAAAAAGCCATACTTTGGCTTTATTAGAATTAATATGGATAGCTTATGTTATGTCTTAGAACCAAAAAAGGTCAAACAGTCATTCAAAATTAGGTAAACTTTGATAAGTATTTTAAAAAATAAATAAAACAATAAATAAATCTTCTTAAATGCAATCAAGATGGAAGGCATTAAAATGGATTTTAAGCAAACATAATAAATCAAAAAATTAAAATCATTTATAATTACCTTTATTAAATTATAGTACTTACAAGAAGATATTGAAAAAAAAATCCTACTTTGCAAAGACACTTGCAGAGGATATTAATTAGAAGTTCTCTCGCCTGAAGGAAGTATGAATGCTAGAATAGGAATTCTTTTTGAGACCCGAATTGAAGCTTTTGAATTTTCAACTGTATTAAAACAATTTTGTGAGCAGACTATTTGAATGGAAATATTTTGAAACTCAACAAAAATAATTTTAGGGATTCTTTAGTAAGCTGAAGTATTAATTTTTGCTACTGTTGATTAAAAATATGTTTATAAAAAACCCTTAGCAAGTTAATATTTTCAAGCTCTGAGGATACTCTAGCTTTGTTTTTGTTGATTGCTGTGTGTGGAGAAGCATCAAATAAATCTCAAATTTTCGAGGAAGGGCACACTTCTAAACAGCACTCATACACAATACTAAAAAAACTAATTAACTAATAGTATTTTAATTTATTTACTAATATAAACAAACAAATTTTACTTAATCCTCTCTTTTCCAAACTCTCTCTTCTTCTTCTCCTCCTCCTCCTGTAAAAAACCTAAAAAAACAAACAAACTCTATTTATTTACTTTATATTAAACCTACCTAATTTATATTGCTCTACTAACCTACTTACATACTCTCTTTAAATAACTTAATTTTTCTCTCTTTTTCTGTTTTTAAAATTATTTATTTTTTATAATTTTCTCTCTTTAAAATAAAATTCAAACGTTTTAAACTTAAAAAATGTCTTTTAATAGCTTAAATTTGTTCTCTATTTTTGTTTTAAAACAATTTATTTTTTTATATTTTCATTCAGAATTATTTCTTTTATCAAGAAAATATCTCTAGATAACTTAAATTTTCTCTCTTTTTTCTGTTTTAAAATAATTTCATCTTATAAATTATTTCTTATTTTATTTTAAATTCTTTGATTTTATTTCTTTAAATTTGTTTTATTTTTTATTAAAAATAATCAAAATAGTTAAATTAAAAAATGATTGCAAAAACTAGTTAAACAAATAAACGAAATTAGGTTAGAATCACACTTTTTAAAAAAATTGTCAAATATAAACAATATTTTATTTAATAAATAAATTTATAAAGCCTTTATATTAAATTTTATAGATTCGAAAGCAAACATACATTTTATTTGGTTTAGATTTCAGTGTTTCTTTTTTACTCCGTGTGACATAAGATTTTATTTTAAAAGAATTTTGTGTTGCAAATCATCAATATTTTAATCTACACTGATCTTATCAAATATCTATTTGTATTTATTTTTATAATCTTTTCTTTTATCTTCATACATAACTTACGGATCGAGTGATCTATTAAGAATATATTCAGGTAGATTACCATGATGAGAAGGTTTATTTACTTCCTCTTTTTGCATAACCCTAGACTTTATTTTTCTGTGATTTTCTACAGTGTCTTCAAGCTCGCTATCTTAAATTTATTATTCTTATATTGGATTATCTTCAAAAAACTAAGCTTTTTTAGAGTGTTAGTTCTTAGTGGGAGATTCATTGTCTAGCTGTTTTAATTAGCTATCATTTTTAGGAGAAACAAAGGTTGAAACTGAAAAATCTTTAGAAAGCGGTGCTTAAGAAGGATAGAAATTAGACTAATTAGTAATTGATTTTTTAGTTATGATTTTATCTTGATTTAATTGATTTCCTTCTCTACTTGCATGAGCTTTTTAATTCTAAAATTATTTTTATTTTTTTCTAAAAATAAAGTTAAATATAAAATATAATTTACTATTAATGAAGGTAATGACGTTGTTAATGATAACCCCTCTATTTTACCTTTAACTTATTTATTATATTCTTCTTAAAATAATTTTCTTCCTTATTCTTTTGAATCATCTTAAGGCAGTTCTAAGGCATTTCCTGAACCTTATTATTTTTACATGCTCTCTAGCAATTAAATTTATTGTTTTGAGTTTAAAAGCTTCTCTTTTAGAGCTTTTTATTCTTAATCTTGCTGAATTTTCCATGCATGTCTATTATTATATTTATTCAAGATATCTATAGATGAAGGTAACTTGCTCATTTACTCAGCTTACTCTGTTAATACATAATTAATGTCTAGCATATCTTTAAAATATTTATTTAATTTTTAATGCTTCATATAATACTCTTTTGGAGGAGCTCTCAAACCATATTAATCAATTAAAGTTCTCCCTCTTTAGTTAACTTTTACTTCTTTCTTTTTGACAACTTCTTTATCTTAATACATCAATTTCATTTTATTTATCATATCCTATTGACTTTCATCAACTTTTTCAAACACATGCTTTATCATTTTTTTCTTCTTAAAAGGTAAGTTAAGATCTTCATATTCAAGTAGCATTCCTATTGTAGGGCTTACTTAATTGCAATTCATTCTCAAACTGTTGAGAGCTGAATCGCTTTCTGTCCTTAGTTTTGTTTAATTAATTGAAAAATAGCCACTGCTATCTATCTGATTCGTATAGAGCTTATTTCTTGGTCTATTTCTATAAATAGTAAAGTAATTATTTTTAATTCAAATCTAATTAAATTATTTTTAAAAGGTAAATAAGTTAACTAATTAATACCCAATTCATAATATTGAAGAGATAATTCGTAATTAGTAATTACCAAATTAATACTCTTAATTTTACAAATTTATTTAACTTGCTCTTCTAAATATAAGTTAAAATTATTAATAATTTGTAAATAAACTATTTTCCTACCTTTCTAAATGAGTGTTATTTTAATGATTTTAATTATTTCTATCATCAATTGCTAGTAATTACTTGCTTTTGTCTTTTTTAAGATAAGTCATTATTTTGTCTTTAAATTCTGATCCATCTTTATTGGTAGAAATATCAGGAAAGTTTAAATGGAAGCCTAAAAACTTTTTATTATTTAACTTTTTTAGCTCTAATTGTCTTTGGAGTAGTTCTTTCATATTTTTTTTTTCATAATCAAGAAATTTATTTGTAAAATATTTTTCGATGTGATTTTTTACAAAAATATCACTTACTAGAATCCCATTGAATTCATAAAGCACTGTGTGATAGCAATTTAAAATGAAACGAAAATCAAAAAATTCTCTTTAAGGAGGGAAATACTTATAGAAACAGAAGTGTATTAAGTAAGAAATAGTAAATATAACATAATTTAACAATTCATCTTTAGGCTAAGGGAGTGATTGCAGTAGTTGAATATATTATTTGCTCAGTTTCTTTTTGTAATACTTTTGCACCTCTTCTTAGACTAAAATGTCCACTGTTTCAGGAAATCTGCCACATACAATATTCCAAAAGCAAACTTTGAGAATTTTTACTACTCTAGGCTCTAATATGACATTTAAATATTTCATTTTAATAGATTGGGTATCAAAAGGTTTCAAAAGATTTGCATGTAAAAAACTATGTAATTCTAAATTAAAATCTATTTCAATAGGTTCTTTTTGATCTAAGGATTTAATGTGAATATTTAGCAGATTAAAGTATTCTTTTTCTTGATCTAAAACTAATCCGTTTATTTCGTTTAGCGAGGTGTAGCTTGCCGTTTATTTCTCAATACTCATTTCGTTTTCGAGTATATATACACAAACCAATATCCTTTACAAATTTAGTTAAATAATTCTTAATTAACAAAATTCAATACGTATAAAAGAAAGTGTTTTTATAAAATAAATAAACAGTATTACACTATTTAAATAAAATTGCAAATTTAATTAATTCTAGGAGTTAGCATTTTATTTTTATAATATATATATATATATTTCATTATAATTATTATTTACTAAATATAACTTAAGTTAATTTTTATAATATTTTATCAATAAAATTGTTCAAAAGTATAAAAACATTTTTAAGTTCTTAGCTTTCTATTTATTAATAAATTAATTTTGGGGGGGTTTTTTTAACTATCTTTCTATTTTAAAAGCTATTATTGCCTTTTAAAAAAATAAATTACAATTGATTTAATAATATTTTATTAACTCAAACAAAAGTATTTCATTTTATTTTTATTAAATTAGAAAATATTTAAAAATTTCAATAAAAGTGTTTTGCTATTTTTTTTAAGGTGCTTGGTTATTTCTTTATGAAATAATAATTGCTTGTTAAAAAAAATAATTATTTTTTAGAAAATATTTTCCTTTAAAATTTGGCGTACTTTTAAAAATTCAAATTGGTTTTAAGTAAATCGAATAATTTCTGAATGATTTCCTCGCTTTTTTTATCCATGAAAAGAATATTGATAAATTTTAGAATTAAATAGCGCATTATCTATAAATTATTAAATAATTAAATTTTTTAAGATTTTATCATTTCATTCCTGATACAGTATTTCAATATCAATCAAGTCAAAATCAGCCAAGAAGAATAATTTAGAAATTAAAAATTATAAATTAATGAGTAACAAATATTCATACTAAGATAGCGACAGTGATGATAGCGATAGCGAAGATGAAGATTTCATCAATAAATTTAAAAATAAGCAATTTATAGGACAAATTAATGAATTGTAGAATTCAAATACTAAGTAGAATGAGGAAATTAGAACTGACTCAGAAAATTCTGCTAATGGGTTTAGCTTTAAATCGAAAATTTAAGACTAAACTAATTAAAATGGATATTTTTCAAGAGAAAACTCTAATAATTCAATAATTAACTCATAAAATAGTCAACCCTTATATATTCCAGTAATAAATTTAGCTTTTCAAATACCATATTTAATTAGACAGCAAGCACAATTATCAACAAATGATATAAATAAATAAAGGCTAAAAAAGTGAAGACAAACATAAAAAAAATATTGTCAGATGACTCAGATGAAGAAGATTCTCATATGAAGCTTTCCTCTCACAATAATAAAACTAAAAACTCTGATTATAATAACTATAGCTTAACTAATTCTAATTCTTAAGCTTAGTCTCGCAAGCTAATGCAGAGTAGTTCTTAAAATGGCGTTTCTTTGTAGAATAAAATGTAAAAATAATAAGTAGCAGTTTAAAGAGAACCAGCTTTTCCTATGCTAGAAGTGCCTTCCTCTCAAGTAATGAAAGCTAAAATGTGTTTTTATAAATTAATGTTTAATTAAATAGGAAGATTTAGTAATTAGCACAAAGAAATATAAGGAAGTAGAAGGCTTTTTTAATGAATTAGCAAGGGGTGGAAATAGAAATATTTTATTTTTATTAGGCAGCTCTGGAGTTGGGAAAAAAACTACAATTAGTTTTATCGTAGAGAAAAAGTTTAAAATGTAAATACTTCATTTAAATAGGATGAGGAAGTTATAATAAAGTGCAGATAATGATATGGATGGAGAAAATTCAAAAGCTTTAACAAATACCTCTTATTTAGAAAACCCTATTGATCTGCTTTTATATGCTTTAGGGAGATCTTAAAGTGCTAATCTATATAGGTAATCAACAATAAAAAAATAGTAGTCAATCAATTAATATTAGTGAACTTTAATATCAAATAGGAATGAAGTAATAGTAATGCAAGAACTACCAGAAAATGCCTCCTTTTATGATTTGAAAAGAATAAGCGAATTTATAAATACAAGATATACCAAATCAAGGATAAAAAGGAATCCATTGATATTTATCCTGAACAATTCTATTTATTCGTAAATTGCATTTAAATTTAGTTAATAATTTAATAAATTTATACTTTCTTAGACCATATCAGATTACTAAAATATTTAAAGACTAGTGTCCAGAGTTTTACTTAAACTACACAACTGAAATAAAGTAATAAAAATCAATATATAGGATTTAATATTTATTAAAATTTATCTTATCAACAGCTTGCCTAGACCATCAGATAAAGAGATATAGCAGTTTATTTAGAAATAAATGAGTAATAATATAAAATTTTAAGCTTTAAGTGGCTATTAGAGAAACGAAATAGTTCAAGATATAGTTACTACAGCAAATGGAGATATTTCTAATGCTTTAAATTAGCTTAGAATGGCTTCATATAGCAAAATTCCTTCTTCTCTATCTATAAAAAATAAAAAAAAGGGAGATAATTAAAAAGAAACAAATAAAAAAGGAAAATAGGTATTTTTTTTAAATATGTGAGTAAAATATGAAAATATTTTTATAAAAGAAAGACAACGAGTTCACTATATTTCACACAATAGGAAAATTTCTTTACAATAAGAGAAAAATAAAAGGATCAAAGGAGGAGCCAAGACAAATGACAAAAGAAGAGCTCCTTTCTGGAAAAACAGAGTTTTACTTTGATCCTTTAAAAATGATATAGCAGATTAATTGCAGCCAGGATTTCTTTAGAAATTCTATACAGTAAAACTATTTAGATTTTTATGCTAATATAGAAGATGTAGTGAATTAAGCAAACAATTATGTATTGTGTGATATTTTTGATAGATAAAATTTTAATGAGAAAGTAATTATTTGATTTTTAACTACCTCAACTAATGTAGATTTTTTTTTAAAGTATGAAATAGTTAAAGAGGAAAATAGCTATTTATCAAGTTTAATTGTAGGTTAAGGAGTCATGCTAAATAATTTAAATGGGAAGGTAGATTCATTTAAAAAATTTTTTTACTATTAACAAAAAGCTTTCAAATTTATTAATATTTTGATTAAATAATAAGGATGTCAAGAAAAAATACTTGAGCATAGCAAAGAGTTAATTAAGTAATTTGGAAGTAGAGAAAAGATAAAGAAAGAATGCATTAAAAAAATAGATTCCATATATGACATTATCTAAATATGTGCTAGAGTTCAATCATCATCTAAGCATAAACCCTTAGGTTCTTGCATAGGATTTTGTAAAATTGAAAGGAAGTTGGAATCAGCAAAAATAAATAGAAGAAAACACAAACAGTATAGACAGCATAGGATTTGATTAATTGTCAGATGGAGCTAATGAATAATCTTTATAATTTAATACATTTAATGGAATAGTACCTCAAAAGAGCATGGTGGTGTTTAGAAAAGAAATAATATAGAAGTATATAAAATTTAAAAAATTTAAATTTGTAATCTAAATCTACTTGTTAAAATAGGGAAATAATAGAAGATGACATAGAAGATTGCTGGTGAGGTGCTTGGAAAGATTTAATTTTAATATTACTTTTACTTATTTATAAAATACCTTTATTTATTGAAATCAATGATAAAGTTACAAACTTAGTTAGTTAGTTACTCATTTTAACTAATTATATGATTGTATGTTTAAATCTTAGACTTTTATGTAAATAATATCCACAATTTATTTACTTATTTATTTCTACATTCTTAAAAATAGCAAATAAATTGAAAAAGAAATTGTTCAAATGAATAAAAAACTTTAAAAAACTCACATCTATAAATTAATAAATAAATTATTTCCTTACTTATCAATTAATTAATTTATAATAAATTTTGATTACTGAAATATTAATTTATTAATTATTATAAACCTAAAATATTGGAACTTCTAAAATTTATTAAATATCTTATAACAAAACAACCAAGCAAGAAATTAAACAAGTTTTAGACTACATGGAAAATATAAACGATAGCGTAAAAATAGCATATATTTTATTTACTAGCACACAAATAATTCAGTCTCTTAAATTCATTATCTTAATTCCTTTTATAGGCGGATGAAAATAGACCAGGTACTTCACTTAACAAAAAGCGAGGCAATAAAAGCGAAGAAATAGTTTAAAATAAATCTTCTAATCTACCAAACAGAGAAAAGGTTTCAACACAAAAGGGATCTAGAAGAGGTATAGATTATAGAATTAAATTAATAAATAAGGCTTTATTTTATATTCATAGGAAATTAGTAATATTTCGATTTGAGAGGCTCTTCAAGCTAATCTTAGTTTAGGTAACTTGCAAACTAAAGTTTAAAAAAATAGTAGAAAAAATTAACATTACTTAATTATAAATTTAGAACAGTCAATATGACTTCAAGCTTTTACAACTAAGCATAAAGAGATTTAGGTTTTAATCCTCCAGGAAGTAACTAAGATTTTAGCAAATCACTGTCTTCATTTCATAAAGGGTAAATTGAATAAGTTAAAAAACATATTTGATATTTAAAATATATTTATGTATTATTATTATATATAAACTCAATATGATTTTTTAAAATTCTAGGTCTCTTATTGGTTCTAGATACAATACAAAAGATTTTAGTAAAATAATACCTAAGAATATTATGTTTGATAAGGAGGTTTTGTATGATGAGCTTCTTAAAACTAAAAATAATCAAAATATACTTGTTTAAGAGAATCACTCACTTAAAACTAAGTTGATAGGAATGAAGGTAATTTAAATATGATAAGAAGAATTGTAATGTATATTCATCATTCGTTTTAACAAACAAAAGGAAGAAATATTTAGGATTTGTAAAAAAGAATAAATCAACCCATATGATATAGAATAATCAAAGTATAAATAATTATTTAAAGAGTCTGCTAATTCAACTCCCAATTCAAATAAAGTAACGTAGCGTTTTTAAAACTAGAGTTAATTAAATCTATTAATCAAAAGTAATCATAGGCTACATTAATCTTTAACTTGAAGAAATAAATAACTGAACTTTAAAATGAGGCAAAGATAAAAGAGCAAGACCTTTAAAAAATACAAAGATCAGTCAAATTAACATCAATTAAGGAATTAGAGGTAAGCAAGTTTATATTTCATTTATTTATACTAGTTAAAAAAACTAAAAAACAGGTCTAACTTAAAATGTATTCTGAAGAATGTTTGAGATTAAGGAGAATGTTAGAATAGTAAATGAAATTAGATAAAGATGATAGGTATTAAAAATAATTTGAAATAGTGAGATTTTAATAAAGTGAAAATTTTTAAATAAGACTTAAGATAAACGATAGTTAAGAAGTGGAGGGATCTCTCAGAGATCCAAATAGCAACTACAATTAAGCATTCTCTTTGCTTAAATAAGATAATATTTAGATGGCAGCTAATCTTAAAAGACAGGAGGAAGAAATATTTGCATAAAGAGTATTGATTATAAAATAAATTGATTTAAATATTATCATTATATAGATATTTACAATAAAGCATCTCTTCAAAAAAATCTTATCAGAAAAGTAAATACTTATTTGCTTGCTTGATAAAATGCTAGCACATTTTAGCAGCTGAGTAGATTTTTTTTTTTGAGTTTTAAAAACAATTAGTACTTTTAACATTTGATATGTATTTTAAATATCAAGTTGCTGCTGCTTATTTAGCAAAAACATTTAAAAATAACTAAAATAGTATATTGCTGTTGCTTTGTTATGAATACCTATTAATATCATCTCACACATTTAATCTTCAAAATTAAAAATTTCTTTTATAATTTATTATTAAAAAGATAGTTATAGAAACCCTAGAAAAATAGCTTAGAAACTAAAAGCACGAAAACTAACAGTAGAAAAGAATATTAGTGGAGAAAGATAGAGAGATAGAAAGCTTTAAAGGAAATGATCCATTTGTAAATAATGGTAAAAAGAATTCTTAATTTACTGTTGAAGGATAGTTAAAAATAGAGTTAGATAAAAAATAACAAGAAATCAGTTTACTAACTCACTAAATTTAGTAAAAAGATAAAAGGATTATGGATGCAGAAAAAAGATCTAGGGAAAAAGAAGCTGATTTATTGGATAAACTTTCTGCTGAGGTAAAAGAAAAATAAGATTTGTAAAATATGCTAGATAAAGAAAGGGATTTGATTTATAAGATGAGATAGGATCTAGAACGCCTCTAATAAGATAGAAGGTATACTAAGGTTGATATAATAAGCTCTTAAGCAACAATTAATGATATTGAAAATAATAACTCTCCAGGGGAGCTTTCTAGTCGTTAAATAAATCAAAGGAGAAGTGTGAGGTAGAATACAAATATTTCAACTCGCTCTTTCTAAGCTAATAATTATGAATAAAGTCCTATTTAAAATCTATCAAGAAAAAGACTATCAAAAGTAAATTCTGATGAAATTTAATAAATAGGAGAGAATTTAAAGTATAAACTTAAGTTGTAAAGAATCACCTTGAATCAGCTTGAAAAGGTAATTTTTTTTAGAGAATAAGTGATTAAATGATTAAATTTATATTAAAATAGTATTTATTTAAAGATGAGTACTAATATTAAGATGTTAGCTTACAGGAAATTTACAATGCATTTTAGGAGTATTTAATTCAATTTTTTAAAAATTCATTTTATTATTTAATAATTTAAGAACACTGGTTAATGGTTTATATGCCAATCAAAATTAATTTTGTAAACTTAATAGATATCCTTTTAAAATGACTGACGAAGGGTAAATTCTTACTCTTTCTAGATATTTGATCGAAGACAATAATCAAGATTGGGTAACATTTGATCCAAATTAACGAAACAGTATTTCAGTTGTAAAAAGCGTGCTAAGACACTTACTTGAAAATTATAATATAGTTTCTTAATAACAAGAAATAAAAGATATGGTTAAAGTAACTTAGGTAATATTTCAAATTATCTATATGTACTTTTAATTAAACAAATTTTTTAGTAACTAAGCAAGCAAAAAGGAGGTTTGATTGATATGCTTTAAAGGGATCCAGCTTCAAAGAAAATAAATGGTTCCCTATGCTGTGATAAGAAGTAGCTTCTTTATGCACTTGATCAGTTAGAAATATAACTTAGTCAATAAGAATAAGAGTGTCTATTTATAAAATTATATGAAGAAAATTAAAGTTTGGATTAAATTAAGATAGATTCCATTTTTAAAATATTTAACTAAGAGAGGTACAATACATTAACAGAATTAAATGCAAAGGATTTATAAGATTAATCTGATTCTCATTAAGATTTTTCTAAACACAATAGCCAAAATGTCTTGCCAAAATAGGATTCTAAAGTGGCTTTCCCAACTACAAAAAAGAATTCTATCAAAAGTAAAAAAAAATATTATTTTTGTAGTATAAAAGTTTTTATTTATGATTAAAGGTGATGTATCTAAAAGTCAACTTTCAAATAAAAGCAAAGCATTTAAAAATGTAGTTGCTAACGATTTTAATGTTTATAATAGTAATGTCGATCAGGAAGCAGGTATTTTCAATTTTTATTTATGTAAGATAAATAATTAATATCAATTATTCATGAAAAAGTTGCCGCTAATTAAAATAACTACATGTTAGAAGATGAAGAAGAAGTGGAGAGCTAAGGATAGATTTCTAACGACGATGATCACTCTCAGCACTAATAAAATAACCGTAACCAAACAAATAGTAACCATCAAAATGTAAATAACAACAATAATAATAGAAGTCACCATGTTAATAACTAAAGCAGTTAAATTAATTATTTAAATATTGCATAAGAGCATGAATAACTTTTAGCTGAATAAACAAATTACACTTAAAAAACTAATTCATAATTCCAGAATGATCCAAATGATCCCTTCTAAGATTCTCAACATGATTGAATTGAAAAACTTTTTTTAAAAAAGAAATCTCTATTTTAAAATAAATCCTGTTACAAATACACATTAATTATTTATATTTTATAAAATATTTTTGTGAGATAAAGCAATCTTATTCTTTCAAATCATCTCATAATATAATTCCATTAATTCTTAAAATTTTTATAAAATATTTAGAAATAAACTGAGTCAATAAAAAAAGGACATAAATCTACTAAAAATATCTTAAATTTGATTAATAATATTTTACATTTTAAAAAAATAACCAAAGCATTAAATAATATTTGATTTTTTATTTATTTATAAAAGTTTTTATTATAAATTGTTATAAGAAATATAAATAATGTTTTGACTAATCTATTGATTAATTTTTAGATCCACAATTGTTTAGATGATTATCTGGCTCAATAAGACAATAGAATTTTAAAAAAATAAAAATTATACTTATAAATCAATTTTTTAATTGAAGAACAAAAAAAATTTCATAAGAATAATAATTGAAATAGGATATTGTAATATTATTCTATTTGGCCTACTTTATTTTATATTAATTTTTAAATCCTTAAAAAAAAAACAAATGTTAATTTCTATTTTTTAAATATCTAAAATGGTGTAAAATATTCAAAAGATTAAATCTCTGTCTTAAATATAATCCAAATATTTATGCTTAGATACTAAATTTCTACTTTTAAATTAGTTTTTTATTTTTTTAAAATCTAAAAATGGTGGAAAATACTCAAAAGCATAAATATAATCCCAGTTATAGACTCTTCATTATTAAGTTTCTTCTTTTAAATTAGTTTAAATGATAAAAATGGCACTAAGCAAATAAAATATACAAAAAAATCTATATTATTTAAAAATAAAAATTTACAAACAAATCTATGTTATTTAAAAACAAAAATTTAAGTTAAAAATATATGATATGCTTAAGAAAAAAGTAGATACTTTTGATTATAGTTAAGAGTAAATAATTAAAAAAAGCAAATATTTATTTTAAATTATCAAAAATAAATAAACAAAAAATAAATTTAGACTAAAAATTTTATTTTTTAACATTTTGAATTTAGTGAATAGAAAAGATTTAAATTTGATCAGTTTAAGAATTTCTTGAAGTAGAATACGTTAGCTTGACTCATTAATAATAAAGTGATATTATTTTTCTGTTAATTTAGGCTATAAAAAAATTAAACTTTTGGTATTTTTTTATTTGAATTATCTGATTAATTCTTAATTAAAAATATAACTCTTTTGTATTGATAATTAAAAATTTCAATACTATTTGTATCAAAATAATGAATTCCTTTTATTACTTAGTTAACTTTATCATATTTTCATTATATTATTTTATTTCATATTGAAGTCAAATTAATTCTTTAAATAAATCTTTAATAAACAATTAAAATATTTTTAAAAATTATATTAATTGCAAATATTCACAAGATATTTGTAAATAAAAATAAAGTATAACAACTTTAATAATTAATTATTTATTTTTATCATTTAAAATATTTAAAAATTCAAATTAAAACTATAAGAGCTAATAAATTTAAAACTCCAAAAAGCAAGCTAGCACTAAAATTTGTTGATGCTTGTACTTGCTAGGCTCCTTGAACGCTAAATTAGAATGACTAACTAACTGAATTTTAAGAAGATGATGATGAAGAAGAAGAGGAAGAACTTGAAGTTTGTAAAGATCTTAATCTTGAGTTAGAATCAATCAACATCTATACCTAAATTTAGTTAGAAGTGCTTGGCTACACAAGTGGGAGAGTTATTATCAATCCTTGATTTTCCCATTTAGAAACTGCAAGATTTGTTTAATCAAAAACAGAACCTCCTTAACTCATGTAATATAATCTATTTAATGTTAAATGCTTGGTATAGGTTGGATCTTTGAACCAAATCTTAGCATAAAAGGTATCTCCAACTGTGTAATCGAATGAACCATTTGAATCAGCAGCTTTTTGAGTGTTACAAGATTAATCAGCACAAATATATCCAGTTACATCTAAATCAGCTACAATTATACATGAACCAGTGCAATCTTGAGTTCTTTAAATATCTACATCAACATTAAAAGTCTGAACTTCGTTTCTGTCAGTATAGACAATTACATCATAATGGTGATGTCTATACACTTTATTATTAACCATAATGTTCATTTAGAGCAAAATAATATGATTAAATTAATTAGGGTTAGAACTAGAGTCAACAGAATTAGCATAATTGTAAGCTTCAACAAGACTCCAGCTCATTTAAACTCCTCCCCATTTGCCATTTAAAACTTACCAGTGTGGTTAATCTAGAGGAATGAATTTATCAACCAATGGATTTTTGCCTTAAGGTAAGTAATATGGAATGGCATAGTATTTAGCTTTACATGAATCGTCCATGGCAGAGTGCTAATCGAATTGTAAATTAAATTAAGAAATAACAGTATGAGAATCGCTTACAGGATCAACATCAATGAAGCAACTAGTTTAAACCAAGATGTTTCCTGTTAATGTACCAATAGGAACCTAACAAGGATCAATAGGAGTGGTTGGGGTACCGCTAGTTCCAGAAATACTTTAGCTACATTAAAAAGGACTTATAGAACTCACATAGTATCCATCGTTACATTTACAGGATTTATTATATTAATCCATAGTAGAGACATCAGGATAAAGACAAGAGGTACATACATTAGAACCTGGATTGCATACACAACTAGAATTACAATCTTAGGCAAATGATATTGATAGATAAATCAAGCAGATAACTAATATTTTTTTCATTTTTATATTGTATTTTTATAGTAATTTTTTTCTGATATATTTATTTAAAAATTATTTATAGATATTAATATCAGATATATATATAGCTCTCTCAAGTCTAGTATATTAGTTGAAAAAAATGCAGTTATTTCACCTAATAAGTAATATTAATCAACAAAGATTTACTTACTGGATTTTTCTTAAGAATGTATAATTAATTAATTTCTAGTATCTTTCTGATGATTATTTTTAAATGATAGTTTATTTAATTAATCCTAATATTCCCCTCAATTAATTATAAGATTTACAATTAAATAATTATCTATACTGAAATGTGTTGATATTTTTTGTTCGTTTTTTAACTATTGTTGGGATTTAACAAAAAATTAATTTTGTTTGACTAAAATGCAATTTATTATTTTTAAAATCAATTTAAAAAGTTGAAAATCCATCATAAGAATGTTTTAAATTTACTTGCTGATAAAATTTATGATAAATTATAGAAAATGATATTCAAAAGTAAATGATAAACATTTTTTTCTATTTTAAATATTTAAAGTAAATAAATAAATTATTATTTTTTAAAGCTTTTTTGTTTCTTCATACTTTTTTTTGTTTTTATGTTAAGATACAAATTGTAATTAAACACTCACATTTTTCATTATAATTAAACTGAAATTTAATATTTGATCTAAAAAATCTAAATTTTTAGTTATTTCTAATTTCAGTTATTTCAAATGGTAAAGAAATTCAATTTAAATTAAATTAATTTATCATTAAAAAAATATGTTAAAATATTTAAAATTTTAATAAAAATAATGATTTTTGATTTGCATAATTTTATTCATTTTTCGCTTTTACTTTTTTTGCGATACTAAACTAACTTTTTTACATTTTCTAATTGCGTTTTACAATAAATTAATCTACATCAGATTTTATTGATTCAAAATTTTATAATGTCAGATTTAAAATTACAATACAATTTTTCCCATTTTTTTAATTACTGTAAGCATTAGCACACTTAAATTTCAATTTTATTTCAAAGAGATTATATAATTTTAGACTTAAAAATAATATCTTACTAATTTATCATATATTTTGAAATATATTCTTAAAAATTATATTTATCAGACTTAACATTGGTCATAAAAAATTATAAATCTTAAGTTTGCAACTTTAAGAAATGTTAAAAATTTTTATTAAATTATAAATTATTTTAAATTTGAAAATCTCTTAAATATTTAGTTTAAAATAACCAAATAAAATTATAAATAAATAAATTGCCAATTTTATTTTATTTAATTTTAAAAAATGAATAATTTTTTGAAAAAAGATTTTATTATTTTGAAAATAGTTTTTATATTGATAATATGCTTATGTAGAAGTAATACAATCTAATTAATTTTTGAATTATTTAAAATAAAAAAATTTTAAAGAAATTGAAGGAAAATAAATGAATCTAATTAAAAAATCTATTTATGTATTTTACATTAATTCAAAAACAAATGTGTTTTAATTTAAATTATTTGTCTAAAATAAATTAATTTGAGCGGTATTCATACATTTCTATTATATTAATTTCTTCATTCTCTTGCTGTATTAGAACACCATATAATGCTTTAATTTTTGTCAATCAAAGCTAAGTTACCATCATTCTACATTATAAGTATATGAGGACCCTAACCTTAATTCACAGTGTCACTTTCCCATATTGTAGCATTACGCTTATCTTACATTTCTAGATTACCATTGCCCTTAACTGACATATAGTAAGAACCATCTCCTTACTTTTTAGTCATTGATGACCATATACAACTGTAAGGACTGTAGTTTTAATTAGTAGAAATAACTAAATTACTATCTGCTTAAACTCCTGCATAATACTTTTAGTTTTGTGAAACCAACCATTTATCTTACTCTAATCTACTACCTTATTATAACCTATCTTTAGTATAATTAGCATGACTGTTGTTGCATTTAGGTTGGCTAGGAACTTAATAGTTACTTGCCGTGTTTGTGCACCAAATAATACTTTATTTACTATCAAACAAAGCTAAATTACCATCATTCTGCATGATAAGAGTATGAGGACCCTAGCCTTAGTTTACAGTATCCGATTACCATATTGTGGTATTACGCTTGTCTTAAAGCTCTATATTGCCATTACCTTTAACAGATAAATAATAACCACCATCTCCCTACTTTTTAGTCTTTGATGTCCATATGCAAGATTAAGGACTATAGTTTTGAGAAGTAGAAACTACTAAATTACCATCATCCAATACTCCGGCATAAAATCTCTAGTTTTATGAAACTATCCACTTGCCTACATCTAATCTTTTATTTTATTATAACCTATCTTTGTTATAATTTGCATGATTATTATCACATTAAGGCTAGCCAGTTACTGGTATATTGCTTGTAGTGTTAGAGCACCAAGTAGTGTTTTTTTTGCTATCAAACAATACTAAATTTCCATCATTCTGCATTATAAGAGTATGAGGACTCTAACCTTAATTTACTGTATCTGATGACCATAATGTAGCATTACGCTTATCTCTAAGTTCTAGATTTCCATTAGAGCATAATTACAAATTATATGGAGCATCTCCTTTTTTTTTGGTTAACGAAGAAAACACGCAAATGGGTTAGTTATTAATCATAGATATAACTACTAAATTTCCATCTTCTTGTACACCTGCTTAAAATTTTTGATTTTAGGATACTAACCATACTTCTTATTCTAATCTTTTGTTTTAAGTCAATCTATCTTTAGTATAATTAGGGTGATCATTATTACACTTAGTCTAAGTAGAGCTTTAATTGTTAGGTTAGTTTGAAAATTGAGGAGGAGGAGGATATTATTAATTTTATTGAGGATTACATCCAGGAGGATATTAACCTTGCTATTAGGCTTGAAACTAGGGTGGGTATTAACCATAAGCATTTTAAGGAGGGAATTATTAGAAATTCTGAGGAGAATATTGCTATTAGCCAGATTATGGAGGATATTACTAAAATCCTTATTAAGGGGCAAACTAACCATAAGGATTCTAATTAGCTTATGGAGGGTATTAGCCAAATTGATTGTTGTAAAATGGATTCATTGGTAATTATTTTTATCTGATAGTAGAGTTGAATCTTATGCTTAATTTATTAATTTAATTAATAAAGATATATCAGAAATGAAATAAAAATTTTTACTTTTTTGGTTTATATTGATTCTTTTTTGATGATATTTTCTAAAAAATATTGCTATCTCATCTGATTTTTGAATTAATTAAATTCTAATCTTAAAATGTGAGAAATTAAAATAAATATCTTTTTTGATAGCAAAATTAGTATTTATTTGCTTTATTATAAAAGTTAAAGAAATAAATAAGTATTTTGTTTTGTGTTCAAAAATTAACCATCAAATAGTTATTAAATGCATATTAATTTATGTTTCTATAGAATAAATCTCATATTTTTAGTTACTCCCTTAATTTTTAATTTTGTTTTTTACTATTTGGAAAAAGTAATCATAATGAAAGGAGGGAAAGAATTTTTGAGAGACATAAATAAATATAATAAAAATATGTTTGTTTGTAGTCCTTCACATTTTAAAAGAATGGAAATCAAATAATTATTTTAATAATTTATTTATAAATTTATTTAATAAAGTTTTTGGTTTATATTTTGTGCCATTTTTAGTTTCTTTTTATTTTAAACAAATCTTAGAAATAAAAACTAAAATCATAGAATTTTGGTGCATTACTTCAATATTTTAGATGTAAATTTTTATTATATGATTACTTTTTTAAAAATTTTAATGATACATAAACAACAAATATCACATATCTTTTTTACCAGTCTTCAAAATTAATTTGAGTTTTTTAATAATATATTTTTATCTAGATACTCATTATTGGAAAGATGTATTAGAACACCAAATGATATTTTCGTTTCTATCAAACAAGGCTAAGTTTCCATCATTCTGCATAATAAGAGTATAAGGACCCTAACCCTAGTTTAAAGTGTCACTATCCCAAAGTATGGCATTACGTTTATCTTAAACTTTCAAGATACCACTACCTTCAAGTGACAAACAGTTAGAGCCATCTCCTTTTTTCTTAGTTTTTGATGACCAAATACAGCAGTAAGGACTGAAGTTTTGATTAGTAGAAATTACTAAGTTGCCATCTGCTTAGACTCCTGCATAATACTTCTGGCTTTGTGATACCAACCATTTATCTTATTCTAGTTTATTACCTTATTTTAATCTATCTTTAGTATAGTTAGCATGATTATTGTTGCATTTAGGCTATCCAGAATTTGGTAAATGACAAATAGTGTTTGTAGACCAAATAATATTTTATTTACCATCAAATAATGCTAAGTTACCGTTATTTTACATAATAAGAATATAAGGGCCTTGACCTTAATTCAAAGTGTCTGATTCCCATAATTTAGTATTACGATAGTCTTAAAGTTCTAAATTACCATTAGAATGCAATTAAAGTTTATGAGGATTATCACCTTTTTTTTTATTCATTGATGAAAATATACACAAGGGTTAATAATTACTGAAAGACATAACTATTAAGTTTCCATCTTCTTAAATACCTGCTTAAAATTTTTAATTTTAAGAAACTAGCCATTTATCTTGGTCCAATCTTTTACCTTGTGGTAATCTATCTTTAGTATAATTAGGGTGGTCATTGTTGCATTTCGGATCATTAGTTGTACCAGTTGTACCACTAAGTGTATTACTAGCAAAATTAGGAAAAGGATTTTGGATATAATTTTAGGGAAGATTGCAATATGGTTGTGGAGGATATTGTGGGTAATTAGGATTAGGATTCATGACTTTTAGATGAGAAAGTATATTTTCAATAGGTTTTTACTTAAATGAAAAGTTTTATTATTTTAATTTTATTTTAAATTTTAATAGTTAAAATGTCAAAGCCAAATCCTACATTTTAAATAAACTTATTAAAACTGCTAAATTAAATTTGAGAATTTAAAATAAATATTAAATATGTTATCATAAATTTATAATTGAGTAAAACACAAAAGTAAAAAAGTTTACATTTTTCACCTTCTTTTTCAGTACAAAATTTATCCCCAATACAGTAAATCAATTTATATTTTTCTATATACATTTAATACCATTTGCTACTTTTTGTTTTCCAAATTAATAATGTAAGCATAGATCTTTGTTTACATTTTTGCTTCTCTTATTTTCTGATATGTTTAAATTATTCTAAAGTTCAATTTATCTTAATAGCAAAAAAGTTATATTTTGTATCAATCAAATTTTTTATTAATCTAAATTTATATCAAATAATCTAATATAAATATGATAGCTAAAAATTACAATTTTTCTTCATATTCTTTTGCATGAGTGATCTAAAATATAAAAAACAACAGCTTAAATAAAATAATTTGTTTTAATTGGTTTTAAATAAAATAATTTGTTTTAATTGGTTTTAAATAAAATAATTTGTTTTAATTGGTTTTAAATAAAATAAAATTAAAAAATTTCTAAGAAGCTAATTCTAACTATTTTATTTCCAATCTAATTTTTGTCAAATTATGAAAACAATTTTAATCTGGTAAATAAAATAATTTATTTTCTGTAATTATTTGTAAAAAATATTATTATCCTTTAAAATATAATTTGGAATCTTGAAGATTAATGATTAATTAAACCAACTCCAATTTGGAATATTTTACTCTAAAACTAAGTGAAAATCTAAATTTAGATTTTTTTGCGAAAGCTTTAGATAAATTTATATATCAACATTTGTGAAAATTAAAATTTATGATAATATTTTATTAAATAAACCTATTTTAAAAACAAACTGTTGAAAATTATAAAAAATTCAAAAATTAATTAAAAAAAATATTATCAAATTTTACAAATGAAATCTTTTTAAGGGATTAAAATCCTTAAATTTACAGCAAATATGATAAATTTGCCTAATTCTAGTGGAATTGTTTAGAGTAATTTAAAACAAAACAGCTATTTTATTCTTTAATTTTAAATTGATCAATTCTATTTTTATAATATGAAAAAATTTTTAAATGATAAATTTCTTCTAAGTTTTTAAATAAATATTAAAAAATATTTTTAGTTTTATTTAAGCATAAAATTTGTATAATAATTACCTGCAAATTTGAATATTTGTTTAATACCAACGTTTTGTTTTTAATTATTTGAATAAATATTAAATGTTTTTAAGTTCTGAGTAGGCCAAGTTTATTTTAATTAATATTTCTTTAGGTTTTAAATAGTATTCTAAGAATTATTTTCTCAATGAGATGATTAGAATTATGTTTTTAAAAGTATTTTTATGTTTTTTAGAATATATTGCTGTAACATATTATCTATGTTATTAATAATTCACACACTTATAAATTTATTTAAGAAATTGTGGTTAATAAATAAGAATATAAATTCTGATTACAATTTACCATATGTTCAATGAATCAAAGAAGATCAAAACAATGTATTAATAAAATACTAGATACATATTAACAAATATTCACAAAAAAAAGATATTTTATTTTAGTTAAATCTTTTAAAATAATTATATTTATTTATTTTCATTCTCTTGTTGTATTAGTACACCATGTAATACGATCGTTTCTGTCAAATAAGGCTAAGTTACCATCGTTTTACATAATAAGAGTATAAGGACCCATTCCCTAATTTAAAGTATCACTATCCCAAAGTGTGGCATTACGCTTATCTTAAATTGAAAGGACACCATTACCGTTTAGTGATATATAATTAGAACCGTCTCCTTTTTTTTTAGTCATAGATGACCAAATACAGCTGTAAGGACTGTAATTTTAATTAGTAGAAATTACTAAATTACCATCTCCTTAAACTCCTGCATAATACTTCTAGTTTTGTGAAACCAACCATTTATCTTATTCTAACCTGCTACCCTACTTCAATCTATCTTTTGTGTAGTTGCTATGGTTGTTATTGCATTTAGGTTAGTCTGTAACAGGGTAATTGCTTTTAGTATTAGTATTCCATGTAATATTTTTATTTCTATCAAACAAGACTAAATTACCATCATTCTACATAATAAGTATGTAAGGACCCTAACCTTAATTTAATGTATCTGAATCCCATAATTTAGCATTACGATAATCTTATATTTCTAAGTTACCATTAGAGTTTAATGCTAATTTATGAGGGGCATCTCCCTTTTTTTTGTTCATTGAAGAAAATGTACAAATACGTTAGTTATTAACTAAAGAGATAACTACTAAGTTTCCATCTTCTTAAATTCCAGCTTAAAATTTTTAATTTTAGGAAACTAGCCATTTATCTTGGTCTAATTTTTTGCCTTGTGATAATCTATCTTTCGTATAATTAGGATGGTCGTTGTTGCACTATGCTTATGCATTTCCTTAGCTATTAGATTAAGGTTAGCTATTAATTTAGGGTGGAGGAGGTTAGTTACCAAATTATTAGGGAGGAGGAGGATATTAACCATAATTACCTTACTGAGGATTGAAAGGAGCTTAGTTCTAAGGAGGATATTATTGATAATCTTGAGGAGGATACTATTAAGGAGGATACTACTAAAATCCTTGTTAAGGAGGATACTATTAATATCCTTATTGAGGTGGATACTATTAATATCCTTATTGAGGTGGGTACTATTAAAATCCTTGCTGAGGTGGTTATTGCTAAAACCCTTATTAAGGAGGGAATTAACCATTAGAATTTTAAGGAGGAAACTAGGAAAATTTGTTATTGAAAAAAGGATTCATATTTACTTTTTTAATTAATTAATTATCTATTTATTTATTTTTTATTATTATTTATTTTGAAGTAATTAAAGTTTTTATAAATTATTATATTTTAAAAAACCTGAATTACCATATCTGAATTTATAAATAAAATTTTTGACCAATATTTTTTATCTGAGAAATTAAAAGAATATTTAGTATGATCTCACAAAATCTTTTGATGCGAATTTACATTATTGAGAAAAATAAAATTGAATCACATATCTTTCTTCGTTTACTTTATTTAATCTTAATAAAAAGTAAATATCCCACCCAAAATATATGATATTGATTCTCGTTCCACATATAAGTTTTTTATAAAAGAAATATGGAGTAAAAGATTTAAATAATCAGTAAGAAAGATATATAATTAAAGAAAGCTAAATTAAATGACTAAAATACAAATAAAGTCTAATAAATGTGACTCAAATAAATGATAGTATTTTTATTTTAATTTAACCTACCTAATATTTTAGGCAAATTTTTTATTGAACATAAATTTTTTGATTGTATCTTTATAGCTAATTTTAAATAAATAAAAACCATTAAACTATTAAAAGCAATTATTTAGGGGAATCTGATAAATTTGTCTCAAAAATTGATAGGTATTTAGATTTTAATTTAATCTGCTTAAGGTTTTAGGTAAATTTTTGATAGAACATACATTTTTTGATCATACATATCTATCTGGCTAATTTGAAAATAAATAAAAACCACAAAAATTTGAGAATATTTAAAGAATATTTATAAGGTGTAAGAATTAATTATTACAAATAGAATATTAAGTAGAACAAAATTTAATCAATTAAAAAATAAAACAAGTAAACTAAAAACATACATTTTCATTTAAAAAATAAATTTTATTAACCTTTCTTAAAAATAAATTCAAATATTTTTAATCCTGTATCAATGCACTCTTCCTTCTCTATCTCTTTGTATTCACGAGCATAGTATCCATTCTGACCATACTTATCAGAGATATTAATTTTAAATTTTCCATATTTAGCATTTGATTCTATAATAGTTAAGCCATCTTCTTTCGATTTAGTTTTTTCTCCAGCCAACCAAAACTTAAAATCATTTTTTATGATTTTCAGATTGTTTATACCTACTGTTTCAACTATTAATGTAATCTTAAGGCAATCTTAATATAATTCTTCACTTTCTTTCCAAAGACTGGGTTAGTATTATTCATCTAATGAAAATACATCTCTTTACAGATCAATATCATTTTATATATCTAATTCCTATTTATTTTAGTCTTTGATTTTGAAAATTAATTTATTGTTTCCTTCTTATTCAGATGTTAGTGTTAGCTTTTCTGATTTATCTTGTTTAATTATTTTTTTTAATTCCTTTTCAAGTTCTGCTCTTATCCATTCAGTGAATAATTGATTTTAGATTATTGATTAATGAGCGATTGCCTATAAATCATAAATACGTTGTCTTATTTGTTCAAAAATTTGAAATGAATATTATGATTTTATATCACAAGATGTAAAATGCAAAATTTGGTCATCTTCAATAGGCTAAAAAAATTCTAACAAGATAAAAAGTGAGAGCTTTTCTTAAAACTGTTTAAATTTCTTCAATTTTTAATTATGGTCATTTTCATTTATATTAAAGAAACTTAACAATTCTTCATCTAATTCAGTTACTTATTCATTTTTTATCCAAGTTTCATAAGCAGAATAAAATTTGGATCGATCTTACTTATTCATGTGTTTATTAAAATATTTAACAATAAATAAAGGACAATATTTAAAAATTTTATTTGGATTATAATAATTTAAGAGGTATAAATTAAGCTATTCAAAGATAAAGCTATTAGGAATAGTTTCAACTTTATCAGAAATTTTAAAATCGTGAATTATTTTGTCTCTATAAAAAGCCCTATTAATTATTAATAAATATTTTAATTTTTTGAAGAAAAAAATTTGAACAAAATATTTACAATCCTATGTTTTAATAAATATTTTGCAATATTTCATATAATGATTTGATCTTTTTTAAATTGTGTAGAACGATCAATCTTTTTTGTTATTGTCCTTGAACTTTTATAGCTTATATATGCTTTTTTACTACGTATATAAGCTATTAGTCGCTTTAGGTAAGTACATCGCAGCAGACGATGCAAACATTACAAAATTTTAAAGAAATTATGATAAAAATTTCATCAATTTTATTTTTATCTATTAAAAAGTCTTTAATATTTCTATTATTCTTCTTGGCTTCATAGTAAAACTATTAAAAAATTTTATTGGTGTTTAAAATGGAATCAATAAAAAAATTATTAATTAAAAATAAAATTAAATTTACATTTTTAGAGAGATCTACTGCTCTATGAATACCAGCTTAATCTAAACAAATAAAGCTCTTTCCTATGTAGTAGGCTTAACCTTCTGTGATAGAATCAAAACTGGAAGCAAAATTCTTCTTTTCTAAAAAGTCTATTATAAAAGTTTTACCCTATTTTTTATTAAATTATTTGCATTTTAGATTAATTGAGTTCATAATTTATTCATTTTAAGTATCTTGCTTACATAATTAAAAGAAATAATATATAAATTATTTATTACCTTATCATAGCATCCTATAAATGTTATTTTTAATAAGTTTTTGCATATATCTTTGTTAAACTAGGATATCGGAACTTAGAATTTCATCTCAAATTATTTTTTATCATAAATTAATTAATAAATTGAGTCAAAAAATATTTATGCACTATACGTTTCATGTTCAAGTTTAAATTTGTTCTATTCGAAGTATTCTTTTTCCAAATTTAATTTCTTACTTATTTTTTCATTACAAGCTTACCATTTATCGTTTTTAACATTTTCACATAAAGAATACTACTCTAATTCAAAGGCCATCTTTTTGCAGCCATAAAAATAGCTATCCTAATATTTAAAATGATATTAATATATTTTGTTTAATGTATAAATAATTTAAAAGAAAAGTATTTATTAAGTTAGTTAAATTTAATCTTTTATTAGCTTAAGAATTAATTACCATCAAGATTTTATTGAAATTAACTCTGCCTTGATTCTATTAGAGAGATTATTTCAAGAGTAGCTAAAATTTATCTTAATAGGATGAAGCTGTAGAGTATCCACAGTATGGTTTATTATCATATTAAAAAATGAAAGGAGTTTATTACTTGGTCCTATTATTTTCTGGAGGTTAGTATTCTAAAAACCCACCATTATACAATATTAAAAAGTAAAAGAATCCTAGATTCATCTTTTACTTTATCACCTCGTCTTTAATAGTAGCTATTAAATCCCATTTATAGTTTTCAACATATTGACTGCAATCAAAGATAATATCATCTACTTTAAGTTCAAAATTACTCTCAACCTTAATTCTTGGTTATAAATTTATTATTAATATTAAATATCAAACATATTAAATTGATAAATATTTACTTGTTCTTGTCAAATTTATCTTCAAGAGTATATTTAAAGACAAATTATGAATTCATTTTTTTTTTATTGTTTAATCTTTATAATTTAATTTATTATAACTTTGCTAGAGAATTAGAAAATTGAATATATAAATAGTTTTTGTTTGTATAATTTTGATAAAAATCCAAATTAATTTCTAAAAATAGTGTTTCAATTAAGATATTTCTCTTTTTTTAAAAAATTCATCCTCAAATTTACATTTTAATTTTTCACTCTTAGATTCAAGTATCTTGCTATCTCAATCAACTTATACTTCACATTTTTTAGTTACAAACATTTTCATGGTATTTATTAATCAAATAAGATAAAATTAATAATCACCATAAATTTTTAATGTAATTGCCATTTTTAAATAAATGGAGATAAATTAAGTGCAAAAATTATAAGAAGCTAAGATATATTTTTGTGCTATCTATATTTTTGTATTTTTGGAGAAAAGAAGGTATTTTTTTTAGTTTTTAATGATAAGATATTAACAATTCTAATTTTTTTTTGAATATATTTGAAATAACATTTTTAGTCCATTTTTAGTTTAAATACTTTGACATTCATTAGATTATGACTAGATAAGATTACTATTATTCAAGCGTATATTGACCACAATAATAATTCTAAATTTTTTGTTTTTTTTCATTTGAAATTAAGTTTTTAGTCTATATCAAATTTAAATGTTTTATAATCAGATTATGACAATATAAGCATAACTTCTAATGAATCAACTATTTGAGGATATTACTTCTAATGAATCAACTATTCGAGGATATTACTTCAAACTAAATTTTTTTTCCTTTTTTAATTTTAGATGTTTTTTTCAATTTTTCATTTGAGATGATTACTCTCATATCTTCTTCAAGCATAAATTCATTAATTGAGACAATATCGTAATTCAAAAAAGTATGTACTGTATACATTTTCAAAGTTAAATATCTTTTATTTTAATATAAAAAGAAAATTGATTTTTTGATCTCAGGTAATACTCTTTTATTTCTATTAATGGTAGTAGACCTATCTATTATACTTATATTTAAATTAGTAATTTAAGGATATAAGATACTTTTTGATGCAAATTAAATTAATTTTATGCTGCTTAAGTATTTATGCAAGAGTAAATAAATATATTATTTATATTATATAATAGGAACGGTGTGGTCTGGGCTGTAAATTTTAAATATATATTTTAATATATTCATTTTTTCAATTATTGAAATGAAAGTTTATAAAAAAACTCTTGGGGGTATCTGGCCTAGACCACACCGTTTCATTTATATTATATTTATAATAATTGCTAAAAAAGATTTTGTAAATATAATAAGTAATGGACAAAATACCTCAATAAATTCGTGATTTAAATATTTGCTGAATCGATTGTCTTCATAATATATTTACCATTTTTTAAATTAATAAAATAAAATAGCATTTATTATTCATCAATTTATTTTTGTTTAGCATATTTTAATTTTACAGAATCACTCACTATAATTCATCTATTTTTTTCTTTGCGTCTATGGCAAATTTTTGATGAGTATATCATCTTACACATCTTGTTTTTGTGGAAAATGTTTGGCTGATCATTTTCATGATTAGAAGGATTACATTAGATACAAATTCTTTTATAGAAAAAGAGAAATATCAAATTAGTTAAATTTTATTTGGTGATTAAATTGTATGTAATAAATATTACACGTCACTGAATATCAATCTCTCTCTAATATTTTCGAGCAAATATACCTGTAAAAATATAAAAATAGCAATTTGATTTTTATTTTAAAAATAAATTTAGAATTTTCAATATAATAAATATATTTAAAGAAAATAGAAAATTGATGTGCTATTCAAAAAAAAAAAAAAATATTACAACTGAAAAAACTGAAAAGATCTAAGTACAATAAATAATGAACAAAAACCAATTTGAATAACTATAAGATAATAAATATTTCTTTGAATTGAAATCTTAATAAAAAATAGAGAGCAAAAATTTAAAATTTGATGTCTAAGATATATTTGGAAATTAACTAATCCAAAAAAACGAAATAAAATTCTAAATTGAAGACGAAAGAACAGAATCAAAAAATTTCAAAGTATCCTTTGAAAAACATCAAGGAATCTTTCTTGTTTAATTTACTAAACCTTCTAACATTAATGACGCAAGTAAATTTTTTAGATTTTATTTAGAAATTTTAACTATATTTCAAAAATAAAATAAAAGACATTTAATTTAGTAGTAAAAATCTCGAACAATTAAACAAATTATGTCCTATCGAAATTATTTAAATAAATATAAGAAGATAACTCTACTTACTTATTGGAGTTGGAGAAGGTTATGAAAATGTTATTAAATATATTGAAAAGAAATAGAAAACATTTGATGATACTGATCAAATTTAGTAAATTATTATTAAATACTTATAAGTTTTATTTCAGATGAGCTGTGAAACTTTTCTGGAATATCAAATAAACCAATAACCTTAAAATGTTGATATTGATAATAATGGTGATGATTTTGATGGCTAAAATTTTGAGGAAGATATCAGAAAATATGATGATGATAAAGAAAAGTTAGTCATTTACATCTAAAACATTTCTTAGCTTGTAATTGGTTTTGGTAAATTCAAAGGCATGCAAATTTATGATAAATTAGATTAAGATGAAGATTAAAAAAATGAAGATTAAAAAAATGAAGAATAAAAAAATGAAGAATAAAAAAATGAAGAATAAAAAAATGAAGATTAAAAAAATAAAGATTATGCTATGGTTGGAGTGTTGGGAAATATAAATAATGTAAATTAGTATTTTATTTCTTATTTATTATAGCTAATAGTTCAAATTATATTATAGGGTAAAACATTTGCGATTAACAAGCTGTCAAGAAGTGAAGAAAACCTCTCTAGAGAAGGAGAATTGTAAAGGACTCATGGAATTACTATTACTTAATAGTCAATAAAAAATAAAACATTCCTCTTTGCTGATATAGAAGGAAATTAACAAGCCTATAATATGAATTTATAATAAATAAAAAAAATTTTTTCAAATGAAATTTAATAAGAAAACATTCCATATCTGTATAGTAAACTCTAGGAGAATTGCATTAACCAATTTATGATAGAACACTGTAATGTTCTTATTTTTATCACTAACAGTCTTTCAGATGATGAACAAAATGCTATTGAAGAACTGAAAAATTATTTGAAATATAGGGTATTTATTTATTAACTAATTTAATAAAATTCTTTTATTCTGATCTACATATAAATAAAAATGATAATTAAATATAGGATACTGAGAAAACATATTTGTAATAAGTGATTGTTATCAGGAATCTCAAACATAAAAAAAATTTAAAGAGTCTTTAAAAAGTAAATAAAAAACAAATAAATTTTTTATAAATAAGAATAAATTAAACATAATACTCTATTTATTAGACAATAGATGAGGAATGCAAGTAATTTAATTTATAATTAAATACTAACAACTAAGGCTATTAAAATGGTGAACAAAGAGATAGGAGCTGTCAATATATTGAATAGATAGATAATTTTTTGATTTGTTATTATTACTTAGGAGATCATGAAAGTTGCTAAGAAATTAAAGATTATAATATGATGGTATTCTAAAGCATAAAAAATAATATCGAAAATGAATAGTATAAGAAACATGATACAGATATTATTTAAAACGTCAAAAAGTTTATGAAAAATTTCATTTTAAAATTCTTTTAAATTTAAAGCGTAACATTTTTTAAATTTAATAAATTTTTTCACACACTCTTTTTGCTATACTAGGAAAAATTAATTGATTTGAAGGTTAAGACTGTCTAAAAGGGAGTTAAGGTTTTAACCCTAAATAAAAAAGAAGGAGAAATTAACTTCCTTGTAAATCAACGTGCTATTGCAGAATCTAAATTTGGATTTATATCAAGCAATCTCACATATACCATAAAAGAATCTTAATTGCAAAATAATTCTAAAATACTAGTTGCTTAAATAGAATTACCTGGCTTTAAAAAAGAAGAACTAGTTAATAGCTTAGATATCATACAAAATTAATCAAGTATTACTATTTAAAGCAAATAATATTCAGAGAGCAGAAAAAATTAATCATAAAATCAACATGAAAAATTTTCTCAAAATGCTTAAGACCTAAATTATTAACAATATCCTTAATTATAAATTAAAAAATAAAAATATTAGTAACCACTTTCAGAATAGTATTTAACAGATACAATAAAACAGGATATTAATGAATTAATAATTGATGATAAAGATTAATATAGAGTAACTTTAACTCATTAGTATCAGGCTTAAATTGAATAAGAATCATTAGAAACTATTAAAAAAAAAAAATTAGAAAGTTTTTTGATATAAATTCCTATAAAATCAGAAATAGATGAGCGTACTATTAGAAGAAATATAGATTATAATGCTATGGACAAATAGTTCTAAAATGTTGATAAAATAATCTCTTTAAATAATGGAATAATTATATTTAAATTTGAAATAAAATATGAACCTATAGACTTATGGTGAATGCTTTAATTCATAATACCCTTTAGCTACTCTCACATATTTACTAAAGTTATCCTTTTATATTAATATTTAATATTTTTATTGATAATCTTTTTAGAATCTATACATATATATAAATGAGTGCATCCATAGATTACTTGAGCTGGAATAAAATTTAAATTAATTAATTTATTAAATATTTTATCTATTTTATTAGGTTTCAACTTTTGTTTATCAAATAAAGATAATTATTATTATTATTATTATTATTATTATTAAATTTTTGCAAATTCAATTATAAATATTTTAAAGTTTTACAAATTTAACTTAATGTTTTCTGAACAATAAATTTATGATAAATTATTTATTTTGAAATGTTTTTTTGTATTAATGGATTTTTTAATAGAATCTATATTAATAATCCAATCCTAATTCAATTCACTGTATAGTATGATTTCGAATCTTTGATTATAGATAAATCTTTTATAAAAATATCATTTAGTTAAATAGCTTCAAAAGTAATAATTATTTAGATATTATTAAATAATTAATTGTGTTATTTTAACTTAATTATGGGTATTGTTGAAAATATAGAAAAATATGTTCCACCACCTAACTGGGATGGAAATGGTGATTATCGCTCAGTTTTCCATCAGGGTTTTATGAATTATTTTAGGCATTTAGAACTGATAGCTCTAGTTTCATATATTTTGATAATCATTCTTCAAAGATTTACAGCCAAAGCTTAAAAAAACTCAGATAATGATAATAATTAATAATTTAAACAAAGCTAACAACAGTATTAATAAAGTTTTACTAATTATACGCTTCCATATCAGTAGTTATAATCAAGTAATAATCTCAGTGCTTCTATTAACCAAAATAGTACATAAAGTTCTAACTAAAATATGTCATAAAATACTAAATAAATTGGATTTTTATTTGAATTTTTAGGATTAGTTTCTCTTTGGATTTTAATTGGATTATTAACATTTTAATATGGACTTAGTTATGGCTATAAAATGATTAGCATAGAAACAGCCAATTATATTAATGGGGGCTGCGTTATCGTGGGGTTGATCTTGTAAAATAAATTAAACATTGGATAAAGAAGATATCTAAAAGTATTATTTACAGTAATTGGCTTCAGTTTGGCTATTTTACCATAAATTCTTTCTGAGAATATTTGTATGTGTGTTTTTAATGTGTATGGATACTAGGTCGGCGATTTCTTTTTCTCTTCTAAATTTACTCGCTATTACTAAATACAAAAAGAAAAAGTTTGTCCCGATAATCATTTATGCCATTTCTATGCAACACTACCTGAAACAAGTTATGATTCAGTATTCTTTAATATCCATACAGGGTTGAATATTACTGAGGTTGGAGTAAGTTTATAGCCTTTTAATGACCATGGAAATTTACTTGAAGAAAAACTTGAAATAACAGCTTAGATATAAGAGAGTATTCAAATTGAAGAAAAAGGAGATAGAAATGTATTTGTTGGATTATACACAAATCTATAACCAAATACTAAATATTAAGTTTAAGTAATAAATAAATAAACTTAGGAGATACTAAAGAATTCTACTTATAAGACATTGCCTTCACCAGAATAAAAGAACATTTAAGTTAAAATTGCATTTGGAGGAGACTGGAGCAGGTAAAAGTTTTATTATAATTTTTTGAAAATTTTTAGATAAAGTATCATATTAATAAATTATTTTTATTATAGAGAAGGAAATGGAGACTAATTAACTTCTAAGCTAGTGTAAAAATAACCTGATATTATCATGTTAGGTGGAGATGTTGGTTATGATAATGGATTTAAGGAATGCTACTATTCCTGGGATATATTTTATGATTCATTTGAACAGAATGTATTCGATAAGTTAGGTAGAATTATTCCATTAATATTTGCTATTGGAAATCATGATGCTGGTTGGAATGCATTAGGTCAGTATAACACCACAGTAAATGCTGAGCATGGACCTCTCTATTTTACTTGGGCTCCTTAACAATTTGGTGAAAATAAAACAATACCAAAATACAGTGAAAGATCTTCGCTAAACTACCATATAATTAGAAACACGATTCATTTTTCTCTTGACAGTTAATTTAAAAAATATTCAAAAATTTGTTTTAATTAATTTTTTTATTTAAAAGGTGGGTACTTTCATACTTTCTCAGGATATTAAAACGATTGGATGAAATAAACTCTCTCTTCCTACTCAGATTTTTATAAATTTGCTATTTATCATGTTCCTATATACCCTGTCTGCTTGAATCCTAAATCTAAATTCAACAAACCCCAAACCAACATCGACATGAAAAACTACTGGGTACCACTTTTTGATCAGTACAAATTTGTAGGAGTATTTGAAAATCATGTGCATATGTTCAAAAGGACCTTCCCTTTAAAAAATAACACAATCGCTGAAAATGGTACAGTGTATTTTGGAGATGGTGCATGGGGAGTTCCAACAGACGAATCCTGTCCTCCAGACTAGTTCACTAACTCAACACTTGGTGGAATATTTGAAAAAGCTCATACTGAAAAAAATGTTGATCATGTATGGGTGCTAAATCTTAATGAAAACGAAGCCATTTATGATGCTTTTACCTAAGATGATTCTGTATATTTTGAAAGAGGATATACTCAAACACTATCAAATTATGATATGAATTGATGATTAAAAATTGTTATAAAAAAATAAAACCAATAAATGTTATTATAAATATATAAAAAAATATAAACAGAGCTTTTTAGCATGTTAATTTATTTAAAAATTTGGTAGATTTGATTTGCTTTTTATAAAATTTAATTGAATAAGTAAATAATACATGAATTAAAGCAACAAAATTAATTTTATTGTTGAAAAATGATAACTTATTTTTTATGAATGGTTTTAGCTGAAAATAGCTAAATGAAAACATAGCAATTTGGAGGGTAATTTTGAATATTTTGAAAGAGGTTATACTCAAAACATATCAATTTATATAATGAATTGATGATTAAAATTTACTTTAAAACTTATTAATGTAAATGTAAACAGGACTTTTTAGCATCTTAATCTATTTAACAACTAAGTAGATTTGATTTTATTTTGTTAAAATTTATTCGAATAAATAAATAATTCATGAATAAAAGCGATAAAATAAATTTTATATTCAGAAAATGATTAAATTATTTTTTAGAAAAAATTTAGCTTATTTAGCTAAAACAAATAATTAGTTTTTAATAATAAAACTAAAAAAATATAAAGAGAATAAATAAATGACATAATTTAAATGTTAAAAAATAAATAAATATATTTGCATATATAATAAATTAATTGTGTACTTCATCATGAGCACACTTTCTCAAGGTTATTTACTTAACTTTCAATTTATAATTAATAAATCCGATTTGAATTTTTAACATTCATCTCCTAATTTGTCTACATAAAATCCTCAAGTCTATTCTATTTAATTACATCATCTTAATAGGATTTTCTATCAATTATTGTCTAAAAGTTTTAATTAGAAGAGGATAGTTCACAAGAATCACATTCATTAGTATTTTAGTTATCATCATATTCGTTTTCCTTTACAGAGGATTATTACTCTACTTTTAACTCATTTTCTTAAGCCTATTCATTTTCGAAGCTAATGTCTTCAGATGACAAATTTCCCTAATTTTAAGCTTCGAAGTATTCATCTTCTTAGATATCGCTTTATGAGTCACTATCTTCATAAGAATAATTTATATTTTCTTCCTCTTAATCTGAGTAGTCAAAGTCTTGATTGTAATCATTTAAGAATCCTCTTCCTGATACAATGTCAAATTTCTTTTTCATTTAAGGTGGGTTATTGAAAATAAATTAATTCATTTCATCATTTAAGGTATGTGATTTTATCTAGCCGCATGAAGCGCATTTGGATTATAATAATGATTTAGATTGGTTGACTTTGATTTAGTACTCGAGCAGATGACATTTAGAACATTTCAAGTAAGTATTAGTAAATTCATTTATTAATTCTTCTACTTATACTTAGCAAAGTGAGGTTTTTATTAAGTAATTAGACTTTTAATAAATTTCTTTTTAGCAGTTTGATTTTATGCAAATATATTCGACTAAGTATGTATCAGGTACTTAAAGGTTATCAGCGAGTTTTTAAAGATTTTATATGAAGAAAAATCTCTTATGTTTTTAAACTACTGGCTTAATAACTTTATACCTATCATACTCGTCGTCTTCGTAGTTATCAAAAATGTCCATAATTTTTTTATTGTTAATTTGTTAATTTGAAAATTTGTTATTGATAAATCACTGTATTTGTTGTTGTAGTCAGAGGATCAATAGCATACAGAGTTGTCTAATTTTGAGATAAACAAATAAAGATTTTAGTATTCTGGAATGAATAAATCGATATTAGCTTATTTATTTATCTAAATAAAAATACTATTTTGGAATTTTGTTTCCTTTTATAAAACTATTTGTTAAATTAAATATTATAAAAAAATTAAATATATCCTTTTATTTAACATGATATTTCAAGAAAATAGATAAAGAAATTTAAATTAGCCATCAAACCAAATCACCCAAAGAAAATTCCTTAAATTTTTGGATAAACTCTTAAACTGTTAGTATAGCGTCTACTGGAAAATCTTCTCAATCTATTTTTTTGAAAGATTGAGAACAAAAATAATGAAAATCTCTCACTTTCCTTTGATAGAATATGAAAATATTTTGTTTTTAGTAAACAGTAAAATGAATGAAATTTTAGAACAATCAAAATTTTTTGAAGAATATGTAAATTTTAAACACTGGAGTGAAATTAGTGACGCATTAACACAAAAACCTAAATTTCTTTTTTAACATCTAGGTGGATAATTAAAAATAGAAAGAAACTGAAATAAATAAGTTAAGTATTTTAGAAGGAAAAAAATATGAAGAAAGACAAATGCATATTTATTAAAATTTTAATGAAAATAATAAAATAAAACCATTTAACAAATAATAAGATTATCTTATAATAGATATGAAAAATACTTTTTATCTATTTTAAGAGTTACATCATGTTAAATTAATTGGTAGCAATTTAAATTATGACAAGATAAAATAGAGTAAACGATAGATAAAATATATAAATAAGACTTGCAATTAAGAGATAGCTAGAGGCTCTCAGACTATGCATCCTAATTAATAGAGCCTATTTAAAAGGAATAGAAAAATAGAGAAAATGAGCAAATGAATCTCTTATTAATCTACTTTATCTAGTACATCCTTTGGGTTGTTTAATTCTTGAGTTTACTTTAAACAAATCAGGAGACTGGCTGACTGACTTTAATTATTTATTTAATTTACAATCTGATTTTTGTTTGATGCTAATAATATAAAGGAAATTGAAAATTTTAAGGAGAATATAGCTTTTAATGTTAATGTGAAGATTTTAATTTTATTGATGATTTTTTTATTTTATTTAATAGGTGGTTCAAAAAAAGCTACTGATTTATTTATTTTTTATATTTATTATAGAATTTTTTGTTCTTTTCAAGATGATTAATGATTAAACAAAGTCAAATTTAATTATTTATTTTTATGTTTGTTACTTTGCTGTCTTCACTCAAGTTATTTACTGCTCTTTAAAGAGATTTTCATATACGTAATCCTGGTAAATCTCAAATCAAATGTATATTCATGAGTTAAATGCAGAGAAAAATTATTCCAAATCTTTTGTATTCGCATAGCTATTTGGGAATTAAGTGAAGAAGGGGTGATTAAGAGCTTCTTAGATTCCGTATCTCTAATCTACTTCATAAGAGAGGAGGTTTTAAATCAAATCTTTAAGCTACTCAATCTGTTCTTTTATGTTTTATTAATTGTTATTATTTATTTCTTAGTTTGATAAAGCAATGTTGTTTAAATCTTATTCACTCATTAGCTGCTAAAAGAAAGCTTATTCATTAGGAGTTAAAAAAAAATTAACCTAACTCACAGCCCTCTTACTTTTTATGTATGATAACAGCTTTTTAGAGCTGCGACTTGTAATATTTGACTTTTTTCTGTTGTATGAGCTTTGACTTTCAGTTTGGTTTTCTTAATTAGATTAACTGCTGCTGCTTTGATTTTCATTTTCTTCTTAATTGTCTTCTGCTTCGGAATCACTGTTGTAGCTATTTGAGCTAGTGTCTAAATCTTATAATGTCTCTTCTTAAATTTAGTTCTATAAGAAGTGACTGAATTAAGTATCTGGATTATTTTCGTTAACACTACTAACTATAAATTTAACATTTTACCAAAACTGATCAAATTGCTTGCTTACAATATACTTATACTTATAATCAAATTAACTTGCAGACCCAAAGGGATATATCTTAGTTGCCAGCCTAAATAAGACTACTCCAGCAGCAAATGTATCTATTTTAGCAAATCTCTAAAACTTCAACTCTTTTTATTAGATTTTCTAATCTTACTATGTAGAATTACTCTAAGAAGAGTTACAGTCTAATAACTGTACCTCTTTTTTTAGTATTTCTGGAGATATATATTTTTAAGTCCCACATACTTCATTATCATTACGTCCAGCGAAGGAAAGGTCTATTAATTTAAGGGTATATCCTTCCCCAAAAACAATATTATCTTCTTTTATATCTCTGTGAACTAAATGCGCCTAATGCATTTCATTTATTCCTTTTATTTATTTATACATATGATAAGTATAATAGAATTAAACTTTATTGAATTTATATTAGTTTATAACGCTAAATTAAAATGCTACTAATTGATTTTAAATAATTGTATAGATTGATCTTATATATATCTCTTTGTAAGAAGTGTCTATCTATACAACCAAAAAATTTTTAAAACATAATTGGTACCTTAAAAAAGCTGCTTGGCTATTCTACGCAGAATGTTGATTGGTAAAAATGTAAGCTTTGGACTCTCCAAGTAACTTCCAAGGCAACCATTTTTTGCATACTCAATAAATAATGCATGACAAGAGTAAGTTTTATTGTTAAACTAAAATGAATAGTTATCTATGTTCTTTACAAATTGAATAATATTAGACTTTGCATTAACTTGATGATCTTGACAATTGACTGAGCTATTTTATTCTTTTAAAAAGCACATTTCTTAATCAAAAGACATAGATCTTTTTGATAATAAACCAACCAAATTCGCATTTTCTAATTCAGCTTGAAAAGAAATCTCATTCAAAGTTGATTTATTTGAAGCTATTTGTAATTTTTTTAGTGCATTGAGCTCCGTTTTGTAAGAATTGATAAATTTATCATCAAGCAAATTTCTTTTAATTGCCTTAAGCGCTATTTTATGTCCAAGTTGGTCCTCGCACAGAAAAACTCTTTTAAATAAACATTTATTTTAACTATGTCATAAGCTATTTATTTATTTGTCAAATTTTTATAAAACAAATATCTTACTCTCCGTAGCTACCCTTTCCTATACTTTTTATAATTTTTATTTAGTTTTCTTAATTCTGCATATTTGTGAATTAGCTAAGGTTTCTTTCTTTGTTATCTTTACTGAAACGCCCTTCTTTTTTTCTTCCTTTTATGTAATGAACTAATTTCTTAGTGATAGCTCTTATTTTATATGTTAAAAATTTTTGCTTTTTTTTGTTATCTATATTTATATATTTTTTAACAAAAATTAAAAAAATTCTTATGGATAATTTCGATGAATTGTTAGTAGTTTATCTAAAATAACAATAATCAAAAATCAAAACAAATTTTAAGATAATTAAAATATGAGACTGACAAGCCAATGAGAAGAGTAATTCGTTTAAATAAAAAACCATTCATTCATTTTAAGAAAAGGAGTATCAAATAAAATGATCTAAGAAACAACAAAAAGAAATCTGACGATTATTTTACTATTTACAAACAAACAGATTTTAGATCCATTAAAGATTTTTAACAAATAGATTTTATGCCAACCAAATATCTAAATAATACGTCATATTTATCCAACTCATAATTCTTTTATAATTATTTAAATTTTTAATTCATTATTCATTCTGATTTAAAAAATAATTACAAAAAAGGCTAATTTAATGTAAATAAATTTTTTATTTATCAAATAATTCTATTGATGAAATTATTTCGCTTGAATTTATTTATTTTATTAAAAAAAGCATAATTAAAATAAATTATTAAATTTCAATGTTAATGACTATTATAGAAAGAAACTTTAAACACAAGAAATAAAATTTAAAATCACCATTATAATTTAATGAAAAAAAGAATAAGTTCTTGAGTAAAAAATGTTATTCAATAAAGATAAGTTAAATCGATTGGATTGTCAGACATGTTTGAGAATTTGAAATATAAACTATAATTTAATTTAAATAGTATCTTTATAATATTTAATTTAATTTTATCAATTTATTCCAAATAATTATTTTTAATTTAATTTTGCTTGTTTTGAAGAAGCAAATATTTGAAAATATTTATAATTTAATTTAAATAAACTAATGAATTTAAATTTAATTCCTAAATGTAATAAACTTTATAATTAATTTAATCGGTATTAAATAAATAAATCTTATTTATTTTTAATTAACTGATTCTTTCTAATAAAAATTTAAAATGATATTTTTGTTAATTATTTTAATAGAATTTGAAGAATTAGTTATTAAAATATAAAGTTTCTTATTTTTAAATATAAAATCATAATAAATATTTATTTATTTTATTTTAAGTTAACAAATCTTTTTTATTTCTGTGAATAAATTGTTTCTAGAAAAAGCTTTACAAATTTTACCCAATAATTGCTTTTAATTTATTTTTTTGCTTTTGAAGAGTGAAATTCATAACAATTAAATCCTATTCATTTTTGTTTTAAAAATCACTTTTATTTTTAATTTTTTAATATGTCTTTTAATAGAAAAATTGAAACAATTTCTTATTAATAATTTTTATAAATCTAAATTTTTTAATGTTTGAAATATAAATACTTATTATAGATATTTAAATTTTTTTAATTATAAAATCATTTTTAATTGTATAAATTCAATTTAATTAGTTTTTAGTTATAAAATATTATTTCAAAATTATATTTATTTTTTATTGAGAATTTAATTTATTTTTAATTGTTAGATTTTTTTTGATAGAAAAAAATAAGTCTTAATTTATTTTTAATTATAAAATTTTATATTTTTACTACTAAATTTTATTATATTTAAATAATAAATATTTTTAATTATTAAAATTCATATTTTTAAAATATTTGTTTTAAAATGTTATAATTTAGCAATTTAGTTTTATTAATATTTTTTTTTCAATAAAAAATAATGGAAATTATAATTTAAAAATGAAAAAAATAAATTAATTTCATAAAATTTGTGTTGAACATGTTGTTTTATTATTGTTCTTTATAGAAATTATTCTAAAATGAATAAAATTTAAAATGAATATTAGTAGTTAGTTATTTCAGATATTTTTATACTAAATATAAATATATATTTAATAGAAGAATTAATCTAAAATAATATGATTTTTAATAATAGTATTCATAACCTTCATATTGTGTTTGAAAATGTTAATTTTAATTGAAATCATTCTTTTTTTTTCAAAAACAAATACTCACTTTTTTAAATTGAGAGCAACTATGAGCGTTATAAAGATTTTAGAAGACATTTTTTAGGGAGGTAGAGCTTTTGGTAGAAAGAAATTTTTCACATATAGATTAAAAATAATCAATTAAAGTTATTATAGATTTTCAAAATCAATAAAATTAAATAATTGGATGGGATTGATTTTACACTTTAGAGTAATAGAATTTATTATGTTTAAATTTTTGTCTAAATAGCTTAACAAGAGATATTATTCGAGCATGCATTTTAATAAAAAATATTGTTTTCTTTTCTTCCATGGAAATTTCATGATTTAATAAGAGCTTGAATTGAAAATAGAGTTAATTTAGAATAAGAGTAGAGTTTTTTAGAATTAATAACCTATAAGCGATAATTAGATTGCGAAGTGGGAAAAAAGTATTATTTTTAAAATAATAATTATATTACATTATATAAACTCTATATTTCTAATCTATTTTTTTCTTTGTACTCCCAAAATAAAAGATCCTCTAATAAAACATTTAAACATGCAATTTATAAAACCTTTTTTGATTCTTTATTTATTTTAGAATGTTGTTAATGACTAATTTTATCAAGTAAGGAGTTTAAATCAAAAACAATAATTTAACAAATATAGTCAAGCCATATCCAAAATTTAATTTAAAATTAATAGGACCCTTACTTTTTTTTGAATCAATGTAAACATAAATCAAAAATGAATCAAAATAGAAAAACAAAATGTTGCGCAATCAATTACTTATCAATTTAAAATGTTTTTGGTTTTGCATGTAAAATGATTAACTTAAAATAAATTTAATTCGGTTAATGCATGTTTTATCTTTCATTTAAGATTCTTATCTTAGGAGAATTTGATGATCTTTAAGATGATCTAAATTAAAATGATAGTTCTACAATTAGTAGAATGCAAGCAGGATACATTATTCTAAGCTGAAAGCAATAAATTTTAACAAGTAAAATTAGTAGTCAACAAATATAAGTGGCACCCATAAAGATTAGGTGCCAATAAATTTAGATCAGAGAGAATCAGATAAAGGACTTTTATTAAACAGAGCAAGTAGTAACAAAGGGGCATTTAACCTTTTTAAGAATAAAAGGAAATATAAAATTTTAAAACTATGTTTTAAAAAGTTCATTTGGTTAATCTGATGGCTTTAAAAGAATATATCAAGTTCAAGAATAAAAAATATTTAACCTAATACAACAAATAATTATGATTTATATGAGAGACAATGATATATAGAATAGTAATTATATCCATTTTATTATTTGGGTAAATAACCAAATTATTATAAAATTTCTATAGGAATTAATCAAAATTGTTATTGTTTAATTGCAAAAAAAGTTTTTACTAAATTATAATAAAACTCTATTTTAATCTTTCTTTTTGTTCTATAAATGATTATCTTAAATGGATATATTTTTTTAATTTAGCATTTGAAGTTATCAGTGGGTCCATTAATGATGTTTATGCCTATGAATTCAATCAATTCAAAATATTTAATTTGTTCTTTTTGCAGTTTAAAGTTTTAACTTTCATATTTAATTTGAAATGTTTTTTAAAGTTACTTTCAAGTTAAGCTGAATTATTTCATATCAATTTTTACTAAAATTAAAAATAAAATTTTATTTAGCAATAATATTAAGGTTATTTTGAACTATTTTCAATAATGCCATTTAAGTATTGGTTAACATAATCTTTATATTTGTTATACCATGATAGAAAAATATTTTACAAAGAATAAATTATTATTTTAAATTATCTAATTATCATTTTATAATTATATGACTAAATAGTCATTAAAGATGCTTTAAATCTAAATGTCATAAAAAAATAATACTTGCTAGTAAATGATGAGATGGGACTTAGAAAGCAAAAGAGTTAAATGGGATTATAATCTATTTTAGTAGAATTTAGATAATAATAATAATGTATTATTTGGCTAGTTAAGATATTTTTATGAAGGATATAGTGGGGAATAAATACAACATGACATAAATTATTGGGTGAATTTATTATTATAATGCGATTGTTATTATAATAATTATAATTATTTGTGTTTTTGTGATCATTAAATCATAATCTTCTATACAAGTTGTAACCTTTTTAACTATTTAATAATTTAAACGGCCTTTCTATTATATAAATCAAATTATAATTAATTATTGTTCATTTCTGACAGCATTGAAAAAATTCTTTACTATCAGAAAACACTTTAAATTTAGCACTTTTTGGAAGCACCAGAAATCGAAAATAATAATCTGCTCAATAAATAGAAAGGGGATAAAAAAAGTAGAGAAAAGAGAAAATCACCTTAAATGGTTTTCTCTTAGCTTTTAAAGCCTGCTTGAAGCCTAAACGCCCTGAACAGAAAAAATAAAGAAAGATAGTACATTACGTGTGCTTGTTGTACTCTTTCTTTTGCTTTTAAAGTTGAGTAAAAAATTTGCTAAGATGACCAAGTCTTCTCAACTTTACTTTTGCTTAATTGTTGTTAAAATTCCAATTGAATCTTCCTTAAAAAAGAAGAAACGAAAGAAAATAATAAACAACAATAAAAATGAAGTAATAAAAAATTTGTAACAAAGGCTTAAAAACCCAAAATTACAAATAATTTTATTATGAAAACCACACTAATGTTATGATTAGCTTAGCGTGGAAAGCAAAAGAACCCCTGCTTTGTTAGAAGTAATCATGAGTGATGTTTTAATAAAAAAATATTATTTTTAAACCATTAGAAATAGTGGAATAGAGATAAGAAGATATTGTTAAAACACCATAAATGGTGAAAATAATAAAATTAAAAAAAAAAAAAAAGAAAACAAAAAAACAAAAAAAAAAAATACTTTTTCACAGAGATCACTTTCGCTGATATCGAAGAGAAAACTAAAATTACTACCAATGAGACCGAAGATAAAACTCAGTAAGGAAATGAAATTACCTAAAAAATAAAATCAAATCCTGAAAGAGAAAACTCTGAGTTTGAAAAGAATGTATCCTAAAAAAATACAGTCCAATCAATGTAGTTTAAAATATTTCAAAAAGAAAATATATGTCCTCAAAAAACATATTTTGACTGAATGAAGTATAAAAATTAACTAATCAATCTAACCCAAAAAACTAGAAAGAAAAGTTAATTTAAATTGATGGTAATTCTAAATTCTCAACAATAGTTGGTGTTAACAAGTTATCTGCTACTGGCCGCTCTGAGTAATAAAATAATTACTTAATTAATTAAAGAAGTAATTAATTAAAAGTAAAACAATCACTACGGAGTATGATAATTAACTAATCCAACAAATTAATTGATTAAAAGAAACTAATGGAGGAAAAGAAATTAATTAATTATGACTAAATTAATTAATTAATAATTAATAAACTTAATTGGATGAGAGTAAAATACTTTACAAGGTTAATAAATAGAAATCTAATAAAAGCTAACCTAAAAAATTAGCGATTTCTAGATTCCTACTATTGATTAAGTTTAATAAATGAAATCAAAAATTAAATTAGTTAATTAATAGTAATAACACACTTAATTACTCGCTAAAATAAAACTGATAAAAAGACAGTAAGCCATTCTACTTTCTGACCAAATCACTAATTAATTTTTAGCTGAAATAAAAAATCACTACGAAATAAATCAATTAAAGAAAATTTGATTTATCTAAAAAATATTTTAAATGGACTCTGAAAGATGGAAATAATGATGATTATAATAAAATCAGCTAGAACTTGAAATAAATGAAATGGAAAAGAAAACTTACAGAAGTTAGCTGAATTCTATAAAGATTCAATTACGATACACATCAAGAAAATCGTATTTTAATAATCAATATGGTAGATATCAAAATCTTGAACTGATGATGAATGAAACTTGAAGAATAATCAGAAACTATCTCAAAAATAGAAGAAGATGAAAAATAGAGTAACAAACAAAGTTGTTTCAAGACTCAAAATTAAGCTTGTTGTCAATAAAAAATCAACCATAAATGAAAAACTTGTGATTTAGAAACAAGATAAATAAAATTAGCATCTTAAAAAAATGTTAAATAATAAAAAATCTATGAATAAGTCACCTTGTCATCAAAATAAATGAAAAAAGATTTTATTATGAACAATGACAGTAAATAAATAAAAAAACTATTTCATTTATTTTTTCTATCACAAATGAATAAATAACCAAATGACATGAGAAAAGTTTCACAAATATGACTGAAAATAAGAAAACCAATAAACTTAATGGTATCTAATATTGTGGTGATAGGTCTTAATTGAGAGATAATGATCGATTGTATTAAATGAAACTATTGTTCATACAAACAGCCTTAAATTTGTTATTTTAAATAATTATAAATGCCTAAAAAACAGATATAGTTAAATATTTTAATGAAAATGAGGTTGCAAAATATGAGCAGTCGAATCAAATAGTACGAAAGAGAGTTAAATTTTAGTTAAGATACTAAATCATAGTAAAAAGTTCAGCTAACACAAACAAGATATCATTGATAATCATAAAAATTGGTAAAAAATTGGTGAAATAAAACCAAAAATAAATCAAAGCTAGTCACTATGAAATGGTGAAAAGAGTATCTAAAAAATACTCAAACTAACTAGTTCAAAAATGATGAAATTTGAATAAAATAAGGAATTAAATCGCATAATTATTACCAAAACGCGAAATGATTATAATTTAATATAAAGTGACAATAAAATAAAGAATCAATATTTGATTTCAGAATAATAAAATAGAAATTTGCGTAAATGAAAAAAAGCGCAAACTCTAAATTATTAGAAATCTCCATATCATTAAAAATGATGATTAAAGATTTTAACTACCCAAAAAATAGTTAAAAAAACTAAATCATTATATGGTAAAAAGGAATGAAACCTAGAAAAGAAAATAGATTTTAATTATCAAAAAATAATTAAAACACTAATTCTTATAAAAATGATATGTTGATTTTGATGACTAATAATAAAAACAGACAAGTTTTTATTAAATAGTTTAGACTTAAAACTAAATGAAGTAGTAATTACAAGAATGTAATAAAATAGTAATCAAAGTCATAAAAAATATTGACTCATAAATAAAAACACTTTATACTAACAATGATATAAAAAATCTATGAAGATTTAACTTTAAGCTATAAACCAAACATTTAGAGTTAAAAATTAAATCTTTGTAGAGAAATTACAGATGCTGATTTCAATAAAAACACACAAAAAAATTTCATTTTAATAAATAGAAATAAATGATTTAAATTTTTGTAATAACCAGAAATAAAAATCAAGACGATAATCAAATCATAAAAGAATGATTGTGTCTAAAAAACATACTCAAAAACTAGATGAAGAGAGGAAAATATTGGTTTGAATCAAGGAGAAATATAAAAATTTAAGTTAAATACTGAATTAATCTCTAAAAATAACTGGAAATAAAGTCAGGAAAATATTCAAATCACGAACAATAGGGATACCTAAAAAATATATCTAAAGTTTGTGAAATGAAGAAGATAATGACCAGAAATAAGGCGAAGAATAAAGGATTAATTAGTAAAAGTGATTTAAATTTTGAAGAATAACCAGAAATAAAATCAAAAAGATATTCAAATCATAAAAGAGTGAAAGTACTTAAAAACTATTTTCAAAAACTGTGTGAAGAGGAGAAAATATTGGTTGGAAATAAGGCTAAAAATAGAAAAATAAATCATTTTAAATTTGAGCTTACCACTGAAAATAAGGCCAAGAAAATAATTAATTCATAAAAAGAATGAGTGTACCCAAAATACATTCAAAAACTATTATGGAAAGATGAAAATAATGATCTAAGATAAAGAATAAGCTCAATGGCAATACAAAATATTTATTAAAATGAAAACATCTGTAATAATCTGTAAAGAATGGCATTCATTAGTAGAGAATAATTAGTAATCTTCTATTCTAAATATAAAAACTAAGGAGAAAAATGTCAAATGCATTCTAAGAAAAGTGAACCAAATAAATGAGTTTTAAAATTTTCAATTAAATTTATATTCTAAAGAAGTTTTTGGATTTGAAACAAGTTGATTGAAGCGACTCTTTCTAAATTAAGTAGGTTAAATCACTTAAAAAATGAAATAATTTACAAGATTTAAATTTACCTAATAAGTAAATGAAAGAAAGATCAACTCCTACCTTACAAGTCAAGAATTCCAAAAGCTTTCTTATTTGACGAATAGAATATACTGTATTTGAGAAGCTATTTTTAATTAAGCTCTCAAATTTACTAATAAAAAATACAGCTTAAAAAACTGTTTTTAAAGCAGAATACCTATAATTTAAAAAAGGTAAAACTTTTTAGAAATTAAACTGCTTAATTAGTAAAAACTCAAAAATAATATAATAAAATATATTATTTAAAACTTTAAAATCGTTCAGACTAACGTAAGATAATAAAATCTCTTAAAAATATCAATTAAAAATGAAACTAAATTGATAAAAAAGGTGAACATAAAACTTTCTATGTTAGATAACATAGCCTGAAAAATATCAAAAATGACTACTAAAAAAATTATAAATGAAAAACGCAAAGTGAAGATATTCCAAAGAAAAAAATAGGAAGATAATAAAATAAAAACCTGAAAAATATCAAAT
>JH719966.1:0-35621 GCA_000231845.2 Tetrahymena malaccensis 436
CAACCCCAACCCCAACCCCAACCCCAACCCCAACCCCATAAAAATATATATTTAAAGAATAAAATACTAAAAATTTAATTTAAATAATATTCAATTAATTGTTTGATGTTTTGGAACAATAAATTTCTAATAAAAAAGCGTTATAATATTTTTAAAATTTATTGATTTTACAATGATTTTTTTAAAATTTTTATTTGATAAAATTTTATAAAATTAAAACTAGGATGAATTTAAAACTTTATTTATCAGATTTCCCAAGATATATTAACAATGTAATCAGAATCTGTAAAAATTTAAGATGATATTGAAGTCTTTTTTTTAAAAAGAACTTTTTAGTTACTTTTTGATTAATGAAAAAAATCTTATCAAAATAAAAAGAGATCTATTGATTATCTTATTTATTTTGTGATTATTTCTGATTATCAATTTTTTTGATAGAAATTTATTTTTTAAGCTAAAATTTAAATTTTAATAAAACATATAAGTGATATCTCAATTCGAATATATCCTAAAATATTTTATATTCATATTGAGGAATCATGACCAAAGAGTCAAGCAAAGAATTTTATAAATAAATATTAGTTCAATAAAGTATTTAAAGCTCTATTAGATATTATCTAAGGAATGCATACTTAGAATTCAAAAGAAGATTATGCTATTTTTGTTTAGCTTTTTTCTCAGTAACTATTGTAGTAGCAGCTGCTGGAGTAGCATAAAGTGTTATTGATAGAGCTCCAATTATATTTCTCTCTGCTGCTGAATCTAATAATGGTTAAAGCGATTTTGAAATCAGACCATCTTCACAGATTCTTAATCGTAAAATATATTTCAATTAAATTTGTTTAAAAAATGAAACATTCAATATTAGCTAAAGATTCATCATGATTTATTGTTTTAAAAGTATGCAAGCAAATAACCAAGATTGCTTTTATTTTTTATTTATTAGATTGTTTTAATAATGGCAATTTTTAAAAACATATTTTTGTTGATATAAAATAGCTGGTCCTTTAGCTCAATAATCATTTTTAAATTTTACTAGAGTTAATGAAATTTTGAAAGATGAAAGAGCTGAATAAACTTCTCCTAGATTTGTTATGAATGGAAATTTAGTGGCAGATTCTTCATAAATTTTATGTTATATAGACAATAGTTCTTTGTAGACTATATATGAAACAGCTTAAGATTGCAAGATGTAAAAAAAAGGAATATTGCATTTTATAGATTAACAAAAAGAAAAGAAAATAGGATTAGGTACATCTTGGGAAATTAAAGAAATGAAAGAAGGCGAAATTACTATTCATAAGAATCTTTAAATATAAATGGGTAATACTTTTTATAAAATTAAAAATTGTACTTTAAAAAATAAAATATAAATATTTTAAAATTCATACAAAGGGCTAGAAATAGGGTAGACTATCTATTTTAAGACAAATGATTTTTAGTAGATCATCTACAATTTAGTTGAATAGATGTGCTCTCCTAAATTTGAATCAATATACTGTTAAAATTTAAAGAATGAGATAAAGGGCTAACAAAAGGTAATTTAGAAAAAATGTCTTTTTTTTAAAGAAATTGTTTTAATTAGTATAGTGGAATTATAAATTAAATTTACAATATACTATAAACCATCACCAATATCAATAAATTAAAAAATTGTTTTAAATGAATTATATTGATATTTGACCTTGCTTTTCTAATAAAAAAATATTAATACATTTAAGAGATTATAAACAAAAAATTAAGGTTTATTAAAATTAATAATAAAAAGGACTAAAAAATAGAACAAACATTCATTGTTGTGCCTTTTAAGGTGGCTCACATATTTTCAAGTGAAGGAGGAAAGTTTGGCAGTGAAACTTTAGATAATTTTCTTATTGCTGATTTTAAATATTTACTTTCTTATATTCCAAAATATGCTGCTCCTAAGAGAGTATTTATGCAAACTCAGGGAAAATAATTTTATGATTTTGTTTTATAGTAAAAACCTGAATTTTATACAACTATGGTAAATTGTTTGATATTTAATACACTTTTGTTTTAAGTTTATTGTTTATAGATAAAGATGAATTTAAAAGATAGAGACTCAGTTTATATTGACAGTAATTATGATAATATTTAGTATACAATCACTAAATTTGCTTCTAATGTAGTATATGATCTTGGAGTTTATCCAATTGATATGTATTGGCCTGTTTTGGATGAATTATACGGTACAAGATTTGCTGGAATGTTTCTTGGTATAGTTCTCAATTTAATTATATTTGTTTTATTTATATTGAGTGTAATGCTACTATATAATTTATTGCTTGTTTCTGTTGAAACTAAAACTTATGAGCTTGGTGTTTTAAGAGTATTAGGTTTGAATAAAATTGGAGTAATTTAGTTAATTATCATTCAAAGTTTATCGTTTGTACTACCTGCTGTTATATTTGGATTCTTTTTGACAATTCCATTATTAATGATAGTTTCTGATCAATTAGAAAGTGCTGTAGGAGCATTAATAAGCATATATCCTACTAAGAATGCAATAATTTTTGGCTTATGCTTAGGTAACAATTAAATTTCATATTGGCACAAAATAATAATTAATAAGAAGCAAAAAATGTTAATATTATTAGATTTTAACAAATAAATAAACGAAAACAAATTCCTAGATAAATTTATTCATTTAAAATTTAAAATGAAAATTATTAGAAATTCAAGATTAAAAAATAATAAAAATCTATTGCGTTATTTCAAAAAATTAAAAATTAAAACAAAATTTTTTTAAATTTAAATGAAATAAGATTTTATCAAAATCTACTGACAAAAACTCCTCCGGTGTTGAGTTAAATATTTGAAATTTAAAAATTATTAAAAGATAAAAAAGTGCTTCTTATTTTTCTATTTTCTAATAAAAATACTTAAGATCCTTAAAAAAGCTTCTTTTTCATCATACAAATTTTTAAATACTTGTTTAAAATTATTTTTATAAAAATGAGTTTCAGAATTTTTAATTAAGTATTTAAAGATATTGATTGATATTTTTTAGGCTATTTTGAAATAGTTTTTTTGAAATTTAGAAATATTTTTAAGTAGTAGAGTTAAATTCACAACTATCTAGCTGCCTTATGAATTTAAGTGCGTTTAAAAATTTTTAATTCTATATACAATGACGCTTTCCAGTACTTTAAAAATCTCCTTGATTTAAAAATTAATTAATCAATCACAATCTGTTTAAAATCAAAGATTATTCTATTTATTTTTCTTTATAACAAAGATGATTTTAAGTTAGATTAAATAATATAACTGAATGCCGATAAACATTTTTTTTTTCATGTAGTTATAAAGTTTTTAATTTTAATAATAGGTGTCCTGATTCCATTAGTTTCTTCTATTATTCCTATAAAATAGGCCCTATAGTAAACACTTAGTATTGCTATTGATCAGCAACGTTCTAAATCTTAGGCTGTTAAAATAGAGATTGATGTAGAAGGAAAATCATTCCCTTGGGGAGTTATTTCGTTTGCTTTAATAAGCTCTATGTTTGGAGTTTCAATATATTACTTATTACCATTAGCTCTTTTATCATTTGATTTTGCTCTCTTGATAAATATATTTTTCTGGATTTTAATTGGTTTGCTTGTAGGTTGTATTCTATTAGCTCTTAATGTATAGTATCTAATTGAAAGATTTGTTGTCAACCTTTGTTTCTTTTGGGTTAAAAGCGCTATTAAAACGATTGTAATTAAAAATTTAGCTACTCATCGCTTAAAGAACAGAAGAACAGCAATCATTTATGGCCTAAGTATAGCTTTTGTTATTTTTGTTTGGACCGCAATGACAGTTCAAATAGAGTCTGCTGATTTCGTAACGAGATAGTCAAGGGGAGCTTACATGACAGTCTAAAATACAAACAGTAATTATCTGAGTGTACCTACTTTTGAGAAGATAATCAAAGAAAAACTAAACAATTGTGTGATATCGCATTCCTGGTAAACTGTAAATTTAAACAGATACTTAAATGAAAAAGGTAAAACAAAAAATTATATTATCAAATTAAGAACATTTTTTTACTTCTTTTAGAATATTTATTTGAATAGAATTAACTTAATTTAATTATTAACACAATATAAAAATGAATTAAATAAATATCTATCTAATCATGTTTTTCTGAAAATTAAAATTTTTAATTAATTATATCTCCTAAACATATTCTAAGTTAAGACTCTAAGAAGTTAAATATATAAGAACTATCTTGATTTTTATAATCTTTTTAACAACATTAATTTAAATATTAATTTACTATAATTAGGTTACCATAGAACTTTTTTAACTCATTTTGGTAAGGTATACGAAGTTTACCCTTACGTTGTCGGAATTTCTCCAAACTTTTTGGATACTACTTTTAGAGAAGAATTTGAAGAAACAGTTTTGTCGTCTGGTACAGATTTAGATGTAGTTAGGGAACTGTATACTCCAAGAGGTTCTCAATCAATGATATTAGGCTAAACCTATTAAAAAGTTTTCTACAACTCTATAGATCATGAAAATCCTTTATTGAATATAGCTTACAATCACACTGGCTCATTAGCTTTCTTAACAAGAGTTTCAGCTATATCAAAATAAATGCCTGGATTAACTTATAGTGGTCTACCTTCAGTCAACAGACAAAATATAGCCATTTCCCTACCTTAATATATGAACATAATTGGAGATTTAATCGACAGCTCTGATGATATACCCATGCAGAAACTACTCTTTAAATTTCATGATTCTTGTAGATAACAACTATATGATACTCTCACCCAAGAAATTAATATGCAAAGTAATTTGATTTCATAAATTAATAAAAAAAATAATTTTAGTTTTTAATTAAATACTTTTTGGATGTTGCATTAAAAAAAGAAAATTAATTTTACGCTTTGTATTATATTTTATTAGATTATGCTATTTAAAGTTACTGATTAAGTATTAAATATAAGTTTTTTTTATATTTATTTAATTAATTTAGATAAGAACGTTTTTTGATAAAAACACTTTATTAATTTTTCTTATTAATAACTTAAAGGACTAGAAGCTACTGTATGGGATTATAATGATACTTTGTCAACTACATTACAACAAAAGAAGTTAATTAATATCATTTTTACAGTTATTTGTGTCATAGTTATGATACTTTCATTTTTCTCACTTGTTTCTTCTATGACTGCAAATATTTTAGAATAGACCAAAGAAATTGCTGTCTTAAGAGCAGTAGGAATTACTACTTTTAGAATGAAAACAATATACTTTTTTGAGGCATTCACTTTAGTATTTAGTAGTTGTATTATAGGAACTGTAGTAGGTGTTGCTATAGGATTCACTATGAGTATTCAAAGAGCTCTATTTACAGATCTCCCTATTTAATTCGTATTCCCTTATATGATGCTTGCTGTTATGTCTGTCGCATCGCTTATTTGTGCTTTCTTTTCGACAATCCTACCAACTACTAAAATACTAAAAAGTTAAATAGCTCAAATCATCAGAATAGCATATTGAAAGAATAAGAAATTTTATTTGAAATAAAATAGAAAAAAATAAAATAAGTATTTTTAAGATTACCATATAAATTTACCTGTTAAATTAATAAAAAGTATTTGTATTATTCATTTTTAAATAGATTTATACAATATATTTTTTTTTGTAATATAGAAAGACATGGCTTAAAATAATTCAATATAAAAAATATAAATAGCTAAAATATTCAAAATTAAATTTATATTTTATTTCAAACTAGGGTATGTTTGATATTAAAATAAATTATTTACTTGTTTTTTATTATGCTTATGAGTTAAAAAATAAAAATATTTCTATTAAAAGGAAATTAGGACCTGCATAAAAGTTTTTATCTAACATTATTTTTAAATGAATAACAAATATGATGATTAGATAGTAGAATATTATTATTAATTTTTTTCTATTTTTAACTATTTAAATAAATTCTGAAGAATCAAATTATTTATGAAAAAATGATTAAAATTATTTAAAATTAAAAATAATATTTTAGTTACAATTAATATTCAGCTTACTTTGTTTTTTAATTTTAAAAAGTTCTTTTTATCATGATAATTTATTAATAATTTATTTCACAAATATTTTACAACTTTATTCAAAGAATGAATCAAAAAATTAATATTTTTTCATAAATAAAACTAGATTGAGCTTAAAATAGCGAATGAATTATTTGTGTAATTAATAAATAACAAGTCTATTTTAATAATAAAATCTAATGACAAGTGATCAGTAAAAACAGTAAATATTTTTTTGAAAACATAAAAAAATAAATAACATAAATGTGTAATATGAATTCTGTATATTTCTTGTTTACCAAATTTTTTAATTTAATACTTTCTTTACAAAATCTGAAGTTTTTTGAGGAGAAATTAATTCCTTGAAAAAACGCATTAGTAAATTAAATATTTGTTATAATTAACAAACCGCATTTAAAATTCAAAAAATATTTAACAAAACAGAATTTGTTAATATCAAATTTTTAATCTTTTCATCCTTCCTTTTCTATCACATTTGGTATTAAATGGTGTTTTTTTTCTCTAAATTTATTTGATCTGGGATTTTTTAAGTCTATAAAATTCAAAGCACTAATTAAATATTAAAATAAACAAAGTATTATTCTTATTCTATCACGATTTGAATATACAAAAGTTTCTTTCATATTTAAATTTATTTCCCATCAGCCATGATATTCTTTTGCTTCTTAAATTTTCCATTAAATTTCATTTATACAGTATTTACATTAATTGATCATTAACTATATTAACTCAAATTAAATTCAGCTCTTTCCTTTCCTATATTTTCTGGTATCCGGGCTGTATATTCATAATTTAGAATAATGAAGAAAATTTAATTAATTTCATTTTTCTTAATTTAAGTCTGTTATTTAACTTTAGCACAATTTGGGTTTTATTTTCTTCTAGTTATAATAAATTAATATCAAAAAAAATTTAATATTTTAAAATTTTAAATAAAACTTAATCTTGTCTATAACTAAATCAATACTGATAACACATACATATTTTATAAAAATTCTAAAATGGCTTATCCAAGAAAGAAAATCAAACTTAATCGTCTTTTTTTTGAATCTCAAACATCTACATTCCCTCAAAAATAGATCGGTGAATAGGATCATGTTTATAATCAAAGTGACTCATTCTCTAATACTAGTTCTCCAATCAATGAAAAAAGATATATTAATAATAATTTTTAAGAATAAAACGATGATTCAAATGTTTTGAAATCAGAATAATTAATTTTAGATGAATCTAATGACATTGAAATGAGAATAAACGAATGGTTAGATAAAAACAATATTAAAATGGTGAGACCAGAAGACATAATTCACGATTTCTACCATAAAATAAGAATCTAAGCACTTTAATAAATGGAAATAGAGCTACATGAAATGAAATACAGTGAAGAATCCACCCAATACAGCTCTAACGATTTAGAGTATGAAAATCTAGATTACTCACATAATAAAAAAATAAATAAATAAAAAGCCTATCAAGATTCTAATGATATAGAAAAAAAATAAGTGGATGTTAAAGTTGTAAGATGTATCTTTTAAGATAGATAAATCAATAAAAATAATTAAAATTTAACTTTAACCTCAAAACTGCTTCAAAGAAGGGTTAATCAAAGCCTTGTTACTAAAACCTCTAATATAGATTGTGATAATTACCTTTACTGAATTTAATAATTACTTTAGGCAAGTATTACATTAATTTCTTGCCAGATTGACTGAAACATCATTGTATAATAAACTATTTTTCTCTCATTACTCTCTCTCTCTCTTTCTCTTCTGTATAATAGCAATCAATTTCAACTATAAAAATAAAAAATTATATAAAAAACCAACCATTAAATAAACAATAAACGATGTTAATAAATTATTAAAAAAATATATAATTTACTTCCTAAATACTTCAATACTCATCCTTTTTAATCTGTCTATTTATTTAGTCTTACAGTATTTAATTATATAAAATTCATATTACATAATATCTAATGAATAAATTTATCACAACCTTAAGTTTTTTGAAAACTCAATTAATTAATTTTTACCATACACTTTTTTGCTTTTGAAATAGATCAAACAGACAAATATTGACATGAGATTTAGTAAATTTCTATTTTAATTATTGAAGTTGCTATCAATCTAATTATTTTTTAAAAAATAAAAAATATGCCTTTAAAAAAAATAGATAAATTTTACTTCTTTAAAAATTATATAAACATTTTGTGGGTGGATACGTTTATATAATAAAATAAAAAAAAAGTCATATGAAAATTTAAAATAGAAGATTAAAATTATTTTCAAAACAAATTATTTATTTTTCTTAATTTTGAAAAAAAAAAATTGCTTTTTAATTTTAAATTATTATATTAATTATCTATTCTTCAAAAGAATTTTATTAATAATTGCAAATTTTGCTCATATGTCTTTAAATAAACAGTTTAGAAATTAAATTTTATCAATTTAAAATATTTAAACTACAAAATAAAAATCTCAAATATCTCAAACATGATATTGAACAAATATTATTAGAAATTTTCTGTCAAATTCTTTTATTTATAAAAATATTATTTTCGATATAAAGTAGAAATAAAAAATTTTGTCCATGTAAAATTCAATACTAACTTATAATAAATTACTCTAAAATATTTGAAAGATTATTTTTAGTAATTTTTGATTGAATTTAGAACCAAGCAAATTTTTTAATTTTTATGTATCTAATGCTTATCATAGTAAAAAAAAAAACATAAAATTTTTAATTTATTTCTAAAATTTAATTACAAAATAATTGAAAAATATAATTAAAAATAAAATACTTTTTTATAAATAGTTTGTTGCTCAATTTTGAATACAAAAATTAATCGTATCAAAAAAATAATTAAGATAATACATCAAAGAAAAAATATCTAAATTTTTCCAAAATTTGTTTTCACAAATAAAACATAATATAAAGCTTCATTTTATTATATCTACCAATATAAGATTCAAAGGTTTTGTTCAAAACTAGTTAGATAAGAGAATTAATAAATATTAATTAATATAGAGAGAATTATACACTTATTAGATTGGATCTTCATCAATCTGCTACTAAGTTCAAGCCATATTAAAAAATCTACTAATGAATATGAGTAATTTATTTGCAGATAATTAAAGAGATGATGACTTGGTGAATAATAGATAGAGCTCATTGCCTCAAAAAAATGAGGATTTGATTAAAATTGCGTAAAGTATTTCACTCTTACCATTATGCAGCGAAAAAATCCTACTTGAATTGATGGAATAAACTCATTTAATAAAATTAACTAATTAAGTCCGAAATAGAGAAATCAACTTTATTGATGAGTAAAAACAAATTGAATTATTAAAAATATTAAAATAATTAGAAGATTAGCTATTAATAGAAATTAACTAATTTGATTTTAGAATATTTAACATTAATCTCAAGATATCTGTTCAAACTTAAAATATTTATTAAATCTTAGCTTATAGTGAAAATCTTATGAAAATATTAAAACCATTAGATATAGATATTCTACAAAAATATGAGTCTGAACAATAAAAAAATTCTAATTTATATAATGATTAATTTGTAAACTTATTATTAGGAACAAAAGACTCATAAAAATTTACTCTTATACAATAAATAATAAATTCTAAATAATTAGAAATAAATGATGAAACAGGATTTAATAAATGTTAAAATAAATAACTTCCAAGTTAAAAGTAAGATTAGGCTTAGAAGATATTATCTGTTGAGTTCAAAAAAGAACTTGAGGCTAATAAGCTGATAAATTAGATTGTGTTATTAAATAATTTAGATTATTCAAGAAATAATTCAATAATTTTTTGCAATATACCTGATTCCAGTGAATTAATTGGAGCTGAAATGGAAATAGCTCGTATGATTGAAATTGATTTTATAATCAAAAAATGTAGAGGTGTAAGACCTTTTATTTTATATAGTTATGAAAAAAACTAAGAAAACAGGGAGGAGGAAATACTATCTATATGTAGTTTACTGTCAAAATTAGTTAACGATATACCTGACAAAATCAGTTGTTTTTCATATGTATTCACAAAATTCCCTCAAGATGAAAATATAAATTAATATTTGTAAAATAAAAAAAAAAATTATGAATTGAATACAAATTATAGTTGTAATAAGAACGCCTTATTAATTTTAGAGGATATGATATACAAAACATAGAAACATGAGATAAGGATAGACTCTCAAATTGACTCTCCTGAATAAATATTTACATAATTTCGTAATGAAAACTAGTAAGAAATTAGCTCAGGAATTTTTTAGCTTACTTTATCTGAAAATACATAGAAAAGCATTAAAGATCAAATTTAACTTCATAAATAAAATATAAATGCTGCTTTACGTAGAAAGGATTATAAATTAATTGGATATAAACTGAGCTAATTAAAGTTTTTAATAAAGAATTAATTAAAGGATTTTGCCCATCAAACATACTCAGATATGATTGAATTAATAAACAGTGATCTTACCTAAAATTATAATGAAATAACATAATCTTTTAATAACAAAATAAATAGTTCAGTTAAGTTGAGCAATGATGATTTGTAAAGCTATAAAAAACTTATTTAGTAATTATAAGAAATAGAAGATTTAAAATAAGAGCATCTGCAAGATTTAAGTATTAATGCATCTGTTGCTGCATAAAACTTAAGAGATACTTTTAAAAATGTCTAAATAGATTTAAATTTAGAAAGTATAAATTCTCAGTAAACAATAAATCAAATTTAAAATATTAAGCTTGTTTCTGTAGAGTTTCCAGAAATTTTACAAAAAATCACAGATTTATGTCAGGATTTAAATCTAAAAATAGAAAATTTAGCTTAAGCCTGCTTTTAAGCTTTAAAAAGCAATAACTTTTAATAAATTAATTAGCTTCTTACAGAACTAAAAGCTTACTCAGAATTTTATAGGAACAATTTAAATGAAAATTAAAGCTTAAATAAATATGAATAGACTTTACTTCATTTTTAGAATCACTATGAAGACTTAATTAATAACACTAGCTAATTACTGCTTAAATATACTTTAGAAGAAGACGATTTAAAAACTTTGGCTTAAACATTTTCTTATTTTGAATAATTAAAATCAATACAAGAATTGAACAAACTAGCAATTGTTAAAAATATTTTAAAATTAAAAAAAAAATTATTTTCTAATATTGTAAAGTATTTCCATAAAACAAGCAAGAAAATTGATGATATTCTTTATTATTATCCCAAAATTTGTTTTAAAGAGAGTCAATTATTAATAGAACACATGCATTAAATTTAAAAAATTGACAATTTAGAAAGTACCACTTCTGAAATTTTTGAAAATTGTTTAGAAAAAATTTCTTAAAAACTGAAATTATTAAAACAATAGATAATAGATAAACTTGCTTAAGAATAAAACCATTAAAAAATTTAATTTTCAGAAATTAGCAATTCTCTGAGCTAATTAAAAGATGCTTAATGGATAGATCGTTATTTTAAATTTAAAATATATGATTATACGGTCAAATAAATTTCAGAAAACTTGAGACAATATTATATTTCTATTTAACAATAGATAACTTAATTAGACTTAAGTGTTACCAATTTATAAGATTTTAAAACTGCATCTTAATTAATTTAACAGCTTGCTAAAATGGAGCCATTAGAAAATTTTGATGATAAACTTCTTGAGTATAAGACTTGTTCACAATAAAAGTTTTAAAAATCTATTGATTAAAATCTAAATGAAATTCAAAAGTTTCTAAATATAAATATAAAAAATACCAAAGGTAAAAAAGTAAAATTTGTAGAAAATACTTTTAACAATAGTTTACAATAAAATGAAGATTTTAAACTAGTTGAAAATTATTTAAATTTTATTGAATTTTGTTTATAAGGAAATTTATCTTTTAAAAAAGTTTGTGAAATAAAAATAAATCTTATAAATAAAATAAAAACATATGGAAATGATTTAAATTAATAAATACTTGATACTTTTACGAAGATTAAAACAGTAAAAGTTGTAGAAATTCAATAAATACCTACTTATTGCAAAAATTTGGCTTAGTTATTGCATCGTCTTTGTGACCTAGAATAATATCCTAATATATTTTAACTGATTTAAGGATAAGATTTTATTAAAAATCATATGAACAATATAAAGCATTTTATATTTGAATTGGAAATAGATGATATTTATCATTATTTTATTGATGTGCAAGAAGTAAAATTAAAAATAATGCTATTAAAATCACTAGGCCTAATAAAATTTTTTATAGGAGAAGACAAAATATCTGAAAGAAGCTCTGAACTTTAAAAATTAATATAAGAAAAAAATAAATAAGATATTGAAAATATTTATCTGCTGATTGAAAAAAATTAATTTAATTAAGCCTCTAATTAATTATCAAAGAATTAGTTTCATGAAAGTTAATATAAATAAGTAGAAAATTAAATTAATTGTCAAATAAATAACTTACTTGAACATGCTTAACTATAAGCTATTACTCTTACAAATAAGCTTGAAAAGGATTTAATTGTTTCAATAGTAGAAAACCTGAAAAAAATAGAGCAAGCCTAATAAATATTTTCAAAAGATAATAAATTTATAAGTTCTTAAAACTTAACTGAACAAAGAGCTTAATAAAGTAAAATTAAATCAATTTATATGTAAAAAGTAAACAGCTTTTTAGAATTTATAAAAGCTAGCATATCTAACTATGACTTTTATGAAGCAGAAAACTAGATAGAGCATATTAAAGATATAAACTAGATTTTAAAAATCTTAGCTGAGCATAATGAGATTAATGAAGCTATAAAAGAATTTTAGTTGAGAATTCAATAAAGTATAGATAATCTGATAAAATAATATAATACTGAAGAGTATTCATTTTATCTAAACCCCCCAAAAAGTATCTAACAAAAAATTTCAAAGGCTTTATCAATAAATTAAAAATATGCTGAAATACATCATATATTCATGTAAAAAGTATTAGAAATCATTTAAAATTAAATCAAGCATTTATAGGAAAATAATTCATAAGATAAATAGTAAAGTTTCTTAAGACTAGAATTTATTTATAATAATGTCCCAGATGATTTACAGGTTTAGTTTAAAACAAAGCTTTCACAGCTTAAAAGATTTTGCTCTCAATCAACTATATGAATGAAAAATCTCAGTAGTTATAAATTTAATTTGGATTAACTCAATTTAGACAAAATTCGGATTTAACAATTTAATTGTTTTACTTAATAAGAAATATTCTATAAATAAACATCAAAATTTTAAAAATAAAATATGATACAACTTTACTTTAAATGTTATAATTTTCATATATTTTTACAAAAATAAAAAGCCTTTGTAATTAATAAATTTTATAAACATTAAAAATATTTGGATAAATTATTTTAATTAAAAAAATAAATTTGAACTTTTATGTTAACTTTATCAAATATATTTACTAATGATCTTAAATAGCTCATAAATAATCTTTTTATTATTTAATTTTGTTAAACTTTAAATTATGTTTAGGTTGTTTAGGACTTTTTGATTTCTTACAAATAAGTTTATCTTAATACAAATTTTTTTTTTTAAATATGGGTTTAATTAAACATTTTAAAATTAATGATTTATCTAAACTTTAAAAAATAAATTTTAATTTGGGTATTTTAAGTGTAAGATTATATATAATTAATTCATTATTCTTTCATAATTTTTAAGTGGATTTATGATAAGATAATAAATGATTGATATTTAATAAAAAAATACATCTTACTTTTTTTTTTATTTAAAAATATTGTAAATTAAATACATGTTAAATTTTATTAAAAATATTTCTTGGGTAACTGCTTTTATCTAAAACTTAAAAAATGCATTTACTGATAAAAAAACAGAAACAAAAAGTATTTTGCTAATTTAATAAGCATATTAATTTTTTAGAATATAATTAAATTAATTATAATATGCTTAAAAGCTGTTAATATTTAGTTATAATAAATATAAAGGTATTTAATATTAAATAAATTATTTAAGATAAGCGGAGATTGAGAATCTGATTAGAATGAGGTGATAAGGTAGCTGATAAATGATGATTCCTCATCAAATTGTGAGAAAATAAGATAATTTATATTACAAAGATACATTTATTGTATTAAGCCTAATTTTTTGATAAGGAATAAAAGTATTATTAATTTTCAATAATTTTTGAATAAGCAATAAATATATAAATAAAGACATAGATTAAACGGATAGGATGAAAAGCTAAGCACCATAAAGTATAAGAAGCTCGAACCCTTTTAGCTCAGATGATGACATATCTGATGATGATGAAAAGCAATAAGACTATATTTAGACAAGTATATATTTTAAAATGATAATATGAAAAAAAATTATTTAATATTTATTTTAATCTTAATTGCAATGCCAAAAAACTAGCGACTTTTAAATGATTGATATCATTTTATCTTAATATTTTATTGACCAATTTAAAATTTGTTAATAGCTAAGCCTTATGAAGAACATTTTGAGAAATTCAGTTAGCAATTCAACAATTATATTCAAAAGACCAAAGATTTAGATTAAAAATATCAAATACCTCTTGGAGATGCACCTTTTAACATTCTCCATTTAAATGTGAATGTAAAATTTTGCTATTATAATATACAAAATAAATTGTTGTTAAGCATACGCTTTGAAACCATTTTATGTCATGATTTTATTTATATTAATGAAATATTCTAATTTAATTATAGCAATAAGTTCAAAAGTAAGGTCTATTTGATGTAAACCAAACAGACAACCCTTTTTATGACAAAGTTTCAGCTACTTTTACTTACTTGGATACAGAAATCGGGAAGATTACAGAAGTCGTAATGAAAATTTATGTTTTAAAATATAAAAATTTTGACTCATTTCCTAAAACATAGAAAAATAGAAAGCTTTCTTTCATATTTACTATAAATAATTTAATTCTCTTACCAGAAATATAAATACTGATATACAAAATATCTTTTATTATTAATCATAAGATAAAAAATTTTTAGGAAAGCAAGAGTATTTTAAGGAAAGTCAATAACAAAATAAATTCGCAAATATATAAAACAATTGATTACCAATTAATTGTTTATTTGCTTGACAATATTTTAAAGCAAGCATCTAATTTTTAATTCATTAAAATTTAACAAAATAATTTTAAAAATTTGTTAAAAATGATTCTAATTTTGAATTTATTTTGATAAAAATAAGTTTGAAAATAAAATTCTAAATGTGATTTCTATGTATGGTGAAAGAGCTTTAGATGATTTCTAAGACGAAGAAGAGTTTCCTTTGCTTGAAGGTCAAGCTGAATTTGAGATGTCAAAGCTATCTCCAATTTTTAAATAAGTAAAATATTTAAACATGATTAGAAATAGGTAGTTTGATTCAATATAATTAAATAGAGTTTAGATTTGATTAAGAAAATAATGGGCATTCTCTACAATTTAATCAATTAGTTAAATATAATATACTACAAAAAGAATGATTTGCATAAAAATATATTCAAGAATGTTGAGCTGAATAGTGTTTTCTAAACAATTGGCAAGGGTTTATCAGTTGTCTACGTTCTTGACTGCGCAATTAATTAAAACAAAAAAATACGTGATCATTGGAATGTCTACAAACGTATGATTAAAATTATCTAAACTGAGCCATCAAAGTTCGGAAGCGACCCTAAAACAGTTAAAAGATTCGAAAAAAATATTGCTCGTTTGGATAAGACAGTGCTAAGTGGTGCTTGTGTTTAGGCAGTGCTTGAGTAAAACTATGATGCAAATAAGAGTTTTACATCTGATTAATTAAAATAATAAAATTTATGCCTTTTAGCTAAAAACAAAGACTTAATTGAGCTATTTGAAAATTATTTCAAATAATAAATTGTATTTTATAATGATATACTTGACACTACATCAGAAGTCTAGGAAAGAAAAGATTTGCTTTATTTCTTATGCACATATGCTTTCTTCCGTAAGATCTTTCCAGAAGAGCAAGATAAAAAAATATATAAATCTCTCTGGACATTACAGAAGAAATCCCCTGTCCTTGAAGGACATACTCACATATTCTGTTACGTGTATAAGTTTTTGAAATATGTATGTCCCCTCAACAAGAGTACTACTCTTGATCCTAAAGAACCAGATTCATTTACTAAGCTTTATGTTCAAGATTTGGATATTTAAATTCCTAAAAAAATAAACACATTTTATGAAGATTTTTGCTATTGGATATCTCGTATGGAGTCGATATTAACATCAAATACAGCTTTAGCAACTGGAGATAAAAGCAAAAGAGATAGGTCTATCAAGATTGTAGAAGAATACACTTCTTACAGAGTTAGGCTATTGATTAAAGCGTAATTTTTTGTTTTATAAATTATTAAAATTTAACTATTTTATTTTATTTTATTTTAATAATTTTCTTTTTTTAAAGATTGTAGATGGCAAGTTAGATTAAATAAATGATAACAACAAATTTGATGCTTCATATTAATGAAGGAATAGGTTTTACTCCATAATTAATTAAACATGTAGTAAAAGGCATAGTTATGCTTAAAGCAATTGAATCAGTATACTTATCAAAAATAGAAGCCTTTTAGCCACACATGCTACTTAAAACATTAATAAAGCAACTTCTTATGATTTTAGGTGCTACTTATGAGAAGTTAACTAAAGCTGACTATAAATAAAAGAAACCCCTCTACAATGAATTTAGAGCAGCTATATAAAACGTCCTTAAAAATTTACGTGGACCAATCACTTCCTTAAAGATCTCAACTATGGAATTTGCTTTGAATTTTATAATTTCAAATTACATTACAGAAAAAAAAGAAGGACAAGATATTAAGTAATTTTTTTTTAATTTCTTGTATAATTTTCAGTAAAATTATTTATTCATTCAATTAAATTTAACTAAAAGTTGACTCTAGATAGTAGATATTAATAAAGCATAATTTTAGTTAAATTTAAACAAAACACAATTTTCTCAAATTTAATATTGATATATTCAAAATTTAAGACTTAAAAAACTATATTTTTTAAACAAAATAGATTTATATTTTGGAAAATAAAAATAATTTCCTAATTCCATTATAATATCTCGAAGGCGACTAATTGTTCTTTCCTCTTCTGGTGCAAAGATATACTTCCTTTAGCAATTAAATAATTCTTTGAAAACCCAAGTCAGTCTAAGAGATTAATTTATTTATCTTAAGCTATCAGCGATACCCTTCCGATTGTGAAGGCAACTCTACATTTGCAAAATCCTTTATACATGTATGAGACTTTTAAAGAAGAGGTTATCACCACTTTCAAAGATGTAAAATTTAAATAAGAAAATTTCATAAAATATTTATATTAATTTAAAAAATAGGAATACTTAATCCCTCTTACTAGATAAATTGAAGATTTTTTGAGAATACAAATTCATGCTATGCTGATTGATAAGGTTATTGGAAAAAATCCTTTTAAAGATGAAATTAATAACATTAAAAAGCTTCTCGAATTGGAGCAGATTTAATTCTTTGATGTTATAATTGATATTAAGAGGGAAATTTAGAATTAGTTAAATGAAAAATTCTACAATTTAAATGTCTTGAACATGCACGATATGGAAACTTATGAGTAAATGAGAGTTCTTGCTAAGTTTTACTTTGATATCAATCTGATTAATGTTTACATTCCAAGTTAAACTATAGAATAAGGCTAGCTTGACATTTTACAAATATTAAGAAACATTCCCACATTCGTAGATACTTATACTTATAATCTGCATAACTAAACATTTACCCAGATTACTACAGAGAGTAAATTAGTTCAAACAATTGGAATTTAGCAAATTTCTGATTCAATTAGAACTCACGGACTTGGTATTTTAAACACAACTGTAAATTCAATCTTTAAATATGTAGCCAGGTAAATATTTTTTTTTTTCTTCAAGAGGAATTTAAGTAATTGTTTGCATTTTAAATAGAAAAATTGAAGTTCTCAGCAATTTACTATATGATGAGCTTATTCTTTAAAATCTAATCAGAGAGGAAAAGTGGTTTTAAGAAAATAAAATTTAAATCGATGGATATTACCCTTACGAAAGAGCTAAAAAATTATCTAGCACTCTCAAAAAGCTAGGTGTTTCTAAAGAAGGAAATACCTACCTTGATTAGTTTAGAATTTTTATAACATAAATTGGTAACGCATTAGGGTAATTTAGTTAAATTATTTTATCATAGATTTAATTTTACAACTAAAATAAACAGTTTTATAAGATTGTTGAGATCAGCAAGTTTGAACTATTGTTCAAAAAGCATAGAATTTTTACCCTATCAAATTGATTCAGAAGATTCATTCTTAGAATTAGCTAAATAAGCTATGAGTGGTTAAGCAACTACTAAAGCAGCTACTGAATTAGATGACATCTTACTCTAGCTTAAAAGTTATTTCTCTTCTGGAACTGATTATTTAAAAAGAATAGTATCCACAATGAGCTAATATGCTTAAAGTGAGTCTCAAAAGCATTTCACTAACTTCCACATTTTAGTTCCTTGCCTCACATTGAATTATGTTACTCACGTATTAATATGTAAAGAAAAGATACCAATTAAAAATAATCTGAACGCTTTCTTATGTGTAATCAAACATATTTATAAATTAAATGCCCATATTTATACAAATTTTTTAATAAATTAAAATCAGAATGATGGTTTCATCATCGGTATCGCTTATATCTTAAAACTATACAATCTTGAAGAAAAATTCCATTTAATTCACTGGTAAGAAGAAGTTAGAAAGGTTTACAAAGAAGAATTAGAATAAATTAAAGATATTTCATAGGCTAATACTACATAAATCTCCACTCATAGACTTCAAGAGGTAATTTAATAAAAATCAAACAAAAGCTTTTGTTATAATTTCTTTTAATATAAATAAATAGATGACACTTTAGAATGATCTTTCCATTAAAAAATTAGAAAGTAACTTATTTGAGTACAACATGTTCTTCAACACTTTCTAAGCTTGCAAAATCTTGTTTAGGGAAGATCCTGTTTGAATTGTTTGGTTTCTAAAACTCACTCAATTTCTTACTCACTTACTTATTTGTAACAAAAATGAATTTTATTTAGCAACTTTTAACAAAACAATTAATTTAGTTGCAGTATAATCTTCTTATAATAAAATTTATCTATCATCATCACCATCATTTATCAATCAATCAAGCAATAATACTTTATATTTTATTTTAAATGTGTTATTAAACTTTATATTTCCATAATAAATTAAATTTAGTTCTAAATTTATTCTATTAATTGGAATTTTAAAGTTTTCAGATAGATTAAAAGATTTTAAATATAAATAACTACAGAGTATACCTATTATTTTATCAATCATAATTTTATTTAAATTTTAAATGTGTTAATATTTTAAATTTCAATAATAAATTAAAATTTTTATTTGTAATTTATTTTAATTTGAGGTTTAAAGTATATAAATATGCTAAAAGAATAAGAAAATAGGTAGCTGTAGAAAAATTTCCTTAAAAAATATATCTATGATTTTATCAGTAAATTAATAAAACAATTAATAATATTCTTAATTATGATTTAAATGTATCAATATTAATATTTTATATTTCCATATAATTTTATTTTTGTTTGTTAACTCAATTAATTGAAACTTTAAAATTATACGTTACTACTATTAATTTCTAAGTTAACATAACAATTTTAAAATTAATTTAAATGAAAGTGGTCTCTTTGAATAAATAAAAACATTTTATAAATTTGCAAAATAATTTTTTAAAAATAGACAGTTTATACAGATCTTTTAATTTATTTTAAATAAATATACACTAACTATTTGATAAGCTTTTACAAAAAAAATATCTAGAATTTGCTATTAAAAAAACAAACAGATACGAAAGTATATTGGCAAATAGTAATATTCATGAATCAAAAAATAATTTGTAGAATTTTTGTTTTATAATTTCAAGAATATCAATTTAAATTAACAAATGCTTTATCTATGTTTAAATATTTTATTTTTCAAAAATCATCATCAGCTTTAGTTTCAAAGACATCCATAAGAGTTACTTTACCACCACCTTTCTTTTTACCAATTTTAATACCTCTCATCAAAATTCTCATTTTTCTCAATTCAATCATCATTTTATTTCTTTCTTTTTGTTCATAGTATTGAACCCAAGGGAAACCACTTGCAAGATCGTGTGCATAAGTATTAAATTCTGCCTATAATTTTTTATAATAAGCTATTAAAAAACCATTTCATTTTTAAAAAAAGCATCTAAAAATTCATATCAATAAAATATTTGCTTACAAGTTCCTTTTCAGGGCTGAACTTCTTTTGAAGTTCCTAATTACCACTTCTTAAATTACCACTAATATTTGTACCAAAAATTCTAGAGCTAGCTAACATAATTTTTTGGGAACCAGTCAAAGCAAGAGGATTTAATTTGCTTCTTAAAGATGGGTTAATACCCATCTTGAAATTAGGTAACTTGATGTAAGGCATATATTGATTAAACTTTAATTTAATTTAGATTATATTCTTTTTTTTGAATATATATTTACCCAAAATTTTGATAAATATATTAATGAATGAATCCTTAATATTTTAACTAAAATTTATGATACTAAAACTAGAATATTTTTATAAATAAAATCTATTAAAAGCTAGCCTAATTATTTTAAATTTATCAGCAATGAATGCAAGGAAAATATTTTTTTGTTTTAGTTTAAATTAAATTTCAAATTTAATAAGACGGATTGAAATTTATAATAAGCCTAGATTTTCCTGCCAAAATGGTCATGCTAACAGCATTAAAGTAAGAATTAAAATTAAACATGAAGTTGAATAAATATATTAGTTGTTACCATTGTAAATATAAGTTGATTATCGAGAATAAATAATTATTATTTATAGTAGAATTAATTTTTAAAAAGTGTTAACTTATTATTTAGGAATTTCAAGAGACTAATAGAAAAATCTGAAAAGATTTTTAACATCAAATATATATTTTGTATTGGGTAAAATACTAAAATTACAACTAATACATACTTCCATTAATCTTTTTCATCAACAAAAACTATCATAAATGGATCTTTCTTTTCTTAAAGATATTTAAGGTAAGCTGCCAGTTTTATTTATTTTATGAAAGAATTTATAATAATTTTATATTTAAACACCACTTTTTAAGAAACTAATCATTTTTAAAATAATTCAAATTTAATAATTAGCTGTCAAACAGAGATTTGAAAATGCAAAAATGGCCTTTAAATTTTAGTACTTTGATGAAGAGAGGTATTATTATTTGGAGTTTTACTATTATACATTTTCTATCAATTTAAAAGGAATTTGAAATTTAGATTTGGTAGAATGCATATCGGAAGCTACGCTGCATTTGCTATTGCATATTACAATTTACATCAATTATAGTAAAAAATAATAAAGCAATCAATCCATTTGACTAAATCTAAAAATCCAAAAGTCATAAAATTTGTAAATAAATATATTTCCCTTTTTATCTTGCATCGTATTGATCAATTATTTTAATAAAGACAAAAGGATATCTTAACATATTTTATTATATTGGCTTAGTTGCTGTGTGGCATATACCTTCTATATCAAGTGAACTAGCCTTTAAACTTTACTTTTCTACTGCTTCTGCTACTTATGCTTTTTTGACTAATAATTAAAACAATATCCAATCAATATTATCCGATTAAAATATTTAAGATGTTATTAACGATTTAGAGACAACAACTATTGAGTGATTAGCTCAAATGTATTAAATAATTATTTCTCATAAAATATAAAACATAAATTATTTATTTATTTATCATTTTATAACTAACATATGTTGTTGTTGTGCTTTAAATATTAAATGCTAATTTATAAAATCTTTTAGCTTAATTAGTATAAATTATGAATTATTATTTTTGAGATGAAAGAAATGAAAATAAACAATAATAAAATAATACAAATACAAATAGATAAATTACAATAAGCATATTGAAAGTATTTAAAATTAATAAATATATCAACCAGAAAGAGTAGGAGCAAGGAAAGATCCACATGCTATACCAAAAGTCAAGCTGAAAGAGTTAATGAAAGCAATCAACTCAGATTATTTCTTATTGTTACCTCTGGTAGGTCCTAAAAACATTAAACCTCCAGTGCAAAAACCATTAGTGGTAGCAAAGAGAAGCATATTAATGTAAGCAAAAGCATCATTACTGAAGAAAGCATTGTCAGGTGAATGCATAGTCATCAAAAATGTGAAGAAGTAAACAAATCTAGAGGTTACAACACCATACAAAATAGGAATGTTGTAAAACTTGAAGTTACAAAGATATTTACCAATAATATCACCAATATTATAAGTTGTTAACATAAGTAGACTATTTTTATTAAAAATGAAAAATAAGTAAACACAATCAATAAGTTAATTGAATTATATCATCTGTAAATTAATGAGAAATTTAAATTAATTTTTTAATAATTACAAAGACCAATTGTTAGGAAGGTAGGTATAGGAAGGCTTGCTAAAAACAGACACACCAGGGAAAAGCATAAAAGTTTAAATGTAAATCATGAATATGAAAAAGGGTACAAAACGAGCAAGCTTAATGCCACTGAGGAGCTTATTGACATATGCTTTAAGCTCATCTGCAATTGATTTCTTTTGTCCAACAAGAGGTACATCCTCTTCGCCTGATATAGCAGAAACAGTGTTGTTTTCTTCAACATCTTATCCACTTTCTTCATGTTGCTTTTTGATATGTAAGTAATAATCGCTTTTTACAAATACTATTTGAGACCATATTGCTAAAAGAGTGAGAACGACAGCAATAGCAAAATAAATAATTGTTCCAATTTTTTGTCCGTCATCTGAATCCCCAAAAGAAGCTAACATAATTGCACTAGCAGCATTCATAGTCAAACCACTAATACCAGTAGAAACCCAATATAAACCTATATATAATAAATAAATATTAGTCAAATGAATTATTTCGCTTACAAAATCAATAAATTAATTCAGGCTAAACTAGATTTAATGAATGAAATATTATTTACCTGTTAAACTTCCGTCAACTTAACTAGCCAAACCGATACAAGAGTTTTGAGCAACGCTATTAAAACTACCAATAATGAATGTAGTCACTAAACAAAGTGCAAAACCAGCCTTATTTTAGAGACCAATAGTAATTAAAGGTAAGAGGATCATAAATATACAGATAGCAGCTAAGCAGAATGAGATACGCTTAGTAAGAGAAATGAACTCACCAAGCTTGGGAACAAGTAAACCCCAAACAAAATTACCAAAAAACAGAGGGATAGGGAATAAGAAAGATACATCACCATAGTCATCTTTAGGGTAATATGTAGAGAAGAAGCTTAAAGCTGTCAAGATAGCATTCCATCCAATTAGTGAAGCTATTCCCAACAAAATAAATGTTATCTTATGTTAGAAAGTGATAGGGTATTCGCTTGACATTTAATAATTTTTTTTTCTATAAACTTGTTTTTTCTACTTTTTATAAATCTAAACAATTTAATTAGAAATTTATATTTTTTGTTATTAATAATTATATTACTTTTGATCTCAATCAACACAAGCTATATTTAAAATGGAAAAAAAAAATTTAATGAATTACAATTTAACAATTAAATATCTATCTAATTGTCAATCTCTTAATTATATTTGATTGTTTATAAATTTAAAAAAGAATAATTTCAACTATCTTACTGCAACTAAAATTAAAATTTAGCACGCTACCTTATTTTTATACACATTTAAATTGATAGCTTCAGGGTACTAGGATAGTTGATACATACACAAAATATTTATTTTTTAGGAAAAATAGTTCATATTGCATAAACATCATTTTATGTATTTTGTTAAGTTGTAATCACTAACTAATACTTAACCTGTCTAAAATTATTTGAGATTAGGATAAAAAACTTGAAGGCCCCCACTATATTATATATAACACCAATTTCACTTGCAAATAGTTTTATTAGCTTCTGTAACTTAATTAGAATAACTCATATGTAAAAGTAGTTTTTTTAATCTAAAAAAGCTATTTTTAAAATGTTTTAAATAAACATTTCTAATGTTCTAAATTCAATTTTAAGTTAAAAAAAATTGAAAAATATTAAAAAATTCATAAAACTAAAAACTTATGAAATCTCATTTAGGATTTCTAATGTAAACTAATTTCCATAATTATTCCATTTAGAATTCTTACTAATTCTGAGTTAAAATATTAATAAAAGTGATTTTTTATTGATTAATTTGTAAGTACTGCACATATTTTGCGTTTTAAACAAATAAGAAATTATCTTATTAATTCTATTAATTTTTGATAAATAAATCATTAAGAATTAAAAATACGAATTGGTATTAAATCCATTAATTAGTAGATATTTTATCAATAAAATAATAATTTCAGAAATTAGTCTTTGATTTTTAAATTTTAATTGAATTATTAGGATAAGTAATTAATTTAATTATTTTTCATTCTCATTAAATAAATTTAAATTTTCTTAAATTTTAATGTATTCATTTTTTTAAAATTAAAAAAATTATTTTGCATATTAGTATTCAAATATTATAAAAAAAGGAGTAAGTATTGAAAAATATATTTTTTTAGAGATATATTTTTAAATGAATAGAGAGGATTTACTTTTATTGATATATTAGACATATTTTCCCTTTTATTCTAATCATTTTATAAAATAAATTTTTAATCTACTATAAAAGTAAAATGATTTTTAAAAATAGATTAAATAAAGTTTTTTATTTTTTACAAAAGTATTGTAATTTTTAAATGAATTTTATGCACTATTTTTTTAAAAATTTGTAGTTAAACAAAATTAGTTGAATTTAATAATAATAATTTATCAAAGACATTACGAAATTAATTTAGATATTTTGGTTTGTGAGATTATATAAATTAGCTTTGAGATTTTTAAATAAAATTATTTAATTCTAATTTTGAAAAAATTTTGCTGATTTTAATATTTTTTAAAGTTAAAAATAAGAAAAAAAAAATTAGGAAACTTCAATTATGTATTTAAAAATGAAAATAAAAAAATGTTGATATTGATGATTAGATTTATAGTTTGTGAATGTTCAAAGAATGATATTATATGAATTAAACTACAAATCCCCATCAAAACCTAACTTTTTAAGCAAATTATAGAATAGTGATAATAAAAAAGAATTTTATCATTATAATTATAATAAAAAATTTGTTGAAAAATATTTTTTTAAATTAAATTATTATTTAAACAAAACGAATTAAAATTAAAAAAATAGGATAATTTTATTCTTAATCCCTTTTTAGATAAGAGTATCATTTAAAACAACAAGCTGATTATACAAATGAACAACTTATATTAAATATTTTATTTATGTAATTAGATTTTAATCAAAATCAGAGATCAGCTTCAATAAGACCAAGAGAAATTAAATCTTTCTTAACTTTTTCATATTTAACTTTACCACTGAAAGAGAATTGTAATACATTATCAAGCTTTTAAAAATAAAAATAATTTTAATATTTAAAAATAAATAAGTTTTTAGAATTACTTTAACTTTGTTAGCAGTGAGTTGAGTTTGGCATTTCTTATATTAAACACCAGCGTTATCTTCTTACAATAAAGTTAAGAACTTTTCGTGATCGAAATCAGACTTAACACCGAATTAACCAAAAACAAAGCCTTTTTCTCCTTCTCCAACAAAAACTATACCTTTTCCAGCATCCTAATATATATTTTATCATTATTTATTTCAGTTATGAGATAAAAAATAAATTAATTAATTACCTTTTGAGCTTTAATGTAGTTGGCCATGAAAGAGAAATACAATGTAGCTTCAGATTCAGTAGACTTAACGAAGATGTTTTTATATTTATCCTTAGCAAGGAATAATTCCATTTGAAGATTTAAAACCTTTTAAGTTGCAGATTTGTGACTTTCAATGAATTTGTTTCTTTCTTTAAAGAATTTTAAGGAAGTGCTAACAAGATCTGATTCTTTAACCTTGAAAATATTTTGTAAATCAACAAGAACCTTAGTTTAGGTTGTGAGTTTTTGAAGAGACTTTTCACCTGCAACAAAGTATAATCTGATAATACCATCTGAAATTCTGTTAGTTTTTAAAATTCTGATAATACCAACTTCAGAAGTGTTATCACAGTGAGTACCACAACAGGCTTCAACATCTGTTCCTTCAATATTGACTACTCTCAAAGTATCACCAGGTACAACACCACCTTGATAAAGACGGAAACCATGTTCCTTTTCAGCTTCAGCTTTGTTAACAAATTCTTTGTTGATATTCTTGCTGCTAAAAACGATAGTGTTAGCAATTCTTTCAATTTCCATTTCTTATTCTTCGGTCAATGAAGCATAGTGAGTTATGTCCAAGTGAGCCATATCAACAGTCTTCTTAGCACCATTTTGCCAGACATGAGGACCCAAAACCTAAATATTAAAAATAACATTAATATATTTTCAATTCCAAAGAATTCAATTTTGTTTTTAAGATTAATAAATAAATAAATCTGTACTTGTCTGCAAGCAGCAAAAACAATATGAGTAGAAGTGTGATGGTTACGAAGAATTTTTCTTCTGTTTTCATCAACAACAGCGTAGACTTTTTATCCAATGTAATGGGAATTGTCAGGATTAGGGAGAGATCTATCTAAAATGTGAAGAACACATTTACCAACCTTAATAGCATCAACAACGTTATACTTTTCACCATCGATGGTCATGACACCAATATCATTTTGTTAACCACCAGATGTAGGATAGAAGCATGATTAATCAAGGATTACGATGTTACGATTTTCAACATTTTTGTAGTCAGCGAAAATTTCAACAATTTTAGCTTCAAAGTCAAATTTGTTTTGGTGTTCGTAGAAAAGATGAATAGTTTCTTGAATGTTAGCAGTTTGGTAAAGAATTGCTTCAGGAGCTTTAGTTAATTTCATTTTTCTTAATTCCATTTCATTATAGAGGTTATCAGGTTAAGGAAGTCCTGTAACTTCAGTAATGGTATCAGGAGATAAACCCCAAGATTCGATAGCGACAATCCAATCATTAAGAGTAAGAGTTTTTTTCTTGTTGAAAGAGTCAACAATCTTCTTTTGTTGGGCTTTGTCAGTGCTGCTCCACTTTTCATATTCGATTTGAATAATGTTGCCGAAAGATTTGTATTCAGGGAACTTACCATAGAGCTTTTCTAAATCCTATTGATGCATGTCGAACAAAGTCAAGAAGTTCTTCATTTATTCTTCCTTTGTTTGACCTAACTTCTCCCACCAGCCATTTTTCTTCATAATAGCAAAAACTCTTCTGATGATATTTCTGATATTTGAACCACCACCAGTGTTAGATGGTAACTATTATTTATTTTATAGAATGATATTAATTATATTTTTTAAAATTAAAGTAGTGTTTATATTACAGCACCATCTTAAATGAGAACCAAAGCAGCTCTGGTATGATCAAGGACAATGTAAAGATCCTTAACAGGAGTGATGGCTTGCTTGCACTCTTAGACAGTCTTTCCGATGCTAGAAGCGACCATTTACCATGTCTTTTCCATATCATCTGATTCATCAGCATTGAGATGGCAAGTGTAGGGACCGATCTATTTCCAAATTTCAGTACTAGTTTCAACATTTAACTTTTATTAAAGATATTTGTAGGAAGTATCGAAAACGTCCATGTATGAAGTAGGAGTACCGTTAATTAACCAAGGAATTCTTTCCATACCAATACCAACATCAATAACTTTAATTTCTAAATCTTCAAGCTAGCCTATATATATTAAATTAAAAAAACATTGACAATTAAGTAGTGTTAGATGTTAGTTACCATCAGGATAGTATTTGTACATGGTGAAGACCATATTACCAACTTCGAGACCCTTAACGAAGTATTCAACGCAAGAACCTAAGTTACCACCACCAGACCAGATATCTTCAATGAGGGTAATTTCGTCCTTAGGAATCTTAAGACCATCAATAAGCCAGTTCAAGTTGAATTCAACACATTCTTCACTGAAGAAAGTCTTATCTTCAGTTCCAGGATAGCAGAAAGATTGAATACCAATCATAATGAAACCACTGTAATGTCTACCAGTTAAACCGATGTTATCTAAATCGTTGAATCTAACACAGAATTGAGGTTGGATCAAAGGATTAGCAGGAGGTTATAATTCACCAGTCATGCAGTAGGGTTAGAAGCAATAGATACCAGCTGCAACGAAGTCAACATCGTTTCTTATTTTATTAATTAAATTAAATTAATTAAAATTTTTCAATAAAAAGATATTTGTTTTTTTAAAGACAAAAAGCAAAGACATAAAACTTTGTTTCTTTTGTTATAAATTCCGCCAAATTTTAATTCTTGATATTATTATAAATAATTCCAACTTTGATAAATAGCTTTGAGAGTTCGTTTTTAAAATTTTTTTTGGCAAAGAAACGCAAAGGTTATCAATAAAACATTTTTTCAATAACCAAAATAAACAAAAGGACAATGAATATTGTAAAAAATAGCTATTAAGAATCCTTAATTTTACCTCCATCTTGCAACAACGGGATATCTCTTGATAGCAGTACAAGGTTTTCTTGCAGAAGTGAAAGACTTTTCGAAGTTCTTCCAAGCTCCGTCATAAGTCAATTTTTGTTCCTTACCAATACCAGTGGGTTCACCAATAAAAGTATACTTGCCAACACAACTATATTTATGTAAAAATTAGTTTTATAGTATATATATGCTATTTATTTTGATTCTTGTTTAAATACTTCTTCACCCAAAAAACAAATATTAGTAATTAAAATTTTTTATAGAGAATTTATTTATTTCTTAGCTAAAACCTTCTTTCTTATAATATAGTATTTGTAGATTTTGAATGATTATATGAGAATGCCTCAGTATAATTATTTTTTTAAAGAATTTTTAAGTATAAGATAAAAACTATTCGTAAGTATAGTAAATATATTACGCAGAGTCACCACAAGTGTCTTGCTTTTCAGAGAATCTCCAATAAAAGTTTTGGCATTTAGGACATTGGTGTCTAGAATAACCGAACTTAGCAAAAACTTAAGTAGGATAATACTTAGAAGGGTTCTTTTAGAATTCTGGTCTATACATAGCCTTCATTTCCTATTTTCAATTAAATGAAATATAAATAAATTACTAAAGTTGTTAATCAAAGTTAAATTTTTTTTTTATTCATATAAGTTTGTAAGGATACCTTAGGAGTCTTGGCAGCAACTAATGTGGCCTCTTCTACCTTTTCTTCAAAATTTTCCATTTGAATCTTCTGCTACTATTATGATTTTGTTTATAGTTTTAAGTCTTTCTTAAAGAAAACTCTTAAATTTTAATTTTTTTAATTTATTTGATAAAAAAGAAATATATATCTTTGCCTACTTTTCAGAAATTTATTTTCTTCTCCTCGCTTATTTTTAAAATACGAAATATCTCTATTTTTATTTATCTGATTTGATCTTATCTCTACAAGTAACAATACATCCTACCTACTAACAAATTTGAGTAGATGAAATATAAATCTTTCTACTTAATGTAATACAAATCAATAAATCAATCTCTTTTTATTTCTTTCTATCTATTTTCGTTTCCCACCCATTCCATTCCTTCTTTATCTGATATTAAGATAATTTCGTTTAGTATATTTAATGAACCTCATATATTGACGTCAATAGGGTAATTATACATTCAATGATGTTGTAAGTTTTATTCTAAAGAATTAGAATTTTATTAAATATTTGCTGTTGTTTTTTTTTTCTTTTTTCAAGCCAATAATATTTTAAGAGTATTCATTAAAATATTGAAAGAAAATAATTTAATTAAGAATAAAGATATATTTTATATGTTAGATGTCTTTTTATTGAAAGTAATAAAAACTAGTTCTCTAATAGTAAGTACCGTAAAATTTAAGAATAAAAAATTGTTATTTACCTGTTACGTAGATAAAATAGATTGATTTGTAGAATTGCAATAAATTGGTTAGAAAGACACTTTATTAGTAACTTTGTGACTACTCAAAAAGTTATTCTTAAGGTTAGTTTCTAAAATCATCTTATGTTAATATTTAAATAGATTGTTTAAATATAATGATAGATATACATGAATAAAGATAAATAAATATAAGTTTTAAGGGCTTTATTATAAAACAAATTTTAGTCTTTTTGCATTTTTTTAATTTCAATTTGTTAAAAACATAAAAAAATGTGAATGTATGTATTTATGTGAGTTTGCTTAGTTTAAAAGAATCAATTCATGTAAATAATCTGACTACTTTTTTTTATAAACATGGTTTCTATCTAGAAAAATGTGCTAACGATTTAAGAGTTTCTAATCTCTTGCTTTTGAAAAGCTTTTGACTAAAATTTATCATATTTTCAGTTCACTATAAAAAATTAAATAAGTTTATTTTTAAATAAAAAAAGTAAATTTTTAAATTGAATCTATCTTTTGTAATGCATACAATCTAATAGAAGTTTCTTAATATCAACAGATAAAGAGATAGGCATTGATATAAAAGATATTTTTATCAAAATATTATTGATAATAATGTTGATTGAATGAATTGATAAATAACTCTTTACTATTCTTCATTTATATGTATTTTTTATTTTAAATATTTTCAAAAATACTATGAAGTCAAATAAAATTAATCTACTAAACATTTTAAAGGAAGGAGCTTTAATCAGTGAATTAAAATATTGTTGAGAAATAATTTTTTTAAAGGCAAACATTTAATAGTATGAATGTCATTTTAAAGATAGTAATACGTAAATTTGTATAGAAAAATACAAAAAATTATGATTAGTATATTAAAAATAATCTTAAAACATCTTGTTTTTTCAAATTCTTCTTTAATGTTTTAATTTTGTTTCAGGTTCAACATCAATGTTGAAAGCTCTGTTAATAAGGAGATAGTTTTGACCAGTTAAACAATCTTGAGATGCACTGAATTCTTTGAATTCTCCTTGGTAATTTGCAGACTTGTAAGCCTTAATACTCTTTCCTTGAGGAATGCTAATTGATTTAATAGGCTTAGTCCATCCGATGGCAGATAAATCAGGAATATCATCACAGACAGCAAGAGATTAACCGTCGTAATTGCAAGCAGTGTAAATTTAAATACAGTTAGTATCGTCCTTAGAAACGTAACCAGCACCTTCGTTAGTACCGATAAGAACGGATAAATCTCTAATACCCCAAGATTCATCATCCTAAATTAGTTAAAATATTTAATTAAATGACTGTTAAACAAAATGTAATTATTTATTACGGTTGCTTGATCAAGTTCATCACTAAAAGTAAGCTTAAGAGTACTGGCACTGTGAGGTACGTAGAGTTAAAGAGTGTAGGTTTCTTCCTTGGAGTCACCTCTACCACACAAGTTTTAATGTCCAGACCAAGTATCAGATTTAGTAAGTCTCTTAATAACAACATCATCTACAGCAATGTTAAAGTTTTCTCTCTAAATATTTATATAAAATTATTTTTAGGATAAAAATAAATAAAAATAATTTAAAAATGTTTACATCCCAAGTATCGATGAAGTAAATGGTGAAAACAACAACAGCGTAATCGTGAGCAGCAAGTTAGCTGTATTACTTAGAAGCACTGGTCTTATGTCCAAAAGCATTAAAACCACCAAAAACTGAGTACTTACCACATTTTGAAGCAACAACTCCATTTGTATTTCCACTAACTGTCCATCCGTTAGCATTATCAAAGTTGACTTAAGTAAATTCTGATGAGACTAAAGTTTAACCTTCTTCAACATAAGCTGTTACTGATAAATCTCTGATAGTGTATTAAGTGTTTCCTGCAAAATTGACTGGCTTGATATTGAGATCTAAGATTGAGTTAGCATGAGGTACATCGATAAAGTAGTTTCTGACACTTTCAGTATCTTGGTCACAAATTTTATTCTTAGCGAATTCAGCAGCAACTTTAGGAGTGCTTAAAACATTGTTAACATAGAATTATAAACCAGTGTTAGAGTTTGACCAATCTCCAAGAGCATATACTCTTAAGAAGATTCTTACACCAGAGTGGGGCTAGAGAGAGTCATAGGTTTTAATAATAGGGTATGAGAAAGGTCCAAATAATGAAGCTCCAGAGCAAGTTTTGAAGGGAGTTTTGACTAAATTACCACCTTCGTCTGTCCAGCCTTAAGGATCATTAAAGGTTTATTGGTAGAACTCATTTGAAACCTATTGGCATCTTGCAGAAGAACAACCAAGAGAAACAATTCTGAGATTTCTGAAACCAAATGATTCATTATCTTTGGCTTCATCAAAAACACCTCTCAATGCAATGTTAATTGAAGAACCTTTGTGGGGGACGAAAAGGTTAACTTTAAGAATTCTTTCAGACCATCCTTAAACACCACATATGAAATTTTAAGCATCTCCATAGTTCCAATCTGGTCTATAGAATCTAGATATTTATCCATCAACAATAACTTAAACGTAATCATTTCCATCAGGTGAATCGATGAGCCAAAGATCGAAGGCAAATAATACACCATAGTGAGAGGGTAAATTATTGTAGGTTTTAGATACAAGAGAATCTCTACCCATAGAATTATAACCACCGAAAAGCTTGTTACCGTCACCACTATTATACATAAATAAACCAATTAAAAAAGAATTAAAGAACTAACAAATAAATAATTAACTCAATAAAATTTAGGCAATAAAAATAAGTCTTGAAAAATTCTAATTTAGATGTAATAATTACCATTAAGTAAATGATGGTGAAACGTTGACAATAGTCCAAGAAGAAGCATCACTCTTAAATGAATCTTGGCTAAATTCTTCATTTATTACTTAAATATTACCACCGCCGTGTTTTGCGAGAATTTAGAAATTCTTAACACCCCATGATTCATCAGCTAAGTTTAAATTAAAATATTATAAAACTTTATAATTTATTTAAATTTATTTTACTAGCATCTTAATCAAGAGTAGAGCTTAATTTAACTGTGAATTGTCTTCTATAGTGAGAAAGCTTAACAGTGACAGATTGATATCTATCATTCCAACCTGCACCACAATTACCGTTAATTGGTTTGGGAGATACTTAATTGTATTAAGCTTATAAACTATAAACTGTTTTTTTAATTAAAAATAAATAGATTTAGAATTGTAACTTCATGAATATTAAAAGTACCTAACTAGTCATCAACATATAGAGAAAAGACTTCATTATCTAATTTATTTAAATATTTTATAAATATAATGAATAAAAATTATTTGCAATTATTTATTCAAAAAATAAAAATTGTAACTAATGGTGCATTTTCATATTCTAATGAATTCATTAGAAGATTGAAAATAAATATTTGGATAGTTAAGATGAATTTACCCCAAGAATCAACAGTGTACAAATCGAAATTGAAAGTAAGTTCGAAATGATCAACTCCAGAATTATAGTTCTTTTAAGCGACAGCACCTGCACCAAAAGCACCATAACCACCAAAAATAGTTTAATCACCACATGTAGAAATTAAATTGTTATTTTTATTTCCTACAACTGACCAGCCGGATACAGCAGTACTATCGAAACTCTTAGCAGTGAATTCAGAAGCTACTAATTTGACATCAGCAACTGCAGATACAATTAGTAACGCTGCAATAATGATCCAAGATTTTCTCATCTTTTTTGTTTATTTTATCAATTTATTTATTTAATTTTTTTTATCAAAACGATTAATAAATTAATATCTCTTTTTGAACAAAAAGGCTAGAGACCTTCAATTAATTAACTTATCCTGATTTTTTTTTTCCCCTTTTATATTTGTTAATATTTGAAATCAGTATCGAATTCCGTTTTTACGATTCCAAATTATTCGTTTTTCATTAAATCTTGTATAAGTATAAAATAATTTATAAATCAACGTTTTATGTCATTATTTAATTATTTTAAAATGAATCATAAAATAAAAAGAAATATTTTATTTTAACTTGAATTTCCAAATAATTTATTTATGTTTTATGTATTAATTTTTTATTTAAATTTAGAAATAACACAAACAAAATAATTCTTTGATTTTGAAAAAAACGAAATTTATCAGTTTCAGTCATTTATAAAATAATCAATCCAAATATCTAAAAATAATTAATATAAATTTATCTAAATCTTTTATAATTTTTATCTATAAATTAATATTATTTTATTTTATTATCTCAAAAAAATAAATTTTAATTTTTGAGTCTTTAAATATTTATTTTCTTTTAATAATTAAAATTAATAAAAACCTAAATTTTTGATAAAAAATTTAACAATGATTTTTTTAACATAAAACAAGTTTTGCTAAATAATTAAAAAAAATAAATAAAAAATTATAAATTTTTAGTTATTGAATAAAATTAATATAATAAAAATATATGAATACTGTAGCAATTTATTCATATTAGATTTATCGTTTTTATTTAAAAATAAAAATATGTATTAGAATGTTCAAACTTTTGATTAAATAAATAAATAATATTTATAAATGTGGAAGAAAGGATCTATAAATAAGAAAACAATAGATAAAATTGCGTAAAAAAGAAAAAATATACAAAGAAACAAACAAGTATGTTTAACACAATGTGGTAAAATTAAAAAATAATCTTTATATATAAATTAGATATAGAAAAAGAAAAATAGATAGAAAGAAACATTCCTTTTGTTTTTAAGATATGTTTATTTTATGGTTTTTACTCTTGATATTTATATGTCTTTTTAAAAAGTATTTTTTGTTTATTTTATTTCTATTTAATAGTTATTAAGTATAAAGCTTTATATGCTATTATTAATTATTTATAAAGATAATTTTTTAGCTAAAAAAACAAATCATAAGTTAAGAATTCAAAGTTATAAATAAGTTTAGATAATTTAAAAAAGCGCTATAGCTTACATTTTTTATCTTGCCTCATTTACTTGCTTCATTGCTATCTTATTTTTTTGTTTAATTTTCTTAATTTTCCTCAGACTTTTTATCAATGTTTGTTTGAGGAGAATTAAGTGAATTAGGTTGAGTTGTAATTTCTGATTGTTATTCCTGCTTGTTGCCATCATTGTTATTGCTATTACTATTATTATTTTAATTTTGTAAGACTTTTATGTGGGCGCCTTGCAAAAAATCAAAATAAGGAGGATTTATTAAGTTAGTTGGATCGAGATAGTTTAGCATTTATGGATCAGTAAATTCAGTAGGTTAATTGAGATAAACATAAGGAGGGAATCCAAAGTATGGTTATTGCATAAAGTATTGTTAAGGGTAGCCATTATAGTAAATTGGATGGTTATAATTGTAATTTCCTCTGCTGTTGTTCTATCTCCTGTAATTTTTGTTGTTGTTGTTGTTGTTGTTGTTGTTGTTGTTGTTGTTGTTGTTGTTGTTGTTGTTGTTGTTGTTGTTGTTGTTGTTGTTGTTGTTGTTGTT